>CM069135.1:125778464-126337271 GCA_035221665.1 Okamejei kenojei | reverse complement strand
TTAGCTCGTGCCCATAGAGACCGCAGACTCAGACCAGACCTAAACGCCCACCAAGCAAATGATTAATAAACTACAATATGACTTTGTTCTGGATGAGATTAGGCGAAAAGCTTTCGAGAATCAAAGACCCACATTTAAGGACTAAGGATTAGTATCTACCGAGATTATCCCACCAAGGTCGATAGGAAACCGAAAGCATTTAATTAAGCCAAATATTCTTATGAATGGAAAATACAAAACAAGAGATAACGTTTGGGGGAATTACCCAGCTATTTTAAGGGTTACTTTTAACAACGCGGAACATTTCTTAATACGCGCCAGCAGCAGCCCATTGGAATTTCCGCACAGCACTCGAAACCTGAAATATCTACAAGTAAATATACTGACCTCTTACAACTTTTAGAGATCCATACACTGACTCTCACACCCTGTGAGATTTACAATAATATTGGACTAGATGGAATGACAATGTCCGAATGAATGGAAGGAAAAAAACTGGATCGGAAAGCGTTAACTGGATTTTGCTAATTATCTTAACATATACCAACAAATATAAATAACCACATATATTAAAATCACAACCGGTATATTATAGTATTATTTTTATCCATTAAGATTGCTCACTATTGCTAATCCCTATACTAATCATACAACTAATGTTCCTTAATGAATAGATTAAATATACGATGGATCTCATTTGGAGATCTTTCTTTATAAAACAATTTTACTTTGTACTTTAGATTTTCCTATTTTATCTATAGTATTTTTGTAGCCCTTTTTCTTTCTTATATAGCCTTTATATTTTTTATGTTTAAATATACTTAGATTTCAGAGTTAATTCAAGATATAGATACTTTTATATGATGATCCTACCCCTTTTCCCTTTTTTTTTCTATTGCCTCCTCCCCTTTTTTTTTTCCTCTCTTAATATTATACCCCGCTAAAAATATTATTAAGGAATAATAATTCCCAAAATCTAGGAGCTGGCCAAGTTATAACATCAATGACGACGCGTTAGATGGATACCCTGCTAGTATGGCAGCACAAAACACATCTATTCTAGATGTATTACTTTCTACCTTTAACCACATCACTAGCTTCTTTTACTATCCTTTATTCTTCTTTTATAATCTATTGTATTTTTCAGTTTGAATGGAGTTACACATTGGACCAATGGAGATATATTCGTGAGGGACATAAAAACGAGATTAAAATTCATCTATTTTCAGTGTTCGGGTGTAAGGTTGGGTCTGTCGCGCTGATCCTTAGACCTATTGAAGATCTCTACAAACTTAAAAATGCAAGACTTAAAAAATAAATTCCGGGAATTGAGGGATTAACGTTTTGTAGTTTGGAAGTTAAAGGTATTAAGGAACCGATAAAGAGAGGAAAAGTATTCAACATTTAAAGGCAAGTAAAGCTGATGTAATATACATTCAGAAACGTCACTTAAAAAAAGACACTGAAACAGGTGAAAGCTAAATGGATAGTATAAATAAATCACACATCTTTTACGCATAAATCAAGAGGTTAGAAATATTACCTTCGTAAAGATACTTTTATTTAGGCAATACATACAACCATACTGATAAAGATGGCATATACATTATTGTGATAGGAGAATTAAACACAGAAAAAATGATTTTTGTTAATATATATGGACTAAATTATGATAGCCCAATTGTTTTTTAAAAGAAAGTACTTAACAATATTCCGGAATTAACACAATATATTTGATAATTGAAGGATAAATTAATTGTACACTAGACCCTTACCTAACAGATCCTACAAAGCAAAGGAAAAAACTAAATCAAAATCACTATCTAGTGATTTATTAAACGCATAAAAAAGCAAACGACTAACATTAAAGATGTTAGGAGACAGAAAACCCTACGGGACGAGAATACTCTTTTGTTTACTTCGCCAGTACATAAAACTTATTCAAGAATAGATTATTTTTTGGTGGATGCAAAACCTTATTTCACTACTTAATGAACCCCAAATAACGTAATATTTTATAATCTCCAATCATGCGCCATTAACAGTTTAAAATTAAAATAAATGCTAAAACAGAAAATTGCCAGGACAGTGGAAACTTAATCCACAAATTTTAATTCAAAAAATAAAACCACTCAGGAATAATCATAACTCAAATTACGAATTTCTTTGAAATAAATGATCACCCAGAAATAACTTGCTCCTTATTATGGGAAACAAATAAAGCAATCTCCGGGGAATCATGATTCTTTCACAAGCATTCCATAACAAAAAGATCGGAAGGAACAACAAGAATTGGAAAGGGAGATTAAGCATTAGATATACAGAAGGCAACAAAGCCATAAAAATAAACATAATAAAAATTGTAAGCATTGAAATATAAATTAAATAAAAGATATACAGATCAAGTTATAAAATTTTATCAACATACTAAACAATTACAGTTGAATTTTGGAGACAAACCCCAAAAATTATTGGCTACGACAATTAAGGAAAAAATGAAGCTGAAAAAATCAACATAAGATTAAATCACAACGTTGATTATTAATACAACCTAAAGATATTAATGAAAGATTTATGCAAATATATAAAAATCTATACACTTCAGAAAGCAACAGAAAATAAAACAGAAATATGCATTTAAAAAAAATTGTAACCTGAAAGGATTGGATTTACAAAAGAGAGAATTATTAAATGCCTGTATATCTCAATAAAAGAAATCCAAGATCTATTAGATCATTAAAAAAATGGTAAAAACCGGGACCCTGATGGTAAAAGGTTCGATGTTTATATAATATTCATGATCATATGGTTCCCGAGACCTGAAATCATTATATGACCATATATACAAACTGAAATTACCAGAGACGGTTGAATGAACCTATTGAAACCACTTATAACCCAACTAAATAAAGACTTGGATGAACCGAGGATCATATAGAGCAATAGCTCTATTAAATACGGATCAAAAGATACTAACAAAAATGTTAGCACAAAGACTAAAGTTCAGTCTTAACGAATTTAATCCACCCCCGATCAAACAATTTATACCAAAAAGAATGCCTCCATACAATCTAAGACGGTATTTCAATATTTTATATCGAAAGAATGATAAAAAAAGATTTAGTAGTCATTTCGCTTGATGCCATAAAAAGCTTTTGACCAAGTGGAATGGCCTTATTTATTTCGGTGATGGAAGCTTTTAAATTGGGAAGAGAAGTTTACTACTGGATTAAATTGCTATATGCAAACCCAATAGCTAAATAACACAACCGAATGCATTTATCAACTAAATTTAGTTTATCTCGAGGTTTGTAGACAAGGTTGTCCCTATCCACCTTTATTGTTTGCGCTAGCAAAAGAACCTCTCCGCACCAAGATGAGATTACCCCCGGAAAAACATGGATATGATACTAAGAGATACTAAGAATAAAAATCTCCTTATATGCGATGATGTATTACTTTACATACACTGAACCAGAAACAAGTATCGAAATTTGTAAAACTAATAACGGAATTGGATCAATCTCAAGGATAAACAGTATCAATTGGAATAAAAGTGAACTTATCCAATAACGGTGAAATTACATATAATACAACAATTTCCCTTTTCAAGATAACAAATGAAAATATTAAATATCTTGGGATTTTTCTTACAAAAGATTTGATTCTTTATTTAAATTTAATTTCCCTCCTTTACGGAATAAATTAAATAAAATATTTTAAACTGGAAAAGCTTACCTATTTCAATGTTAGGTAAAATAATGCAATAAAAATGATTTTTCTCCCACAATTATGTCTTATTTCAATTAATTTCAGATATATCTCCCTATAATTCTTTTTCAAAAAAGAGTAGATTCCTAATTCCTACTTAACTGGGATTATAAGACCATAGAAAATAAATAAAAAAACATTTATGTAAATCTAAAATCAATGGAGGATTAGCATTACCAAATCTTATGTTTATATTACTGGGCCGTTAATATTAAAAATAATGAATTTTGGCTAGAAGAAATAGATAATAAACCAAACTGGTTTAAATATGGCAAAAAAGATTGTTCCCATTTGAAAATCCTAAAACGCTCCACATAATTTGCTAAACCACGAACGTAACAGCCTAAGAAAATCTTTAATAGTCGACAATCCGATAATAGAAAAACGGAATCCGCATCAGGACAACAGACAAATCAAAGAAAACACTTAAAATCTAAAATCTACATAACCAATAGGTCTTACCAACAGCCGCCATAATATCTTTATACTTTCAACAACACACCTTCAATGAAAGTATAAGGCTTTTTTACAACTAGCGTAGAAAATTAAAGGATTTCTAAGATGGGTGATCTTTATAAGCGAAAACTTTTCTTTTCTCTTCATTCTCAGACCGTATACAAACCCACAGAACTTATGGACTACACAATAAGAAGAAAAATCACAATCTCTAAAATACTATTACAGCACAAGTCAGATAAAGTGCAACAAAACCTAATGTATCATAGTAAATACCCACAGCAGAACTTAGAAATTCATCAGCAAAGAACCAAAATTTTAGAGATGACACAGCTTGAATCCAACATCCAAATACGGAAAAAACAGATATAATATATTCAGAATATTTTTATTGGAAAGTGATATCCCATCAACAGAAACATAGACATCTTGGGAAAAATGAATTAGCCAAATATACGACCAGAAATATGGATAAAGTTACAACATATACCATCATGCTCTTAATTGCTAAACATTGCCTTATACAGTTAAAAGACTACATAGATTACATTATTCCCAAATATAAATTACATAAATATTTTTCCAAAAAATACTCCTATATGTGTTAAAAGCCAATCTCAAGAAGCTAATTTGTCACATCCATTTACTAACTGTATAAAAATTGTAGAAATAGTACTGGAACGAAATATTTAAGATAATTTCGAATGTTTGTCAATAGAATTATGACTCACCTGGATCCAAAATTAATAATACTTGGAATACTTGATACTGACCACTTATAACAATGAACCAAAGAACTTTTATCGGACTACTGTTTTAATAATTGGGAAAAAATTAATATAAAAACTTTTGGAAAGGCCCTGCAATCCCCAACAATCAAAATGTGGAACACAGAAATGTCGGAGACACTTCATTTGGAGAGATTGAGCATGTCCTCCAGATAGGTTAGATCTCTTCAGAGGGATTGGTCTCCACTATTAAATTATTACAGGTCCATATTGGTCGGGCCGAGACTTGACTGAGACCTGAAATTTGAATGGATGAAGAAAACATATAAAAATCATGAATATAACTCCAAGGACGGATTAATGAGTAATATTCCATTCTCCATCAAACTTCATCATACTCTTTTTCTATTTTCTCATACTTATATAAAAAATTAGAAAAAAGTATTGAAACACTTATCTTTAAATCTTACTATCATACGATATAAATATCACGAACTCCATGAAAATATTATTTATATCGTGTATTTTCAATTAATAAAATTGTGTATTTACAAATATATAATAATTTTAAATTAAAATCAATGATAATACACGATATTGTTAACTTTATGAAAATATAAAGAATATCATAAAAGTTTTACTAGTATTACGTATTTTTATAAATTACATAAAATTTGGGGTCCTATATATAAAAATCAGAGACAAATAAATACAAATATTATAAAAGTATGAGTATATTGCTAATACTATGAATGATCATAATACCATGTATTCTCAATTATAAAAATATACAACCTTGAAATTTATAATTAATAATAATACAAATAATATCAATAGTATGAATTTATCATTAATATGTATTTTCATTATTGTAAAATAATGTACTTTGTTATTATTTTGTTTATATAATAAAAATAAAATAAAAGAAAAGAAGAGAAAAAAAAAAAGTGCACATTGTCAGATTTTAATAAAGGTCATTTTTAAACATGTCGGTATCACCATGTAGAAATTACAGCAGGGTTTATACATAGTCCCCCCATTTCAGGGCACCATAATGTTTGGGACACAGCAAAGTTATGTAAATGAAAATAGTCATGTTTAGTATTTTGTTGCAAATCCTTTGCATGCAATGACTGCGTGAAGTCTGCGATTCATGGACATCACCAGTTGCTGGTTGTCTTCTCTGGTGGATGCTCTTAGGCCTGTATTGGCAAGCCATTCTTAGCAACGATGCGTGTTTTGGGGCTATTCCCCCTCAAATATTCTCAGAAGCATGTAAAAGGCATGCTCAATTGGGTTCAGATAACATGTGATTGACTTGCCTCTCAAGTATTGACCATTGTTAGCTTTAAAAAACTCCTTGTTGCTTTAGCAGTATGTAGGATTATTGCTTGCCTGCCGGAAAACCGCCGCCAATGAGTAGGAACCATTATGTTTGGAACTTGAGCAATAGCATGGTCCATACCACTTCATATTCAACCATGCTACTACCATCGGCAGTTGTAATCATCAATGAAAGATAAATGAGACCAGTACTGTTCTGCAGCCACCACATGCCCAGGTACCATAACACCCCCCACCCCCATGTTTTACAAATGACGTGTATGCTTGGATCTTGGGCAGTTCCTTCTCCCCCTCCATACTTGCTCTTGCCATCACTACTGATACACAAATAATCTTCCCTCATCTGTTGCAGCAAAGATCCTTTTTATTTCCGAAACTGTGATGTTCATTTAAGTTCTCTTGGCAAACTGTAATCCTGGCCATCCTATTTTTGCGGCTAACTAGTGTTTGCATCTTGCAGTGTAGCCTCTGTATTTCTGTTCATGAAGTCACTCCTGCGGAACAGATAGGCGTATACATAGAAAATCCACACCTGATTCCTGAAATGTTTCTGGATCTGTCCGGACAGGTGTTGGAGATTTTTCTTTATACAGAGAGAAATTCTTCTGTCATCACTGTGGAGATCATCAGTTGATTTTGGTAAGCTAATTATCATTGGCACAAACTTTGGTTCTCTCAGAAACATAGAAAATAGGTGCAGGAGGAGGCCCATACCACTCCGAATAACACGATTCCCTTCAAAGCCAAAGCACCCTTCGCGCCATTCAATATTGATCATAGCTGATCGTCCGCTATCAATAACCCGTCCTGCCCTTCTCCCCATATCCCCTTGACTCCACTAGCCCCTAGAGCTCTAACCTAACTCTCTCTTAAATCCAACCAGTGATTTGGCCTCCACTGCCCTCTTGTGGTCAGGGAATTCCATAAATTCACAACTCCCTCCCTGGTAACAAAGTTTTTTCTCATCTCAGTCTTAAATGACCTCCCCCTTAATTCTAAGACTGTGTCCCCTGTTCTGAACTCACCCAACATTGTGGAACATTTTCATCCATTTAGCTTGTCCAGTCCTTTTATAATTTTTTAAATGTTTTCCTATAAGATCCCCCTCATCCTTCTAAAACTCCATGAATACAATTCCTAGGTCTTTTCAATATTTCCTCATATGACCAGTCCGCCCATCCCCATGATCACTCTCGTGAACCTACGCTGCACTGCCTCAATCACAAGGATGTCCTTCCTCAAATTAGGAGACCAAAACTGTACACAATACTCCAGATGTGGTCTCACCAGAGCCCTATACAACTGCAGAAGAAGTCCTCATGTTGATAAACAGCAATATAAGTTTGCAAAGGTGATGGAAAGACTAGGTGCTGAGAGCTCTTATACCTGCATTAAGGAGGCAATTAAGCTCACCTGAGCAATTACAAAAGCCATGTGTCCCAAACATTATGGTGCCCTGAGGGGGGGGGGGGGGGGGGACTATGTATAAACACAGCTGTAATTTCTACACAGTGAAACCAAAATGTATAAAAAATACCCTTTAATCAAACCTGACAATTTTCCATTGAAACACGTGATTTTTATCTATTACAAATCTCAAATTGTGAAGTACAGAGGCAAATAGATACATGATGGGTCTTTGACCCAAACCATTATAGAGGGCCCTGTAGAAAACAGACTTGGAGGAAGACCTGATGCAATGTGTATGTGGTGTGGTGTGGGGTGGCACAGCAGCTGTGACCCGGGTGTGATTCTGACTGCAGAGTTGAATGTTTTCTCTGTGACCATGTGGGTTACCCAGAGTGCTCCGCCCGTTTCCTCATCTACACAAAATGGACAAGGCTAAAACAATCTTTAAAATATACCCTCCAAAACTATTACACAAAGTGCTGGAGTACTCTCACACAGGGCTCAGGCAGCATCTCCACTAGCAGTGCAAACCATGCGGGTAGCGATTGACGTTTACAGTCAGGACTCTGCTTCAGAAATGTTAATGTCTCCCTAATTTATCTTAAGGTCATCTTTTAATATTTGATGTTTCCACCTTCAGACAATCACTGACTTTCTACCCTGGATATGCCTCTCATGTTTTTATACACTTTTGTCAGGTTTCCCCTCAGCTTCTAGTGCTTCCAGAGACAAATTTTGTCCAACTGTTCATTAAGTCAAACTCTTCTGATCAGCATTCATTCATTGTTCATTGGAAGACAAACTGTAGCTAAAACTAACCAAGAATTGGGTTACAGTCATTAAACCACGCCACAGAAAACAAACACCATTTGTCCGTGTTATACCTCACTGGTCAGACTATGATTAATATACAGTGCCCATCCCCATTTCTGGCCAACGTTACACTCCTTTAAACTTTCCCACATGTAGAATTATTTCTAGATCAAAGCACCTATGCTTCTCAGAGAGGCAATAACCTTGGTCTTATTATAATTCCTTATGACATAAGAGGCAGTTAGGCAGCCCATTGTGTTTACACTGACACTAACAGAATTCCCATCAATCCAATCCCTCCACGATTCCCTGGGACTTCCAAGAAAGAACTGCAGATGCCAGAAAAATCGAAGGTAGACAAAAATGCTGGAGAAACTCAGCGGGTGAGGCAGCATTTATGGAGAGAAGGAATAGGCGACGTTTCGGGTCTCGACCTGTATACAGCCCTATTGAAGATTGTTCCAGCATATATTAAAAAAACACCAGGTTAGGCAGAGATCCCCTAGAAAAAGATAATTCAAATCATGAGAAGACCTGATCCAAGTGATGGCCTGGACTTGTCTTAACCACCTGAGGGAGTTAGAGAGGATTTTTCAGCCTTCGTCCTCTTCTTTTGTCTACCGCCTCCTCACAAGAGATCGCATGGATTTCTAGAATGGATAGAAGACAAAAAAGGGGTTTTTGTCGTTTTTTGCCCAGAGGTCATGGCTGATTAATTCTGGCGGCTCCTTAACTTCCAGTACAATGCAAGGACCCTGACCGGACCCCTGTCCTGCCAATGGGCCCATCACAAACTTCCAAAAAAGGCGGTGCATGACAGGATTACAAAAAATTTAATGTGAAATAATGTGCGCGCTGCGTACATCACGAGTCCCTCGATGCCAGTGTACAGGGCCCGCTTAAGTGCCCGTGAAGCACTGTGGTTTTAGATTGCTCTATGATCAAATCCGAGCCTTATTTGGAGCATGTTTGCACCAAAATTTAGGACCAATATTTCCAAAAATAACAGGAACCGGGAGGTAGTTTTGCACAACAAAGGTGCTGGGTGTATGGAACGAGCTGCCAGAGAGGAGTTTAAGCTGGGACTATCCAAACGATAAGAGACATTTTGGACACGTACATGGTTAGGACAGATTTAGATGGATATGGCCAAACGCCTGTGAGTGGGACTAGTTTAGATGTGGATCATTGTTGGTCGGTGTGGCAAGTTGGCGAAGGCCTTTTCCACTCTGCATCATTCTATGACTAAAAAGTTAAGAAGAAAAAACATGTAGATAATAGAGCAGATTTGAAAGAGGAGTGAAATGTAAAGGCAGAGAGAGGTTATGGGTGGAATAGTGTGGGCTTGGCAGATGGGCAAGGGAAAATAGGCACAAAGTGCTGGATTAACTCAGTGGGTCAGTCAGCAATCTGTTGAGAATATGAATAAGCGACGTTTCATCAGAGTGCTGGAGTAACTCAGCGGTCAGGCAGCATCACTGGAGAAAAGGTATAGATTATATTTCGGTCAAACCGTTCTGTAATATTCATGAGTGATGCATAGACCATTCCTGAATGTTACCCAAGCTAATCTGTGAGCTACTTTGTTACGGTGCTTGCCCTCTCATAAACGTCTCTGCTGCCTTGGTGACGCCAAGGACATGACACAAGCTTTGACACGGTGTGGAAGCTGTTGCCGTCTGCCCCAGCCTGGTAAAACCTGATGAATGGATGGTGGAAGGATATTTCAACAGTGGGAGAGTCTAGGACCAGTGGCCGCACCTCGTGATTAGAAGACATTTCTTAAGAAGGAGATGACAGAATTTCTTAAGTCCAGAGGGTGGTGACTGTGGACTTCGATTGCCACCAGACAGCTGTGGAGGTCATTCAATGGACATTAATCGGAGGAGACTGATAGATTCCTGATTGATATACGGCTGTCAAAGTAATGGGGAGAAGGCAAATGAGAATGGGTTTTGAGGGAAAGATAGAATAGTCCATAGTGATAGCAGGGTGGAAAAGGCCCTCACCCAGCATGCCCATCTGCCCTAGTCCCACCCTGTCCATTTGACCCACATCCCTCTGAACTTGTCCTATCCATGTGCCTGTCTTAAACGCACGGCCACCAACGTTATAAACGAGTTTAAAATGTTTCCATTTTTACTTGAACGTGTAAATTTGACGATGGAAAAAATCAAACAATGTTTGATTTTTTCACGAGTTAACCAAGTTACACGGGTAACCTGCCGTTACACCACTAGTCGCTAGTAGCTCGCAAAGAGTTCCTACGTTCCCCCCCCGCTACGTTTAGTGTAACGTGATTACTTGCGAGTGACAACTCTGGCGTCACTCGTTGGTCAACTTGCAACCGTGAGACAGGGGTTTCTAAATGTCTTGGCGATAGTCCCTCGCCACAACAAACCTTCCTCTGCCAGCTGTTACATACACCTACCACCCTTTGTGTGAAATACATACTCCCAAGATTCCTGTTAAATCTTTTGCCCTGCACCTTAAACTTATGTCCTCTGCTCCTCGATTCACCTACTCTGGACAAAAGACACAACCATAACTATTCAAATCATGATTTTTAACACCTCTATTAGATCAACCCTCATCCTCCTGTCTCATCATGAAATAGTCCCAGCCCTACTCAAGCCTCTCCTATAGCTCTGGCCCTCTAGTCCTGGCAACATCCTCGTAATTCCTTCACTGTACTCTTTCCAGTTTTGATGACCTCTTTCCTATAACATGGTGCCCGAGAACTGAAACAAAACTCTGATTGCGGCGCTCGCCATCTTCCTTATGCAACTGCAACATGACCTCCAAACCTCTATACTCAGCCTGACCCGCTGAGTTACTACTCCAGCACTCTGTGAAAAGCGTCCCAAACAGGGCAAGATTAAGAAGTTTTTTGCTGATGAAACAGAAGTGAGTATTTTGCATACAGTGAAGAGTGTGAAGATTGCAGCAGGATCTGGTTCAATTATCCAGGGGGTGGGGCAGAGAATGGTTTGATGGTTGCATGGATCCTTGAATCGTCGTGCCATAGGTATACAGGTGGTCAAAACCGTATTTTGGCACTTGCCTTCATCATTCAGAGTAATTGAGTGTAGAATTGGAGGTCATGTGCAGTTGGGGGGTTTTTTATAAGATGTTGGTGAGACCAGCATTTAGAATAATTTGTGTCAGTTCTGGGCAGATGTCTGGAACGATGTCAAACTGAAAAGAGTACAGAGATCCCCATCCTTGATCAGTCCAATCACAGAGATGCCAAGTGTCCCGGATTCGCCGTATTTTGTCCCGGCGAATAACCTTTTTACGGTGTTCCGGCAAAGCCAAACATGCTGTTACGAACACCGCCGCGCCGTGTTCCTCCCGTGGTGAACGCCGGTGCCATGTGTCCCCGGTTTGCCAGCCCGGCAGCCCGCAGCCACGCCCGGCCCAGAGCCCGGGCGGCGCCGGCCCGCGCGATCAGCGGCACTTTGCCAGGCCCTAGTGGGTCCGCGCCTGCGAAGGTTTGGGGATGGGTTTGTCCGGGCCCTTAGTGTCCGCGCCTGCGCATGGGAGGGTTGCCGGGCCCCATGGCCCGCGTAGCGCAGTGGGGGAGGGATCCGGGCCCCAGCGGCCGCGCGTGCGCAGTGGGGGGAAGGTTTGCCGGGCCCCAGTGGGCCGCAGCGTGCCGAGTGGGTGGAGGTTGCCGGCCTGGGGCGGCCATTATTTCGAGCCACGCCACGCCCCGGCCAGAGCCCGGGCGGCGCCGGCCCGCTTGATCAGCGGCACTTTCTTGCCGCCAGCCGGCCCGCTCGCGCAGCCCCCATCACCGGGCCTCCCCCCCCCCCCCACCCCCACCCCACCCAGTGCGCAGGCGCAGACCCGCCGGCAACCTTGCCAAGTGCCCGCATTGCGCACCCGCACCGCCAGCAGCCCGTGACTGCCACCAGTGCCTCAGGCGCAAAGCCGCCGGCATACAACCCCAAGTGAGTATGTTACGGAGAGAAATGCATTTTAAACCCCATTTGTTAAGACAAATGGTTGAATTTACTGTGAACTAAATTTAGGTTGCATCTCTGCAATCACCGTTGTGTTGTCCGCAAACTTGAAAGCTGACAGAGGTGTCTGGTGAGGTGCATCATTGGTTGTGGCGAGAGTATAAGAGAGGAGAGTAAGTATCTTGCGATCTCCGATGCGGAGCGTTGCTGGGTCGAGATATCTTTTCCCATCTCACATCGGCTTCCTGTCTGTTCATAGAGCTGGTGATCCCCGACAGAGGGTTTCATTCAGTCAACTCAGAAATTTTTGAGAGTAGTACTCTGCACAATGTGTTGAATGCAGACTAGAATCCAACAAAAAATCCTCGCATAGTCCCCCTGGTGGTCTAGGTGCTGGAGATGGAATGTAGGCCCAGATTGACTGTTCTGCTCATATCTATGGCGCAATAATGCAAAATTCCAGAGGGTTGTCGATATTTTTCCCGCTTGGCCACCACAGCCTTTCAACGGTCTTCATGACTACAGAGTCAATCCTTGAGCATAAGACCAGTGGAACCTAACTTATTTGGTACAGGACAATCGTAGACTTTTAAGCAGTCAGGGACAGTGCATCTTGCAGTCAGTAAAAATAGTAATGGGTGGAATGTTGGTTGAGGTGGTAGGGTCCACTCATTTTCAATACTGCCTTGCTTTAAGTAGTGTGAATAGTGAATAAAGGAGAGAACTGCAGGGTCCAATCTTTAGCAGACTGTGGTCTGGCTTGTTTGATGGAGGGTACCAGGGTTACGTTTCTTATTTCAAACCTGCAGTAAAACTCATTCAGGTTGTTCATCAGCTGACCGATGACCACAGAGCGGGCGGCTGTTCCTCTATATAGCTGGTGATTTCTTGGCATCCCTTCCAAACTGAAGAAGAGTCACTAGCGTGAGAACTTGCTCCTCAATCTTCCTTGGCACTCTGATTTCCTCTTCCAGCTCTTTATTCGATTAGGCTATCTTTACTCATTAGGCTATCGGCTTGACGCTATTGCCCCCCAACCCCCCCCCGATCTCGAAATGGAAATGTTACATCTGTATAGATTTACCCATTAAAATGTATATTTATGTCCACAATCTATGGAATCCATATTTTTTCAGTATTGTTATCCAAGGAAAAGAAAGCATTTCCAATTGTTTGATATTTATTTGATATTGTTTAAGATTATCATATGGTGGAGAAAATATCATAGCTCCCAAAACCTATCTTAATTGTTGCAATCTCACTAATATAATCCCAATCCCCCTTTCCCTCTTCCCCTCCCCCATCACTCTCTCCCCCTCCCTTCCCCTCTCCCCCCTCTTATCAGGCGGGGGGCGAAGATGAAGGAGGCACGGGCCCAAGGGGGTGGCGAAGTCCCAGCGGGGATCAGCGTGGCCAGCCGGGATCAGCGTGGGGCCCAGCGGGGATCAGCGTGGCCCAGCGGGTGTGGCGTGGGCCCAGCGGGGATCAGCGTGGGTCCAGCGGGGGGCGTGGGCCCAGAGTGGTGGCTGGGCCCAGCGGGTGAGGGGGGCGTGGCCCCAGAGGGGTGGCCGTGGGCCCAGCGGGGTGGCGTGGCCCAGCGTGGGGAGGGGCTTGGGCCCAGAGGGTGGCGTGGGCCCAGCGGGGGTGTGCGTGGCCCAACGGGGAGGGGGCGTGGGCCCAGCGGGGGTGGCGTGGCCCAGCGGGGGTGGCGTGGGCCCAGCGGGGGAGGCTTGTGGCCCGCGGGGGAGGGGGCGTGGCCCAGCGAGGGTGGGCGTGGGCCCAGCTGGGGGAGGGTGGCTGGGCCCCACGGGGTGGCCGTGGTCCCACGGTAGGGATGGGGCGTGGGCCCAGCGGGGTGGTGGTGGGGTCCCCGCTGTTCGGGCGCTGGGGACGGACGGGGCGGGGGCCCAGTCGGGGGGTGGCGATGGGCCCCAGCGGGGGGGGGCCGTGGCCCATCGGGGTGGGTGGGGGGGGCGTGGCCCAGGCGTGGGTGGCGTGGGGCCCAGCGGTATGCGGTCTCGGGGGGCGTGGGCCCACGGGATCAGCGTGGGGCCCAGCGGGGGTGGCCTTGCCCAGTCGGGTGGGTGGGGGGGGCGCGGGGGGCCCCAGCGGGGGGGGGGGGCGGGTGGGCCCCAGCGGGGAGTCAGCGTGGTCCCAGACGGGTTGGCGTGGGCCCACCGGTGAGGGGGGGGGCGTGGGCCCAGCGGGGGGTGCCTCTGCCCCAGCGGGGGGGGGGGGGGGGGCGTGGGGGCCCATCGGGGGGTGGGGGGCGTGGTCCCAGCGGGGATCACGAGCCGTGGGCCCAGCGGGGGTGAGCGTGGGCCCAGCGGGGGTGGCCCCGTGGGGGGACGTGGGGAAGAGACGACACGTCATTTTTGCGTCGCTTCCCCAACTGCGCAAGCGCAGATGGTCGCATTTTTTTCTCCCAAATCATCCAATGTCCGGAACCAGAATTTCGGGCGCTTTTCCGACAAAGTGGAAATTTTTTTTCCCCGATTTTTTTTTTTTTTTTTCTTTTTTCTAAGGATTTTTTCTTACTCCGAGGGAAAAAAGTGGGGTGCGGTCGTACCCAACGCACCCCCCCTTCGGACGGCCATGCACTGCAAGGCCCTAGGAAGCAGTTAGGCAGATTGTACACAGTGGGTTTGCAATGTAATCTTCGGTGCAAATAATTTCTTTATTCAAATCTTTAAGGACAAAAACCCCAAGTATCAAAAATAGTCAAAATCCAAACATTTCATTTTCACATTATAACAGTGCTCAAAATAAATTATCTACAAGAGAATGAAATACAAAACATTAAATATTATCTGGAGAAAGATGTAGGGTAATGACAAAATGCACAGTAACGGAAGTATAGCAACTGCATCAGTACTGCATCCAGTTACAGTAACCGCTCATGGTGTGAGAATAGAAACATAGAAACACCTATAGAAATTAGGTGCAGGAGTAGGCCATTCAGCCCTTCGAGCCTGCACCGCCATTCAATATGATCAAGGCTGATCATCCAACTCAGTATCCTGTACCTGCCTTCTCTCCATACCCTCTGATCCCCTTAGCCACAAGGGACCACATCCAACTCACTCTTAAATATAGCCAATGAACTGGCCGCAACTACCCTCTGTGGCAGAGAGTTCCAGAGACTCTCACCACTCTCTGTTTTGAAGAAAGTCTTTTTCTCATCTCGGTCTTAAAGGATTTCCCCCTTATCCTTAAGCTGTGACCCCTTGTCCCTGGACTTCTTCCCCAACATCGGGAACAATCTTCCTGCATCTAGCCTGTCCAACCCCTTAAGAATTTTGTAAGTTTTCTATAAGATATATCCCCTCTTAATCTCCGAAATTCCAGAGAGTATAAACCGAGTCTACTCTATCCAGTCTTCTTCAAAAGACAGTCCCCTGACATCCCAGGAATCAGTCTGGTTGAACCTTCTCTGCACTCCCTCTATGGCAATAATGTCCTTCCTCAGATTTGGAGATACCAAAACTGCACGCAATACTCCAGGTGGGTCTCACCAAGACCCTGTAACAAACTGAAGTAGAACCTCCCTGCTCCTGTACTCTAATCCTTTTGCTATGAAAGCTAACATACCATTCGCTTTTTTCACTGCCTGCTGCACCTGCATGCCTACTTTCAATGACTGGGTTGACCATGACACCCAGACTCTCGCTGCAGGCATCTCCCCTTTTTCCTAATCGGCCACCATTTAAATAATAGTCTGCTTTCCTGTTTTTTGCCACCAAAGTGGATAACCTCACATTTATCCACATTATACTGCATCTGCCAAACATTTGCCTACTCACCCAGCCTATCCAAGTCACCTTGCAGTCTCCTAGCATCCTCCTCACAGCGAACACTGCCCCCCAGCTTAGTGTCATCCGCAAACTTGGAGATATTGCCTTCAATTCCCTCATCCAGATAATCATTAATATATATTGTAAATAGCTGGGGTTCCCAGCACTGAGCCCTGCGGTAACCCCACTATTACTGCCTGCCATTGTGAAAAGGACCCGTTTACTCCTACTCTTTGCTTCCTGTTTGCCAGCCATTCTCCTATCCACATCAATACTGAACCCCTAATACCGTATGCTTTAAGATTTGCATACTAAATCTCTTATGTGGGACCTTGTCGAAAGCCTTCTGGAAGTCCAGATATACCACATCCACTGGTTTCTCCCTTATCCACGCTACTAGTTACATCCTCGAAAAATTCCACAAGATTCGTCAGACATGATTTACCTTTTGTAAATCCATGCTGACTTTGTCCAATGATTTCACCACTTTCCAATGTGCTGCTATCCATCTTTAATAACTGACTCTAGCAGTTTTTCCCCACTACCGATGTTAGACTAACTGGTCTGTAATTCCCCGTTTCTCTCTCCCTCCCTTCTTAAAAAGAGGGGTTACATTTGCTACCCCCGCCAATCCTCAGGAACTACTCCCAGAATCTAAAGAGTTTTTTGAAGATTTATCACTAATGCAATCCACTATTTCCTGAGCTACTTCCTTAAGTACTCTGGGATGCAGCCTATCTGGCCCTGGGGATTTATCGGCCTTTAATCTATTCAATTTACCCAACACCACTTCCCGACTGACCTGGATTTCACTCAATTCCTCCTTTGACCCACAGTCCCCTGCTATTTTCAGGCAGATTATTTATGTCTTCCTTAGTGAAGACGGAACCAAAGTATTATTCAATTGGGGGTCCGCCATATCCTTGTTCCCCATGATCAACTCCACCTGTTTCTGACTGCAAGGACCTACATTTGTTTTAACTAACCTCTTTCTCTTCACATATCTATAAAAACTTTTGCAGTCAGTTTTTATGTTCCCTGCCAGTTTTTCTTTCATAATCTATTTTTCCTTTCCTAATTAAGCCCTTTGTCCTCCTCTGCTGGTCTCTGAATTTCTCCCAGTCCTCTGGTATGCTGCTTTTTCTGGCTACTTTGTACGCATCATCCTTTGCTTTGATACTATCCCTGATTTCCCTTGTTATCCACGGATGCACTACCTTCCCCGATTTATTCTTTTGCCAAACTGGGATGAACAATTTTTGTAGTTCATCCATGCAGTCTTTAAATGTCTTCCATTGTATATTCCACCGTCAACCCTTTTAGAATTAATTGCCAGTCAATCTATGGCCAATTCACGTCTCATACCCTCAAAGTTACCTTTCTTTAAGTTCAAGAACCATTGTTTCTGAATTAACAATATCACTCTCCATCCTAATGGAGAACTCAAACCATATTATGGTCACTCTTGCCCAAGGGGGCACGTACAACAAGACGGCTAATTACCCCTTCCTCATTACTCAAAAAAAACCCAGTCTAAAATAACCTGCTCTCTCGTTGGTTCCTCTACATGTTGATTTAGATAACTATCCCGCATACATTCCAAAAAATCCTCTTCCTCAGCACCCCGCCCAATTTGATTAACCCAATCTATATGTAGATTGAAGTCACCCATTATAACTGTTTTGCCTTTGTCGCACGCATTTCTAATTTCCTGTTTGATACCATCCCCCAACTTCTCTGCTACTGTTAGGTGGCCTGTACACAACACCCACCAGCGTTTTCTGCCCCTTAGTGTTTTGTAGCTCTACCCATACCGATTCCACATCCTCCAAGCTAATGTCCTTCCTTTCCATTGCTTTAATCTCCTCTCTAACCAGCAACGCTACTCCACCCTCCTTTTCCTTTCTCTCTATCCCTCCTGAATATTGAATATCCCTGGATGTTCAGCTCCCAGCCTACGTCACCCTGGAGCCATGTCCCCGTGATCCCAACTATATCATAATCATTAATATCTATCTGCACGTTCAACTCGTCCACCTTATTACGAATACTCCTTGCATTGAGACACAAAGCCTTCAGGCTTGTCTTTACAACGCATTTACCCCTTATACAATTTTGCTGAAAAGTGGCCCTTTTTGATTTTAGCCCTGGTTTTGTCTGCCTGCCACTTTTACCTTTCCCCTTGCTACCTAATGCTTCTACCCTCATTTTACACCCTCCTGCCTCTCTGCTCTTGTACCCATCCCCCTGCCACATTATTTAAATCCTCCCCCCGACAGCACTAGCAAACACTCCCCCAAGAACATTGGTTCCATTCCACTCCAGGTGCAAACCGTCCTGTTTGTACCGGTCCCACCTCCCCCAGAACTGGTCCCAGTGCCCTAAAAATTTTGAATCCCTCCCCCTTGCACCACTTTTCAAGCCACGTATTCATTTGCATTATCCTCCTATTTCTACTCTGACTGGCCCCGTGGTACTGGTAGTAATCCGGAGATTACTACCTTTGAGGTCCTACTTTTAAGTTTATCTCCTAGCTCCCTAAATTCACCTTGTAGGACCTCATCCCTTTTTTTACCTATATCGTTGGTGCCAACATGCACCACGACAACTGGCTGTTCACCCTCCCCCTCCAGAATGTTCTGCAGCCGTTCAGTGACATGGTGTGAGATCTCTGAATAGATCCCAGGATTGTAAATGCACCACTCACTGCAATGCTTCTGGGAGGATCTTAATCCACCGTTCCCTGGGGCGAAGGACATGCATTTATCCTGCCACCAACCACCTCTATGCACCAAATTAGTTTAATTTGAACCCTTTTACCCTGGCAAGGGTGCTTACAATCACTTGGTGGCAGAGATTAGAGCTGACTGCCTCTGGAGTGAAAGCATAGGTTAAATTCCCATTGGTTTTGTCGATGAGCTCCACTCTAATGGAGAATTTCAGCACTGAGGAAGACTGGACTGGCTGGTCTCCTCGCAGCAGAGGGGACTGCAGGGAAACCTGATGGGGGTGTACAAGATTATGATGCAGAGATAGGGTGGATAGTCAGAAACATTTCCCCTGAACAAAATGTAACCAGGGGTAGATTACAGACACTGGTAGATTTGAAGGGGATTTGAGGGGGAAAAAAGTTTGATCCCTGAGGGTATTTGTGATCTGATAGCTGGTATTTTCACAATACTTGAGAAGTATTTAGATGAGTTAAATGGCATTGAATGTTGTGGTTAAGTGCCTGAAAATGGGATGAGTAAAGGTCGGCATGTGATGCCCGGCATGGACAGGGTGGGCCAAAGGGCCTGTTTCAGCCTGTTTCCGTGTTGTGTAACAGTATGTCCAGCAGGCTTGTGGACGTCTGGAATTCACATTGCCATCCGGGGAGTGGCTAAAGATTGTTGAGGATTC
The DNA here is from genome assembly GCA_035221665.1 of Okamejei kenojei. NCBI lineage: Eukaryota > Metazoa > Chordata > Chondrichthyes > Rajiformes > Rajidae > Okamejei > Okamejei kenojei. The sequence goes on along the minus strand of CM069135.1, from coordinate 126,317,585 downwards.
TGCATTGATGATCCATCTGTTTTCACAGCAGGCAGATTTGACTGCTTTTCTGAAGACTCTCACGATTAAGGATTCAGTGAGGTTCCCTGGCATATCTTCCTCTCCTAAGAGAAGGTTAGTGGTGAGCTTCTGAACTTCTAACACACACAGCAGCCAAAACACAGGGAGACACAGAGACATCCCTCATCGTTGGAGATGTGATTCTGTTGTATAAAAGACAGGTCAGAAACCAAGATACACATAATTATTGCAATACCTAGAGCTGGTCCATTTTCAGATTTAACTATTGATGGTCATTCCCGGCACAGTTGACGCAGTATATGCGTACAGAAATGTTGCCGCTGAGGTCCGAGCAACATGAAGGGTGGCTGTTGGTAGTTTAAAGGGTGAATCAGAAGTTATTAATGAAGCCCTGGCAGCAGTTCCACAGATTTGATCCATACAGAGTGCATTCCACTTACTTCAGTCCCAAATCATCTCATGTACACAAAATTCATAACGGCTCTTGGACAAGTATAATCCCCTCAGTAACACTCCCTGTGCAGATTTCCATATCGGTGAAGGTGGAACTCTTTGGGGCATTTCTCTGTTGAATACAAGTCTTCTGCTGGATTCACGGGTTCCATTATTTTGACCTGCAGATGAAGCTTCCACACCCATCCACTTTCGTCAACTCAGCTCAGGGTAAGAGAGTCTTAAGTTGAAGCCATCCTAAATGTTAAGTGCTTTAATCTCAACCAAGGATGCAAATACATTGAGAGTTTGCGATGAAGTTTAAAAGATTGACATCGACTCTGTGGCCAAAGCTGCCCTTGGCTGTTGGCCCATTAGATTGGATCTAGATAGAGATCTTTCCTAGGTTGGGGACTTGTAGTACGTAGAAAAGTGATGTTGCTGTCCTCCTCGGGGCCTGGCCCCTCCTGCTGCCGCAAACATTTGAGGTGGTGATTGTTGCAGCAATGGCCCGACCGATACCTTAACACCACAACAATGGTGGCCAAAGCCAGCAGCAGCGTCAGAGTCCCGAAGGTGCTGAGCCACACAAGCTGCTGCTGCGTGACAGCTCCCCTGCTGTCTGCTGACACTTCCTTCACTGCTACCTTCAATCGTGTCTTCCCGTTTCCCCACCTGCTACCATCGACACCTTCGGAAGAGTCATCCTGACCCCATCTCCTGACACCGTTGGCACCAATTAGTTGCGGGTTACTGTGCCATGGTGGGAGGTCGGTCACACTTTTAACATTGTAAGCATTTTCACGAAAGCTTTCAACCGGTGTTGCTTTGGTTGCTGATTCTTCATTGCGATTCCGTGTGGAATCAGAGCAGGTTTTTCCAGAATAGCCCTCGGGGCAAACACAGTCGAAGTCGGCAACGCGATCATAACACCTGCCAGCATTCTGGCAGGGCTGGCTGGCACAGTCGTCCTGGTTGACAGTGCAGAAGCGCCCTTCAAAGCCAGCGGGGCACTGGCAGCTGAAGCGGTTGACCGCGTCCTGGCAAGTGGCCCCGTTGGCACACGGTCGCATCAGACAGTCATCAACATCCGTCTCACACCAAGAGCCTACAAATCCTGCCAGGCATCGACACACAAGGGTGGCGGCAAATCCATTTGCATCCCAGCATGTCCCACCATTCCTGCAGGGAGACCTGTAATGCAGAAAGGAACAGAATTACCCAGACTGGTCATGGAGACAAAGATGCTTTCACTTACCCCAGTCAAAGCGGAGGGGGCAAGGTCTACTCCTGACTGCGGGAGTCCCGTGATCATCTTAGGCATTCCACTTGGTTAAATTATTGGTGCTTTCCAACTCCCTTGTAAAAGGCCTGATTGTTCGCATCAGGCTTTCTAAGCAGTGGTCCTAAGGTTAATCATTCAGTATGTAAAATAAAATCCATGCCTTCTCCCTCTCTTTCATGCATTATTTGCAATCTGTGTTCCCTGGTCTATGAACCACCTGCTGATGTGATTCGTGTCTCCCTGTTACCCTGGCTAATCCAGTCACAGTCTCACACTCATCACAAATGTATCTATCTATATAGTTTTAAAACTCTGTGTGTGTGTGTGTGTGTACGCCGTTTTGTCTTTGATTCGTTACTCCGCGCAAACCAGACGCAAAAACGCCGAGATTTCTACCACTTCGCTAGCGATTTTACTTTAACATTCGCACATCCACTCCTTGGTCAATTATTTCCCCAGATTTTGAGTAAAATTGATCACAAAATTCAAACACAATTCAATTTTTACGATGTAATCAGCTCTTACCAGCTGCCGATGTCACAATGCCCACATGCCGACCAATCCAGGCCCACCTGCCTCCAAGTATGCTCGCACCACGCCTCCCGCTGCTGGACTCCAGCCCGCCCGCCTAGCCGCTCACTCCAACCCCCCCCCCCCCCCCCCGTACTCGGGGTCTAAAGCACCGAGGATGCGAGGCCATGGAGCTGAGGCTCACTCTGAGGCCAACGGCTGCTGGGCCCCTCTCCTCCCTCCCTTCTTCCCCCCTGCCTTCTCTCCCCTTCCCTTCTCTTCCCCCCCCCCCCTCTCTCTCTCTCTCCCCCTCCTCTCTCTCTCTCAATCGGCCGGCCCTCTGCTGCTTTTGATCGTTCCTCTCTGTATATCCCTCTCTGTGGGCCTCTCTCTGTGTGCCCTTCTCTGTGCCTCTGTGTCCTTCTCTGTGTGTCCCTCTCTGTGTGCCTCCATGACCCTCTCTGTGCCTCCGTGACCGTCTCAGCGCCTCCGTGACCCTCTCTGTGTGTGCCTCTGTGACCCTTTCTGTGTGTGTCTCCATGACCCTCTCTGTGTGCCTCCGTGTCCCTCTCTGTGTTCCTCCGTGTCCCTCTCAGTGTCCCTCTCTGTGCCTCCGTGTCCCTCTCAATGCCTCCGTCTCCCTCTCTGTGTGCCTCCGTGTCTCTCTCTGTGCCCCTCTCTGTGTGCCTCCGTGTCCTTCTCTGTGCCTCCATGTCCCTCTCTGTGCCTCCGTGTCCCTCTCTCTGCTTCCGTGTCCCTCTCTGTGCCTCCGTGTCCCTCTCTGTGCCTCCGTGTCCCTCACTGTGTGCCTCCGTGTCCTTCTCTGTGCCTCCGTGTCCTTCTCTGTGCCTCCGTGTCCTCTGTGCCTCCGTGTCCCTCTCTGTGTGCCTCCGTGTCCCTCTCTGTGTGCCTCCGTGTCCTTCTCTGTGCCTCCGTGTCCCTCTCTGTGCCTCGGTGTCCCTATGTGCCTCTGTGTCTCTCATTTTGCCTCCATGTCTCCCGCTTTGTGCCTCCGTGTCACCCTCTCTGTGCCTCCGTCTCCCCCTCCATGCCTGTGAATTGGGGGCTATGTGTGAGTGGAAAGGGCAGGGCATGGGGTAAAAGGAGTGAATTAATAATATTAATATAATATCAATGGGGGTGATTAGTGTGTGTGTGAGAGGTTGGTTAGTGTGTGTGTGACGCCTCAGGCCGCCCCGTCTCGTCGCAACCGCGCGTTGGGGGAACACACCCAATGGGTCTGCACTTGGTCTAGTATACTTTAAAAACTCTGTGTGCGTGTGTGCGTGTGGATGTGTGTGTGTGATTTTGCATGTGAAACGTATTTTCTCGAAAACCAGACGCAGAAACGTGGAGATTTTTATAATTTCAGTAGGGGTTTAACTTGCGATTTCATAAATACACTCCTCTCTAGATTTCGTCAATTAGTTCCACAGATTTTGAATAAAATTGTTCGCAAAACATCAAAAAAAATTAAAATCAAACTGTTGCATGAGTCACAGGGTCACCTCACAGATCCAATCACAATGGATCTCATTTACATATATGACATCACAATGGGACAGGGATGGGAGATCGGAACCTTCACGTGGTCCCACTAAAATCAAACTTCTGCATGAGTGCCATCTCATAGATATCTAATCACAATGGGACAGGGGTGGGAGATCTCTCCCCCTCCCTCCCTTTCACAATGCCTTTGCACCTGGCCCAACTGGCCCCGTCCGGCCCTGCCCCCCCCCCCAGCCTGTCTGCTGGTCCCGCCCCCCAAGCTGCCAGATTGTAGACTCCATTGGTTTTCATTGAATTTAATTTAATTATTTGTCACTTAACATCACTAATTCTTAACATTAACTTTTAATTTCAGACAGTTAAAAAAAAAAAAAAATTGCTATATTCATTGACAGATCGGACCCTGTGTGTGTGTGTGTGTGTGTGTGTGTGACGAGGGGAGAGCAGGGGGGGAAGTTAGAAGGAGGGTGGGTGGTTAGTGTGTGTGTGATGCTGCAGGATGCTCCCCTGAATTCCATAGAGCTGCCGACAGCTTTCGTGCATGAGACGCGTACGCTTCATTTCCAGAACATTCCGAATGCGTCACGCACGGTTGCATTTCACTCTCTCTGTCATTCCCCCTCTCTCTCCCTCTTTCTCTCTCCCTCTCTCTCTCTCCCACCTCTCTCTCTCTCCATCTCTCTCCCCATCTCTCTCCTCTCTCTCTCTCCCCTCTCTCTCTCTCTCTCTCTCTCTCTCTCTCCCCCCCTCTCTCTGTCCCCTTTCCTCTCCCCCACCCTCCCTCCCCTAAAAACCCCCTTCCCTCCACCCCATCCCCTCCCTACCCTCCCTCCCCTCCCCACCACCTCTCCCCCTCCCTTCTCTCTTCCCTCTCAGCCCCCCTCTCTCCTTCTCTCGCCTCTCCTCTCTCTGTCCTCCCATCTCTGTCACCCCTCCTCCCCCACCCTCCCCTCTAACCCACCCTCCCTCTCCTCCTCCCCTCCACCTCCCTCTCCCTTTCTCTCTGTCTCTCCCCATTCCCTCTCTGCCCTTACTCTCTACCACCCCCCTCCCCTCCCTCTCTAGACGCGCCTGTAAGTTGGGGGCTATGCGTCAGTGGATAGGGCGGTTATGGGGTAAAAGGAGCAAATTAATAATATTAATATAATATTAAGGGGGGTAGTTAGCGTGTGTGCGGGGGAGTAGTTGGTGTGTGTGACGCCACATGACGCCCCCCCCCCCCCCCCCCCCGCAACCACACTTTGGAGGAACAGACCCAACGGGTCTGCACTTCGTCCAGTATCCTATAAAACTTCTTTGCTCCATCGACATCTCAGTTTCTCCAATCCAACCATGTTATGAGATCCCTCGTCCCAGCAACCTGCTAACTCTTTCTTACACCCTCTCTGGGGCCCTCGTGTCCCTTCTATAGAGAGTTGGCCTGAATTGAACAGTGTTTTATCATACTTTCGAAAGAATGAAATGGCTATCCTGCTTTGTACTCTTATCTATTTTATGAAGCCAAGATGTTTTGCCCACTGTTCATTCACCATATTCTTTCATCATTTCACTATATTTTTCAATCACCCAGATGCCCCTAATAACAGTACTTTAGCACAGGAATAGGCTTTTCCACCCACCATATCTGTGCTGAACACGATGGCAAATTAAACTAATTCCTTCTGCCTGCATATGATCCACACCCCTCCATTCCCTGCATATCCATGTGTCTAGCTAAAAGTCTCCTAAATGGCACTATCATGTCTGCTTTCAGTACCATGCCTTCATGCTCTCTCCCCTTTAGAGACTAGAATGTTCTCCCAGACTTTGTCCTCCATTGTGTTAAAGGGAGTTCCTTACCGAGCTTTGGTACAAGGACCAGCCTGCAGCTCACAGTTTTTCCCAAAGAACCCTTCAGGGCAGGTACACCAGTAATCCCCGTTCCCATCATCGAAACATTGGCCAGCGTTCTCACATGGAGTCTGGTGGCTGCATAGGTGAATATCTGCAAGAGGGAGAGAGGTTTAATTATGCAGGTCATAATTCCACATGTTCATGTAATTCTCTTCTTCATCCGAAACTTAGGCTAGAATTGCAAAATCAAATGCAGCACAGTAATTATTGAGGTATCCACCTTATATAAGCCCCTAAGATAGCACAACATGCTGGAGTAACTCAGCAGGACAGACAGCATCTCTGGATAGAAGGAATAGGTGATGTTTCGGGTCAAGACCCTTCTTCACACTGAGCGTCAGAGGAGAGGGATTTATAGAGATAAGGAAGTGTAAGAAGTGCTAAACATCACAAGAATTGCAGATCAAGGAAAATGTAGAATAGACCATTGTAGCTCGGAGAAGGTGACAACAAAGCAGACAGAGATAAAAATCTATGCCCCTCTCAATTCATATATTTCCTTTCGATCTTCTACACACCAGAGAAGAGTTCCAACCTCCCTTTATAACTCAAACCATCCAGGCCTGATAACATTCTCATAAATCTTTCCTGCACCCTTCCCAGTTTAAGGACATCATTCCTATAGTAGGGCAAACAGAATTATGTACAGTGTTCTAGCTGTGACCCTTATCATGTCTTATACAGCTGGAACATGATGTCCCTACTCATGTTCCCAATACCCTGACCAATGAAGGAAAGCATGCCTTGCCTGTCCGTATCACCATTTTCATGGATGTGCATGAAAGAACTACAGATGTTGGCTTAAATCTTAGGGTCGCGACCCAAGACGTCACCCATTCCTTCTCTCCAGAGATACTGCCTGTCCCACTGAGTTATTCCAGCATTTTGTGTCTATCTTTGACAACTTTCATGGAACTATGTACTGTAATTGCACTCATAGATCTTTCAGTTCTATAACACTTATAACCATATAACCATATAACAATTACAGCACGGAAACAGGCCCTCTCGGCCCTTCCAGTCCGTGCCGACCATTTGTTTTCCCCTAGTCCCATCTACCTGCACTCAGACCATACCCCTCCATTCCCTTCACGTCCATATACCTATCCACTTTACTCTTAAATGTTAAAATCGATCCTGCCTCCACCACTTCTGCTGGAAGCTGATTCCACACAGCCACCACCCTCTGAGTAAAGAAGTTCCCCCTCACGTTACCACCGAAACTTCTGTCCCTTAATTCTCATGTCATGCCCTCTTGTTTGAATCTTCCCTACCCTCAATGGGAAAAAACGTATCCACGTCAACTCTGTCTATCCCTTTCATCATTTTAAAAACCTCAATCAAGTCCCCCCTTAACCTTCTGCACTCCAAAGAATAAAGACCTAACTTGTTCAACCTTTCTCTGTAACATAGTTGCTGGAACCCTGGCAACATTTCTAGTAAATCTCCTCTGTACTCTCTCTATTTTGTTGACATCCTTCCTATAACTAGGCGACCAAAATTGTACACCATACTCCAGAATTGGTCTTACCAATGCCTTGTACAATTTTAACATTACTTCCCTACTCCTATATTCAATGCTCTGATTTATAAAGGCCAGCACAACCAAAGGCTTTCATTACCACCCTATCTACATGCGATTCCACCTTCAGGGAACTATGCACAGTTATTCCTAGATCCCTCTGTTCCACAGCATTCCTCAATTCCCTACCATTTACCATGTACTTCCTATTATGATTTGTCCTGCCAAGATGTAGCACTTCACACTTAACAACATTAAACTCCATCTGCCATCTTTCAGCCCACTTTTCCAAATGGCCCAAATCTCTCTGTAGACTTTGAAAATCTACTTCATTATCCACAACACCACCTATCTTAGTATCATCTGCATACTTACTTATCCAATTTTCCACCCCATCATCCAGATCATTGATGTACATGACAAACAACAGTGGACCCAACACAGATCCCTGAGGCACCCCACTGGTCACCGGCTTCCAACCTGACAAACAGCCATTCACCATTACTCTCTGACATCTCCCATTCAGCCACTGTTGAATCGATCTTGCTACTCCTCCATTAACACCCAAAGATTGAACCTTCTTAACCAACCTTCCATGGGGAACCTTGTCAAAGGCCTTACTGAAATCCATATAGACAACATCCACTGCTTTACCCTCATCAATTTCCCTAGTTACCGCTTCAAAAAATTCAAGAAGGTTTGTCAAACATGACCTTCCAGGCACAAATCCATGTTGACTGTTCCTGATCAGACCCTGTTTATCCAGATGCTTATATATATTATCTCTAAGTATCCTTTCCATTAATTTGCCCACCACTGACGTCAAACTAATAGGTCTATAATTGCTAGTTTATTCTTTGAACCCTTTTTAAACAATGGAACAAACATGCGCAGTACGCCAATCCTCCGGCACTATTCCCGTTTCTAATGACATTTGAAATATTTCTGTCATAGCTCCTGCTATTTCTACACTAACATCCCTCAATGTCCTAGGGAATATCCTGTCAGGACTGGAGACTTATCCACTTTTATATTTTTCAAAAGTGTCAGTACTTCCTCTTTTGAATCTCATAGTTTCCCATAGCTACTCTACTTTTTCCCCTTAACTCACAGAGTTCAATATCCTTCTCCTTGGTGAATACCGAAGAAAATAAATTGTTCAATATCTCCCCATCTCTTTTGGCTCTGCAGATAGCTGTCCATTCTGGTTCTCTAATGGTCCAATTTTATCCCTCGTTATCCTTTGCTATTAATATAGCTGTAGAAACCCTTTGGGTTTACTTTCACCTTTCTTTCCAAAGCAACCTCATATCTTCTTTTAGCCTTCCTAATTTCTTTCTTAAGATTCTTTTTACATTCTTTATACTCCTCTAGCACCTCATTTACTCCATGCCTCCTATAATTATTGTAGATATCTCTCTTTTTTCGAAACAAGTGTCCCAATTTCCCTTGAAAACCATGGCTCTTTCCAATTTTTACTATTTCCTTTCAACCTAACAGGGACATAAAGATTCTGTACTCTTACAATTTCCCCTTTAAATGTCCTCCATTTCTCTTCTACATCCTTCCCATGAATCAAAGTGTCCCAATTCACTCCTTTAAAATCCTTACGCATTCCCTCAAAGTTAGCCTTTCTCCAATCAAAAATCTCCACCCTAGGTCCAGTTCTGACTCTCTCCATAATTATATTGAAACTAATGGTATTGTGATCACTGGTCCCGAAGTGCTCACCAACGCATACCTCCGTCACCTGACCTGCCTCATTTCCTAACAGGAGGTCCAGCACTGCCCCTTCTCTGGTCGATACCTCTATGTTCTGCTGCAAAAAACTATCCTGCACACATTTTACAAACTCCCAAACCATCCAGCCCATTTACAGAATGTGTTTCCCAGTCTATTTTTGGAAAATTGAAATCTCCCACAATCACTACCTTGTGCTTACTAACTAATATCTGCTATCTCCTTACATATTTGCTCTTCCAATTCTCGCTCCCATTTGGCGGTCTATAATACACCCCTAAAAGCGTTGCTACACCATTCCCACTTCTCAGTTGCACCCAAATAGCCTCCCTAGACGAGCCCTCTAATCTATCCTGCCAAAGCACTGCTGTAATATCTTCTCTGACAAGCAATGCAACACCTCCCCCTCTGGTCCCTCCAATTCTATCACACCTGAAGCAACGAAATCCTGGAATATTTCGTTTCCAATCACAGCCCTCCTGCAACCATGTTTCACTGATTGCCACAACATCATATTTCCAGGTGTCAATCCAGGCTCTAAGTTCATCCACCTTACAATGCTCCTAGCATTAAAATATACACATTTTAGAGACCCACCATCCCTTATTCTGTCTATTATCTTTTTCATCTTTCTCGCCTACATTTTGGATCCGAGTGCTTCCCTTCTCTGCCTCTTGCCCCACACCCTGACCCCTAGCCCCCTCTACCCGAGTCCCTCCCCCCAGCCTTTCTAGTTTAAAGTCTCCCCAAAGGCCTTACCATCATGCTCTATGCAAGTCCCATCCTGGTTTGTATTAACAAATTGCAATGCTTTGGACTTATCTTAATTAAACTCCCATCTGCCATTCCTCAGCCCATTGGGCCAATCGATCAAGAACCTATTATAATTTTAGATAACCTTTACCACCCACTTTTAATGCCATAAATAAACGCACCAACTATGCCTCCAAAATTCACATCTAAATAAACACATAATGCTGGAGTAACTCAGCGGGACAGGCAGCATCTCTGGAGAGAAGGAATGGGTGACATTTCGGGTCGATATCCTTCTCAACCCGAAACATCAACCATTCCTTTTCTCCAGAGATGCTGCCTGTCCTGCTGAGTTACTCCAGCATTTTGTGTCCATTTTCAGTTTAAACCAGCATCTGCAGTTCCTTCTTACACATTCACATCCAAATAGTTCATATAAATAACAAATAACAGCAGACACAGCACCAACCCCTCTGGCACTCCAAGTTACAGGCCTCCAGTCTGAAAAGACACTTACTAATACCACCCTCTGTCCCCCACCTTCAATCCAATTGTGTATCCAGTTCAAAAGGTCGCACATAGATTTCAAGTGATCTCACCTTGCAGACGAGCCTACTAGTTTGGACCCTCTTGTACCTTTTATACCCCTACTATTTAGCCCCTATCAATGCCACATAAACTCTTATATACTTCATCAGGTCACCTCTCAGTCCCCTTCACTCCAAAAAAAGCCAATCCAATCCAATCTCTTCCATACAATTAAAGTCCGGGCAATATCCGGGTGAATCTCCGTGCTCCGTCCATTTCAAACACGTTCTTCATATAGTGTGGTGACCAGAACTACAGACAATACTCCAAGAGTGATCTGGCCAGTGCTTTGTAGTTTTGACAACATCTCAACTTGCTCCAACCCAAGAAGGGAGGCATGGCAAATTTATCTTCACCACCTATTGACCTGTGTGGTCACAGCAGAGAAGGCTGTCAGTCTGAAGAAGAGTCTCCACCTGAAACGTCACTCATTCCTTCTCTCCAGAGATGCTGCCTGTCCCATTGAGTTACTCCAGCATTTTGTGTCTATCTTCGGTTTAGACCAGCATCTGCAGTTTCTTCCTACACATGTTGTCATTTGATCCATTGTGTATTTGGGAACACTTTGTAAAGGTCAATGCTCTACACCATAACCCTGCAAATTTGTCCCCCATGCCCACCTCACTTTCAGTTGACAATCGCAACTATTAAACTTGTATAACCAGTTACTGAGAGGGATCATGTTTAGTTGTTGACAGAAATTTGTTTACATCAGCTGCACAATTTGCGGGCTGAGATTCTCAGCTACAGGTCCACTTGATTAATATCGGGATCAGTCAATGCATCGACCCTTTACTCGCACTTCTTTGCCCCAATGCTTCAACTTGTCATTAATAAACACCTACTAAAGTGGGTTGATTGAGACCTGTTCAACCTCCACCACCTCCGTGCCAGAACCAAGGTCACTGTAGCCCCAATCATTCAATTACACTCCCAGATGCTGGAGGTGTTTGCTCTGACTGCGAGTTTGAGTTCAAAACCACTGGGTATCTTTATTGAGATACATGATTGAAGGGGCCCTCACTAAGCCACCCACAGACCTGTCCTGTTGCATCCTACCTTTTGTAGAAGCTATAGACCTTGCATAGAACCCCAGTCACTGTGGAGCATGTGGATAAGTTATAATTAACATTCACCCCTGTGTTCAGTTACCGACATTACCTCCAAGTTATGCACTTCCTAGATTTTTTAATTCTCATCCTTGTTTTTCTAATCACACCTCCCCACACCAGGCAAGATCAGCAATTATTGAATGGCTGAATGTGTTTGAGGGGCTGAATAGCCTTCTCCCCTTAATTCCCAGGCCTGTATCTATATTTGGAATCTTCCCGACACACCAACTCCAGGTCACCTCACACCTCTCTCAAGGCCCTTGCAACAGGTGGTGTAGTTGCTGTTATCGAGTCCCGGTATCCTTCACTCTGTTAATAGTGCCATTGTTGCTGCTCTGCATATTTATCTGGAACAGAAAATCATATTTATTCCAACAGTTCGGTCAACTTGGACTTCACCTTTGTCACAGAATCTTCCAGTCCAACCACTCTCGCAGTTGCACTGCCAGGGCTGGTGGCAGGTTCCATGAACACAGCCTGGAGATCGGACACACTGTTCACAGAGCTCCCCGTCCCATCCAGGGTCGCATCTGCCCAGAGTGGGGAGAGGGACAAGGCACGGGAATGAGAGATAGAAAATGAGAACATAAATATCTTTAAAATTCCTTATAAATACCCATTCCTTAGATTCATGGAAAGTTCCATTAGAGTGAACGAAGCAAATGTCATTCCTTTAATCAAAAAAGGAGACTGAAAGCCATTAATTTAGCATCTATTGTAGGAGAAATGTTGAAAGCTATTGTAGGATCTAATGAATCCCACGACAGAATGCAAAGAACAAGGGCACTTAGCTGAGCCAGACACCTTGTGTGACGTTTATTCCAGAAGCCCCTTTTACCTACATTCTCACCAATTATAACCCGTGCGCAGATAAGGTCAATTAGTGTGCCTGGATCTTCTCGTGAAGCTGCTGGCGAGCCGCCAACGGTGACAGGCTGTATGCAAAAACAACGTGGGCATCAAGGCGCCACACTATCATTAAAGCTTCATCGCAGAACACACACAAAAAATAAAAATAAACAGGCAAAGTCAACATGGATATCATGAAAAGCAAATCATCTTTCATTAAGCTATTAGAACTTTTTAGACAAGCTAGATGCAGGAAAATTGTACAAGGCATTGGTAAGACCAATTCTGGAGTATGGTGTACAATTTTGGTCGCCTAGTTATAGGAAGGATGTCAACAAAATAGAGAGAGTACAGAGGAGATTTACTAGAATGTTGCCAGGGTTCCAGCAACTCTGTTACAGAGAAAGGTTGAACAAGTTGGGTCTTTATTCTTTGGAGCGCAGAAGGTTAAGGGGGGACTTGATTGAGGTCTTTAAAATGATGAAAGGGATAGACAGAGTTGACGTGGATACGTTTTTCCCATTGAGGGTAGGGAAGATTCAAACAAGAGGGCATGACATGAGAATTAAGGGACAGAGGTTTCGGGGTAACGTGAGGGGGAACTTCTTTACTCAGAGGGTGGTGGCTGTGTGGAATCAGCTTCTAGCAGAAGTGGTGGAGGCAGGATCGATTTTAACATTTAAGAGTAAAGTGGATAGGTATATGGACGTGAAGGGAATGGAGGGGTATGGTCTGAGTGCAGGTAGATGGGACTAGGGGAAAACAAATGGTCGGCACGGACTGGAAGGGCCGAGAGGGCCTGTTTCCGTGCTGTAATTGTTATATGGTTATATGGTTATATGGTTAAAAAGGACTGGACAAGCTAGATGCAGAAAAAATGTTCCCAATGTTGGGCGAGTCCAGAAACAGGGGCCACAGGCTTAGAATAAAGGGGAGGTCATTTAAGACTGAGGTGAGAAAAAACATTTCCATCCAGAGAGTCGTGAATTTGTGGAATTCCCTGCCACAGAGGGCAGTGGAGATTGTGGGGATATTGTTGGGGTTATGGGTGGGGGGTTTGTGGGGGGAAGGGGGTGTGTGGACTGGGGGTTGTGGGGGAGGGGGGAGTGTGGGCGGGGGGGTTGTGGGCAGGGGGGTTTGGGGGGTGGGGGTTGTGGGAGGGGGGAGGGGGAGAGAGCTCGGAGAAAAGACGGGGAAGACCCATGGAGGAGAGGGGGGTATAACTGGGGAGGGGGCAGGAGCCAACCAGGGGGACCAGAGGGGAAGGGGCTGGAGCTGGTGGTGCGATGAGGACTCACAGCGGGGGCTGGTTGTTTTCTTCCGCCTGGATCAGAGTCCCCGCTTTCAGTTTGGCGACATTGGTGACATCTCTGACTCCACGCCGGGTGTGGGGGTGTGTGTGGGCGGGGGAGGGGGGTGTGGGGGGGGGAGGGGAGGGGTTGTGGCGGGGGGGGGAGGGGAGAGAGCTCAGAGAAAAGACGTGGGAAGAGCCATGGGGGAGAGGGTGGTATCTCAGGGGAGAGGGGCAGGAGGCAGCGAGGGGGAACAGAGGGGAAGGGGCTGGAGCTGGGGACATAAAGAGGCTACCAGGAGTAATAGATGAGTTGTGAAAAGTTTGACAAATGAAGTACGATCCAGAAAGTGTCCATTTTGGCAAGAAAATCAAACTGAACAGCAACAACTTGGATGGAAAAGTTGTCTCGTGAGGGAAATTTGGGCAGGTCAAACCGGTATTCAATGGAGCTTAGAAGAGTGAGTGGGGACTTGAATGAAACATATAAGCTGATGAGGAGTCCTGACTGCGTTGTTGTGGATGGATGTAAATCTTGTAAAAGAATCTAGCATCAGGTATCTCTATACGTATAAAACTCTGATCTTGAATGTGTGTTTATTTGTGTGATGTTCGTGTGCTTTACACATCTCCTCGAAAACACGAAGCGCTAACGGTGACATTTTTACATATTCCGATCGAGATTTTCGCCATAATGTCAAAAATCGCCTTATCTGAACATTTCTGGCATTATTTCTCGAGTTATTTATGAAAATATTCAAACATTTCGAATAACTTAGAAAATAAACGAGATGGTCTCGCTGATGACATCACAATGGATCTGACTGCCTGCCTGCTCGCGCTGCGAGTGACGTCACCCCTGTTCTGTCTTCTGTACTTCTTGGCTTCTTAACTTTTACTTATATTAAATTCGTCACTTAGCGTTTTTAAATACTGCTCAGGTCGTGCTGCGCAATCCGCGCTCCGCTGGGCTCCATGAAGTTCTAGAACATGGCGGCGGCGGTCGTTATCGCCGAGCGGGCGCGGGACAAAGGGGTGGGAAGGTGGCCGTGGAGGCCATTATTCCTTCTGGGAAAGGCCGTCTATGGAATCCTGCGATCCCTCCGTCGATAGCAGGGACTCGGGGAATCGTGATGCCTTTCCCTCGCTGGTGATCTCTGGTCGTCACGTGGGACGACCTCCTCTCCGTCTCCCCCACCCGATCATCTGTCACGCGGATGGGTGGGTTTCCCCTCGCGGTTTCCCCATCGGCCGGCCCTCCGCTGCTTTTGGACCCTCCTCAGATCGCTCCGGGCCTCGCTCGGGTCCACACCGGCCGCAGCCTCGCTCGGGCCCGGAGCCTGATGGGGAGGCTGCTGCTCTACGACCTGGGTAGGTGGTGCCTCTACCCATCCCCAGGGCAGAGAAAGAGAGGGAGGATGGGGGAGGGAGAGGGGGGGGAGAGAGGGGGGGTGGGGAGGGGGGATGGAGAGGGGGGGGGAGGAGACGGGGAGGAAGAGGTAGAGATTGAAGGGGGGTGGGGGGGGCGCGGCATCGCAGGAGAGGGCTGGTTACTGAAAGCAATACTTCAACACCCATCCATAGCTCCCAATATTCACCACTCCCTAGAGAGGGAGGGGGGCAGAGAGGGATGGGGTGAAGAGAGGGGGAGGGGGGGCAGAGAGGGAGGGGACACAGAGGGAGTGGTTAGAGGCAGCACCTACCCATCACACCAGCCATGATCGTTAAATGGGGAGCAGGTTTGACCAGTTGGTTGTATTCTGCACCTAAATATATCTTTGCACAAATGATATTAGCATCAACAGTTTCAACCAATATTTCTTCAAGGCTTTCAGACCTAAATTTGTGAGGTCCTGGTCATTTTAATCACTGAATCGAAATTTGAATCTGAGGTCACTTTCAAATCAGCCTGATCCCCACCCTGATGGAAAGTGAAGACATCCCCATGTACAGAACAGGTCACCTCTATGAGGCAGGCAAGTGGTGCAGTGTCATATGTAGGAAGAGGCTAATAGTTAACAAAAGTGGTACGACATGTATTTGGCGCCGACCAACTGGCCAAGATGGTTGAGACTTCTCCCTGTGGGACTTCTGCTTCTGTAAGGTTTCCCAATTGTGATTTACACTGACAATGGTACCTGCAAACACCAGGCTCCTCACAGTGCCCATGTGCCAGGTTACAGCCAGATATACATGGCACGACCTCCACTCCTAGAGAGAGGGAGACAATCACACATTAGTCAAACATCACGACAGTTGATAATTCCACCTCAACTCTCAGTTGCTGCACCCAATAATTTCCAATATAGATTTGCTGCACCCACCCTTACTAGTCTCTTCCTATTCTATTCCACTCTGCAAACCTACCTTGAAAAGTAACGCATATCCTGCCAGTCTCCCTGTGCATTGCAGACCTCTCTTTGTTATAGGGGAGGCAACCCCTGCCAGTTTCTCATATGTAGGTCATGATGGGTTCACCACATTTCTCTGGGGCTGGTGAAGACTCTATCAATGAAAGGATCTCGTTCTGTGGACTGGGAAAGTTGTGGCTGTTCTCAGGTACGAAGACAAGATTTAGAGAAACTGTTCCCATTCACAGAAACATTAAGAACCACAGAATGAACGCAACTGGCCAAAGAACAATGCACGAGAAAGGAGAAACCTCTTTTAGGCTTTACATCGTTAGGCCCTGGATAGTTTGGGAGACAAAATAGACTGTGGCATTCAGAATGGAGCTTAAATGACTAACGGAAAGGAGGGAATTTTCAGGCATCAGGGAGAGGACAGGGCTTAGAATTACAGAGCCAAGGAGTCATCGGCATTGAAACAGGCCCTTTGGCCCATTGTGTTTGTGCTGCCCATCATGCGCCCATCTATACTGATCCTATTTTCCAGTTCTTAGTCCATCACATGCCTTGGTGTTTCAAGTGTCTGTCCAAATATTTGTTAAATATCATAGCCCAATACAGCATGAAACATGCCCTTCAAACTTTCACCATGCCAATCAGGTTTTTTTTAGTTGTGCTAGTCCGATTTAACTGCATTTGGCCCATTTTCCATGAAAACTTTCCTATCCAGGCAGCTGTTTAAATGCCCTTTACATGTCTGCTTTTATGCATCTCCCCAGCTTTTATATTAAATGCAAATTAAGGGAAGCATCTGTATCACTTCTGAATCATCTTATCTCACTTTGCTACTGCCTTCAGCAAATGAATACCGAAGCCCCACTGTGCCTCAGAACCCCCTGGGCTCCAACCATTCATGTTGTATGGCCTGGCCCAGGTACTCCCCCACATTGTTCCAGGATCACTTTGCCCAGCACATCAGCTAACAAATTGTATTCTGCAGTCAAAGACTTCTTGCTGTCAACAACACCACCAATTTTCTCATCACCTGCAAAATTAAAAGTGATGTTTCTGGTATGCCGGCCTTCGTCAGTAAGGGCATTGTATAGAAGTGGGGACATAATGTTGCAGTTGTACAAAATGTTGGCAAGGCCCAATTTGAAGAATTGTGTTCAGTTTTGGTCACACTGCAATAGGAAATGTGTCACTGAACTGGAAAGAGTTCTTCCGGAAAGAAAAGATTGAAGAGGATGTGGCCAGAACTTGAAGGCCTGAAATAAGGAGAGGTTGGGCAAGCTGGGAATTTATTCATTGATACATAAGAGATTGAAGTGTAATCTTATAGAGGGGTATAAAATCATAAGGGTGAGTGCACACAGTCTTTTTCACAGATTAGGAGAATCAATATCCAGAGCCATACGTTTAAGGTAAGGGGGGAAATATTTAATAGCAAACGGAGGGGCCTATAGTCATAGCATGATACAGTGTGGAAACAGGCCCTTTGGCCCAACGTGCCCACACTGACCAACAATGTCCCAGCTACACTAGTCCCACTTGCCTGCATTTGGTCCATATCCCTCCAAACCTGTCCTATCCATGTTTCTTAAAAGTTGGGGTAGTCCCAGCCTCAACTGCCTCCTCTGGCAGCTTGTTCCATAAACCCATCATCCTTTGTGTGAAAAGGTCACCCCTCGGATTCCTATTAAATATTTTCCCCTTCACCTTGAACCCATGTCCTCTGGTCCTCTGGCAGATGGCTATATGGAACGAGCTGCCAGAGGAAGTAGTTGAAGCAGGTACAATAACATTGTTTAAAAGACATTGGACAGGTACATGGATAGGAAAGGTTTAATAGGATGTGGGTCAAATGTGGGCAGCTTAGATGAGCATCTTGGTTGGCATGATGAGGTGGGCCAAAGGCCTGTTTCTGTGCTATATGACAATGAGTCTATGAACTTGTATGTTTACATTAACATATACAACAGGCTTCCAGTCACAAAAGCAACCCTCCACAATCACCCCTTGCCCTGTCATCAAGACCATTTCAGATCTAATTTGCCAGCTCATCCTGAATCCCATGGGCTCTAACACTGGATCAGGATCCCATATGAAACATTGTCCGAAGACCTAGGCAAGTCCACAGAGACTACATTGATCACATGAACCTGACAGTCTAAGTGGTCTCCTCCCGCTACGTGTCTCCCCACACCTCAGGGAACGGTTCGTGAGAGGTCACTAACCCTTCCAATATCGGACATAGCGTCAAATTCTTCACAAGAGAACCCGACCCTCACTCTCCCCCCCACCCCCCGCCAATGCCCATGGATCCACCCGCCAGTCACACTGCACCAACAGTCAACCCCAATGCCAAGACCAATGACCTTGGAGGGATGTGCAGAGAGAACAGAGAGTCCACAAAACCAGGCTGGTTTTCCCGAGGGTGGCCATCCTTTTTGGGTGCATCAAACTCTGAAACAAAAGCAGACAAAAAAAAAGAATGAGTGACGATTCCACCTGTGTCGACCTGGTCTCCGAATACTATCAGTGAAATAAGAACAAGAGGCAGGAACAGTCTGTTCTTCCCCATGTCTTCTCTGTCATTTTGTAGGATCTTAGCAGATGGCCTTCACCTCTTGCTCCTTTCTCATGTTAACATCATAGCCCCAGAAATCCTCTCATATATTTGTGTTAAATTTTTATTGTGTTTTTGTGTGTTCTTTTTCATTGTATAAATTAATTTCACTTGCACTTTATGGTTAAAGCTACTGGGTTTACAAATGTCCTCTCATTTCAGTCCTGAATGGCTGATCCCTTTGCTTTAGATCCCTGTCTAGGGAATTCTTCAACATCTATTTTGTCAAGTCGTTAAAGAATGATGTAGATTTCAATTAGATCAGTAATTTAGTTTAGTTTAGAGATACAACGCAGAAACAGGCCTATCGGCCACCGGGCCCAGGCCAACCAGCGATCCCCGCACATTAACATTATCCTACACAAACTAGGGACAATTTTTACATTTACCAAGCCAATTAACCTACAAACCTGCACGTCTTTGGAGTGTGGGAGGAAACCAAAGATCTTGGAGAAAACCCATGCAGATCATGGGGAGAACGTACAAACTCCATAAAGACAGCACCTGTAGTCTGGATCAAACCCGGTTCTCTGGCGCTGCATTCGCTGTACGGCTGCAACTCTACCGCTGCGCCACCGTGACCAGTAATTGACAGGACATTGGAACCTGTGTAGACACGACACTGAGTCTATACCTCTGTATGATTGCATGATTAGTGAGTTTGTAGATGGCACTAAAATAGATAGTATTGTAGACAGTGTAGAAGGCTATTAGGAATCACAGCAGAAACTTAATCAGCTGGGTAAGTGTATCAAGGAATGGTTCATGGAGTAAGTATGAAGTATTGCACTTTGGGAAGTCGAAGCTTTGGAGGACATTCAGAGTTAAGAGTGGGGCCTTGAGGAATATTGTCGACCAGAGGGATCGAGGTGTACAAGTGCATGGTTCCCTGAAAGTGTTGTCACTGGTAGGTAGGGTGGTGAAGAAGGGAATTGAGTTTAGAAGCTGGAAGGTTACGTTGTGGTTGTACAAGATGTTGGTGAGTGCGTACTTGGAGTATTGTCTTCATTCTTGGCCACTCTGCAACAGGAAGCATGCCATAAATGGAAAGAGAGCAGAGAAGATTTATGAAGATGTTGCCTGGACCTGAGGAGTTAAGCTACAGGGAGAGGTTGGGCACACAGTGACTTTATTCCTAAGAGCACAGGAGGATTAGAGATGATCTTATAGAGGTGTATAAAATAATGGGGGGGGGGGGGGGGAGATAAAGTGAATACACAGTGTTTTTTGCAGGGTAAAGGAATCAAGAACTAGAGGACATCATGGAGTTATAGAGCAGAGAAACAGGCCCTTTGGCCCAACTCGTCCATGATGCCCCATCTAAGCTAGATCCATTGCCCTTGTTTGGCCCATATCCTTCCAACACTTTCCTATCCATGTATCTGTCCAAGTGTCTTTTAAATTCTGTTATTATATCTGCCTCAGCAACTTCTCTGGCAGCTCATTCTATATACCCACCATCCTCTACGTGAAAGAGTTGCCTCCGTTAGTATTAAATCGTGCTCCTCTGATCTTAAACAAATGTCCTCTTGTTTTTGATTGTCCCACCATGGGTAAAAAACGGTGCATCCGCCCTATATATTCTCCTCATGATTTTATTTTGGAGTCACGTGAGTGACTACGTGAAGACCCCGTCCAGCACGCATGCGCGACATTAGCGTTCATGCAGTGCACCCGCGACGAACGGGAGTTCAAGGCGCTCCTGCTACAAATTGAAAGTTGGGCCGACAGGTAAGTTTTACCGTGGCCGTGTGTATTTTCTCTGTGGTCTGCTTTATGTTCCAGGAGAATGAGCAAGACCAGAGGGAAGAAATCTGCAGCTCGCCCCCGTTCATCTTCCATTGGGGGGGGGGGGGGAGGGGGGGGGGGGGGGGGGGGGGGGGGGGGGGCAAGAGGCGGCAGGAATAACTAATGAGCCGAGCCCAGCACCGCTCGTGCTGCCTGAGCAGCGGGCTGGAGGTACCTGCAGCCAGTACCGGGCGGTAGTATCCGACGATTCGGATGAAGATGCCACACCGCTCGAGAGCGGCACAGGCAGCCGCCTAAGCCGAATGGAACGGCTTATGGAGCAATTGCTCCAGTGAGATCTGCTGAGAGAGCAGCAGCAGACTCGCCAAGGGAGCTCAGGCACTCCCGCAGTGCCCTTTACGGCACTGGCTGAAGATGTCCGGAGTACGCAGGGTGTACAGGATCAGGAAGAGCTGCTGGGTGTGGTCAACCGCTACATGGTCATTCCATGAGCGGGTCGGCCTTTAGAGCCGAAACCTGCAGCCAGCATTGACCACCTGTCCTCAAAACCCCTACAAGAACAGGTGGTCAATGAGGCTCTTGAACAATATACTGCCCCAGAAAATTGTACCAGCTGTAAACAGCCAAATTTGGGGACATTTGGGGCAGAACATCAGGAACCTGGAGTTGAAGCTCCAGAAAATCCTTAAACTCCTGACTGCAGGAATTACATCATATGCTCGGTCCATTGATGGTGTGGACATCTCCACAAATCAGCAAGACACATTAGCTCTGCTGTGCACCACTCAATATGAGATAAACAATTTACGGAAGGAAATCATCAAGTCTGCCCTCAACCCTAAATTTGCGGGACTTTGCAAAACACCGGGTTCAGAACCTCCAATTCTGCTCTTTGGGAAGGACCTTCCGAAAAAGGTGAAAGACCTAGAGGAAGAATCCAAGACCGTTGGTCTCGTGAGGGCAGGTTTAGCAGACCTAACAAACCCAGGCGGCAGTACCCCACGGCGTCCACCAGTCGTCGACCACCATATGCGACTGGTGAAAGCTCGGGGTCCGCACCCATTCCCCGTAAGCCTTTTTTAGGCCAGGTCCCAGAGCGGACCCCATGGAAAATGCGCCACCCCCAACAACATCAACATCAACAGCAGCCCTCTACAGCCCAGCAGAGACCTCATCATCCAGCGAAGAGGCAGAAGAAGCACCAGTAACCATGGAGGTAGGTGGGTCTGGTTCCTCTCAGCATATGAGCAGTAGGGGCTCTATACTAACAGGGGGACGATTGCACTTGTTTTTGGATGCATGGGAATCCATCACTAATGACAAGTATATATTCAGCAGCATTCATGGCTATAAAATTGACTTTGTTCATGAAAACATTCCGCCAGTTCAGCATATACCCCAAAGGGTATTCACCCTCTCAGTCAGAGAAAAAAGAGGGTCAAGCTGAACTGATGAGGCTACTAGCAAAAGGTGTCATTGAAAGAACAAAACATGAACCTTTGGAATTTGTGTCTAATATTTTCACTAAAACTAAAAAAGATGGTGGATGTCGCCTCATCATTGACTTAACTACTTTAAACGAGTCTGTTAAGTATATACATTTCAAGATGGAAACTTTTGAAACAGCCAGACTATTGATTTCTAGAGGTTACTTTCTAGCAAGCATTGATTTAAAAGGTGCCTACTACTCAGTACCCATACACAAGGAGCATCGTAAATACTTAATGTTTATCTGGATGAAACAGCTATGGCAATTTAAAGCCTTACCAAATGGGCTAAGCTCCGCTCCAAGGTTGTTCACTAAAATTTTAAAACCCGCTTTGGCATTATTGAGGAAACAAAAGCATATAGTCATGGCATACTTAGATGACATTTTAATAGTAGGGAAAACCTTGGAGAGCTATTTTGGCAGTAGCAGCCACCAAATGTTTGTTTGAAACGTTGGGGTTGTCATACATCCAGATAAATCCAATTTTACACCGTCCACTATCATGGACTATCTTGGATTTACGATTGATACTGTTCGCATGATTGTAACTCTGCCGAAGGGGAAAGCATCAGAATTGGCACTATCATGCTATGAACTAATGGATAAACATCAGCAACCATATGGCAGGTAGCTAGAGTTATTGGTAAAATGGTAGCAGCTTTTCCAGCTGTACAATTTGGGCCTTTGCACTATCAAAATTTGAAAAGAGCAAAAGTGCACGCACTAAAGCAAAACTCAGGTCACTTTGACCGAGATATGAATTTAACTGCTGAATCAATTCCAGAGTTACAATGGTGGACAAGGAACATTAGGCTCAGTTCCAGTCCCATAATAATCACCAACCCAGTATTAACCATTCAAACGGATGCCAGTGTTTTGGGCTGGGGAGCAACTAACATGCAATCCAGCACAGGAGGCAGATGGACTGATTCTGAATCATCATGCCTACAGACACGGGGTATCAACTACTTAGAAATGTTGGGTGCGTTTTATGGTTTAAAAGCATATTCATCCAATACGCATCATGCACATGTCCGGTTGCAATTAGATAATACCACGGTGGTGGCTTATATCAACCACATGGGTGGTGTAAAGTCGATATTGTGTGACAATTTGGTCAACCTAATCTGGCAATGGTGTGTCGAAAGACATATTTGGTTATCAGCAAATTACCTGCCAGGTAAGCAAAATACAGTGGCAGACACCAGGTCACGCAAATTTAACGATAACATCGAATGGATGTTAAATCCCAAAGTATTTGCTGAAATTACAAAGCAATATGGCACACCAGATATCGATCTATTTGTATCCAGGCTGAATCACCAGGTACCAATGTATGTCGCTTGGGAACCAGACCCTGAGGCAGCAGCAGTTGATGCATTCACGCTGCATTGGGGGAAAATGTTCTTTTATGCTTTTCCTCTCTTCTGCCTCATCAGTCGGGTATTACGCAAGATTCAATTGGATTCCCGCTTCAGGAATCTTGATAATACCCGACTGGCCTACACAACCATGGTTCCCAGTGGCCCTCAACATGGCTGTCGAAACACCGTTGGGATTCCCCAGCAGTCCAGAATTATTAATCCATCCAGTGTCAGGCATTAGTCACCCGTGCCATGACAGAGTCAATCTCCTGGCTTGCAGATTCTAAAAAGACCTCTACTGGGCCTGGGACTGTCTGAGGACACCATCAACATGATGACCGCATCCCACCGGGAGTCCACCAGGAGACAATACCTGACCAACATAAGAAAATGGGAACGGTATTGCTCCAAAACAGGAACTACCTACACTACAGCGCCATAAATACAACCAGGAGTGCGTTGTCAGTTTATTTGGTTCCAGCAGCAGGACAACTGGCTTTGGGGTCCCATCAAAATCATGGTCAAAATCATGAGGGGCATCTTTAACACTAATTCCCCCAGACCAAGGTACACTCAGATCTGGATGTCAGCATTGTGCTGACGTACCTTAGGGGATGGCCACCACCCAGGTCATTCACGCTGGAACAACTTACTCTAAAATCAGTCATGCTCATGGTACTAGTGTCAGCTCAAAGGGTACAGTCCCTCCACCTTCTGAGGCTGGACAGCATGACAGAGTCATTGGACTGTTTCACATTCCATATTCAGGGACTGGTCAAACAAACTAGACCAGGTTTCCAAAGGTTTTATAATAAGCCGCTGGCGGAACCTGCCACATTTACAGACAGAATTTTAGAGTCTGCAGATAATATTTAATTTAAGCCCGGGGGAGCTCTCTGTTTTTTGTTGTCATTAATAAACCTTTTTTGTTCACAAACAGGTTATTGTTGATTGTGATAACATACTTCCTCCCTCTAAGGTCTTCAGACAGTGAGTGAAGCATGAGCTGGTACACGGTTCGGAATCACAGAGCTTTGAAGTCTTCACGTAGTCACTCACGTGAGTCTGAAATAAAATAGTAAGATTAAATGAGAACTTACCAGTTCGAAGTTTGATCTGTATTTTATGAGGAGTTATGATGAGGGATTATGTGCCTCCGCTCCCACCCTCTATTATACAGATCAACTGGTAATTAAGTTCTTATTTTTTCTTTACTATATTTATTTCAATTGTTGTGTTTTTTCTGTGAATCCACACCGCTGCTTTGAAGAATGTCGCGCATGCGTGCTGGACGGGGTCTTCACGTAATCCCTCATCGTAACTCCTCATAAAATACAGATCAAACTTCGAACTGGTAAGCTCATTTAATCTTACTATTTTATAGACCTCCATAAGATCGCCCATCAGCCTCCTGCACTCAAATGAATAAAGTCGTAGCTGACCCAACCTTCATATACCTCAGCCCCTCAAGTCCTGGCAACATCCCAGTGAGATGTGAGAGGGGAAAGATTTAATGGGAACTATTTTACATAAAGGGTGATGGCTTCATGGAATGAGAGGTCAGAGAAAGAGATTGAAGCAGATACAATAACAACATTTAAAAGGCATTTGGATAGGTATGTGGATAGAAAAGGTTTAGAGGGATATGGGCCTAACGCGGGCAAATTAGACTAGTTTGGATGTGTTATCTTAATTGGCATGGACCAGTTGGGCCAAAAGGTCTGTTTCCACGCTGAATTATTCTGTACACGGGCAGTGTGTCAGATACCAGTGCGAGGATAGATTAGAAATTATAATTAAGGATGAATTATTAGTCTTTTGGACACAAGTGGATTGACATGGGGAAGCCAGTATTATTGAAAACAAATGCTGGGTTAATGTAGAGTTTTTTGATGAAGTAATGTAGAGAGATGAAGAGGGATATTGTGTTGATGTGATTTATATGGGCTTGCAAAAGGTTTTTGATAAAGTGCTACATGACAGGCTCATCTTCAGGATCGAAAGACATGAGATAAAAGAGGCTGTGGCAGCGTGATAGAAAACTGGATGAGTGACAGGAAACAAGCTACTTCTTCACAAACATCATGAATTGGACCTGGTACATTGGGTAAAAATTCCAAATCTGCAGACAGGAAGTGCAGTGAACTGGGAGCATTGAAATGGACTCCAGGAAGATCTGGACAGAGGTGAAATAGGCAGGTGACATTTAATGCTGACAATTGCACAAATGTGACGTTGTGGTCGAAGAATGAGGAGACGTAATAAAAACTAGAGGAGCCAGGAGCAGAGAAGCCTGGGTAATATGTGCACAAGTCATTAAAGGTACAGGACAGGTTGAGAAAGTAGTTACAAAATTATGGTGATCCAGTGCTTTTTATATAGAGACATAAATGACATGAGTCAAGATGAATTTCACAAAACATTAGCTGAGTTATTCTATTATTCTATTTCCTAGGATAGATATAAAACTTTAGACAGGATGCTGTAGAGATTCATTTGAATGATTCTAGAATGAAGGACTTTAGCTCTGTAAATAATCCTTGGATGGGTGGAGATTGTGTGGAGATTAGATAATGGATTTAGAGTCATGAAGGAAACAGCTGGAGTTGTTGAAGGGAAATGTTTGAGGGCCAAGGAGTGGGGACAGATAAGGAAGGTGCCCAGCAAAGGCAACAGGGAATAGTGGGAGCATATTCAGTGCAGCCTTCATAGAAACATAGAAACATAGAAACATAGAAATTAGGTGCAGGAGTAGGCCATTCAGCCCTTCGAGCCTGCACCGCCATTCAATATGATCATGGCTGATCATCCAACTCAGTATCCCGTACCTGCCTTCTCTCTCAAAAGGAGTTGGTTAGGTATGAGCAGAAATAATTCACAGGGTTCTGGAGCGAGGGCAGGCTGGGATGTCAAGCAGGATTGCTGCACACTGATGCAATTATAAAGAAAGCACATCAGCGCCTCTACTTCCTGAGAAGATTACGGAGAGTCAGTACGTCAAACAGGACTCCCTAGAACTTCTACAGGTGCACAGTAGAGAGCATACTGACTGGTTCCATCGTGGCTTGGTTCAGCAACTTGAGCGTCCAGGGGCGGAAAGGAATGCAGAAAGTTGTGACCACTGCCCAGTCCATCATCGGCTCTGACCTTCCCACCATCGAAGGGATCTATCGTAGTCGCTGCCTCAAAAAGGCTATCAGCGTCATCAAGGACCCACACCATTCTTTAATAACTTGTCAGTTTCTTTGTTGAACTAAATTACTCCACTGCCATCAGGTAGAGGTACAGGAGCCTGAGATCTGTTACATCCAGGTTCAGGAACAGCCTCTTCCCCACAGCCATCAAGCTATTAAACTCGCCATCAAACAAACTCTGAACTATAACAGCCTATTGCACTTTATCTGTTTATTTATGTGTTTATAAATGGTCAATGCTATATAGACACACTGACTATTTATGCTTACAGTACTCTGTTGTGCTGCAGCAAGCAAGAATTTCATTGTCTTATCTGGGACACATGACAATAAACTCTCTTGACTTGACTTGACTTAAAGGGAAGCAGTGTGGACTCCATGTCACTTAATGGCCTCTTTGTGCATTGTAACTTTGCCATGATTCTGTGATGATACTGTACCCCATATACACAGAGTGTCAGGCAACATAGTGCGTATAAAACATATTTTGTAAACCCATATACACTACGTATGTGCCAGTCAGTAACGTAGCCACAATATGGATGACACTGTCACATACCCTCATCATATTCCAGAACACTAAACATATCAGACACTCGACTATACCCCAAAATACAGAATCAATGGCAGGTCCTAGATTATGCTCAAATACACATAAATTGTGTAAGTGCAGTGTGTAAGACTCTATAAACACACAAATGTGTCGCACACTATACATTAACAGCACATGCACACGGTAAGTGAATGAGACACTATACTATACAGCACATACACAATGCGACCTGCAACATTCGGTGTGTTGTCACCACATGATAGAGAGGATGTGATGGTGCTGGAGAGAAGGCAGAAGAGATTCTGGAGGATGTTGCCTGGATTGGGAGACATTAGTAATAGTGTCATAGTGTCATAGTGTGATACAGTGTAAAAACAGGCCCTTCGGCCCAAGTTACCCACACCAGTCAACAATGTCCCAGATACACTAGTCCCACTTACCTGCGCTTGGTCCATATCCCTCCAAACCTGTCCTATCCATGTTCCTGTCTAACTGTTTCTTAAACGATTGGTTAGTCCCAGCCTCAACTACCTCCTCTGGCAGCTTGTTCCATACACCAACCACCTTTGTGTGAAAAAGTTACCCCTCAGATTCCTTTTAAATCTTTTCCCCTTCACCTTGAACCTATGTCCTCTGGTCATCGATTCCCCTACTATGGGCAAAAGACTGTGCATCTACCCGATCAATTGCTCTCATGATCTTATACACCCCTTATCCTCCTGCGCTCCATGGCATAGAGACCCAGCCTACTCAACCTCTCCCTACAGCTCACACCCTCTAGTCCTGGCAACATCCTCGTAAATCTTTTCTGAATCCTTTCAAGTTTGTCAAAATATTTCCTACTGTATAACATGGTGCCCAGAAGTGAACACAATATTCTAAATGCGGTCTCACCAACGTCTTATACAACTGCAATATGACCTCCCAACTTCTATATTCAATATGCTGACTGATGAAGGCCAAAGTGTCAAAAGCCTTTTTGACCACCTTATCTATCTGTGACTCGACCTTCAAGGAACCATGCACCTGTACTCCTAGATCCCTCTGCTCTACAACACTATCCAGAGGCCTGCCATTCACTGTGTAGGTCCTGCCCATGATAGATGTCCCAAAATGCAACACCTCATACTTCTCTGTATTAAATTCCATCAAACATTCCTCCTCCCACCTGGCCAATCCATCCAGATCCTGCTTCAATCTTTCACAACCATCTTCACTATCTGCAAAACCACTAATGTTTGTATCATCAGCAAACTTGCTAATCTTACCCTGTATGTTCTCATCCAAATCATTGATCTAGATGACAAACAGTAATGGGCCCAGCACCGAACCCTGAGGCACACCGCTAGTCACAGGTCTCCAGTCTGAGAAGCAACCTTCCACCATCACCCTCTGCTTCCTTCCATGGAGCCAATTTGCTATCCATTCAGCTATCTCTCCTTGGATCCCATTTGACCTAACCTTCCAGAGCACCCTACCATGCAAAATGTTGTCTAATGCCTTACTAAGGTCCATGTACACAACATCTACAGCCCTGCCCTTATCACCTTTTTGGTCACGTCTTCAAAAAATTTAATCAGATTTGTGAGACACGACCTCCCATGTACAAAACCATGCTGACTGTCCCTAATCAGCCCTTGCCCATCTAAATGCCAGTATATCCTATCCCTCAGTATACTCTCCAGTAACTTACCAACTACAGATGTTAAGCTCACTGGCCTATAGATCCCAGCATTTTCCCTGCAGCCCTTCTTGAATAGAGGCACAACATTTTCCACCCTCCAGTCTTCTGGCACATCTCCTGTATATAAGGACGACTCGTAAATTTCAACCAGGGCTTCCGCAATTTCCTCTCTAGCTTCCCGGAATGTCCTCGGATGTATCTGATCAGGCCCTGGAGATTTGTCTACCTTCAAACACGACTGTACCTTCTGTACTTCTTCGACGGTAACACTGACTGCTCTCAAGGTCACGGTGGCGCAGCGGTAGAGTTGCTGCCTTACAGCGAATGCAGCGCCGGAGACCCAGGTTCAATCCTGACTACGGATGCTGTCTCTACGGAGTTTGTATGTTCTTCCCGTGTCTTCTCTGAGATCTTCGGTTTCCTCCAACACTCCAAAGACGTACAGGTTTGTAGGTTAATTGGCGTGGTAAATGTAAAAATTGTCCCTAGTGGGTGTAGGATAGTGTTAGTGTGCGGGGATCGCTGGTCGGCACGGACCCGGTGGGCCGAAGGGCCTGTTTCCGCGCTGTATCTCTAAACTAAACTAAACTAAGACACTTCTAGTGACTGTCCAATTTCCTCCGTCCTACTGTCTTTTTCCTCTGTAAATACAGGAGAAATACTATTTTAGGAACTTGCCCATCTCCTGTGGCTCCACACAGCGGTGACCGCTTTGATTCCTGAGAGGTCCCACTCTCTCTACCTTTTTATGTATTAATAAAAATCTTTTGAAGAGCGGTTGGATAGACTGGGGTATTTTTTTTTCCTGGAGCAAAGGAGGCTGATGAAATGAACTGACAGAAGATTATAAAGAGACACGGATAGAGTTGATAGTGAGATTTATTTTCATGGTAAAGTTCTTAAAAACAAGAGGGCTTAGGTTTAAAGTGGGAGGATGGAGTTTAAAAACAGATGTGACAAGTGGTTCACATCTGGATCCCCCTGCTAGAGGAGGTGGAATTAAACACAGTCACTGAGTCTAAGACGCTTGAACGGGCAAAACATAGGACGATGCAGCCCGAATGCGAGCAAATGGGATCAGTGCGGATGCAAAACATGGTCGGCATGGACGCGCAGGGCCGAGGGGCTGTTTCTGTGCTGTGTGACTCTATGCGCTCATGCTAACCCCACGTTCACACGCGGTGAGCGTGTCAGACACAAGAACACGGTCCCCGCGGGCACAGAGTGTGCCAAACGCCACACTAGAAACCAGCGTGCACACGCTGCGGGTGTCAAAGTGACCCCTCCAGGCTCGGCAGTCAACCCCCCTCCAGCCCCTCGCACGGTGACTCTGTCGAGTGAGTCCGAGGACTTTTCGCAATCGGGAAAACTTTGTGAAAGAAAAACAACTTTCCAACACAATGGCGAGGAAGGTTCGACTTTGAAAAGTGTTCGATGTTGATGTGAGGTTGTGGCGAGCAGCAGGAGCCCGAATGCAGCCCCCGGAGCCAGCGGCTCTGCTCGCCCCGATCCCGATCCCGGGTCGCCTCCCCGCATTGTCCCGGGGCAGTCCCGCCCGCTTCTCCCTGTCCCTGGCTCCTCACTCACCCGTGCCTCGGCTCCGCGCTCCCTCGGGCCGCCGCCTCTTCTCCCACAGCCGCCCGGAGCGGCTGCGATCGGATCGGAGCCAGAAGCAGGCGCACGCCAGCTGTCAAGCCCTGGCGCCAGGCCAGCCGAGCTTCTTAAAGAGGCCGACACACGGCCCGGGAGGGGGAGCCCAGCCCAGCCCAGCCTCGCCTCGCCGGCCCGTGTCAGCACCCAAGCAACCCACGACCCCACAAAACATCCTCCCTGCTTCCCAACCTGTGGCCCCTGAAACCCTGACGGACTCTGATTCCACCCACGGGCAGACAAACCTCTCCGAGTGAGACATCGCCCCAAGATACCATATACCTGCTCCCGCAAGCGGGGAAGTTTCCGCTACTTTACGCCGTTCGGGGGGAAATAGCACAACATTCTGGAGCAACTCAGCGGGAAAGAGTCCCAACCCTAAGCGGTTGCGTGTCCATGTGCTCCAGAGATGCTGCCTGTCCCGCTGAGTTCCTCCAGCATTTTGTGCTTTGTTTTGTTATCCAGCATCTGCAGTTCCTTGTGTCCGCGGATCCTCCATTAAATATATATATATATATAATATATTCCTCACAGTCTCTCGACCTGCCAGAAGCGAGGAGACCGCAACTGGACATGAGACTCAGCCGTTGCTTCATCAGGTTCAACGCGTCTCTTCTCACTGTCCACCTCACCTGGCCGACCCAGGGACCCCAAGCTCGGTCGGCAGGTGGGGCAGAGAAGATGGGGACAAAAACCAAGGCTGGGGGGAGGGGGGGGGGGGGATCTAGAAGAGATAAAATGTGAATCTGATAAGGAAGAAAGATGGAGTGTGAAATGAACCAGAAGGAGGGATAATGACTGGTAGGGAAGGGGAGGGGCGAAATAAAAACTGTGAATCTGCAGCAGGGATGGGTGGGGGATGAGCGGGACTTGGGGAGACTGAAGGAGTCTGAAGAAGGGTTCCGACCCAAAACTTCACCAATCCTTTTTTCCAAGTGATGCTGCCTGGCCCGCTGAGTTACTCCAGCCTTTTGTGTCTATCTTTGGAAAATTCATTGTTCATGCCATTGGGTTGTAGGTCGCCCAATATGAGATGCTGTTCTTCCAGTTTGCTTCTCAGAGGCTGAGAATGGACAGGCCAGTACGGGAAATGGAAGGGGAATTAAAATGACTAGCAACCAGGGATTTCCATCTGGGATTCCATCTTGCGAAACAGCCACCTAATCTACCCTTGGTCTCACCGGTGTAGAGGTGAGATGCATCAAACACAATAGATGTGGTTGAAGAAGGTGCAAGTAAACCTTTGTCTCACCAGGAAGAACTGCTGGGGTTAAAGGTGGAGGCATAGGGACAGGTGTAGCATCTTTTGTGGTTGCAAATGCCTGGGGGGGGGGGGGTGGATCGTGAGGGATGAGCAAACCAAGTGGTCACAGAGAGAGTGGTCTCTGCAAAAGGGCATGAGTGGGCTTGGGTAAAATGTGCTTCATTGAAGCTGTCAAAAATGTTGGCGAACGGTGTGTTGGAGTGGAGACAGATAGGGTGAAAGATGTGGATGGGAAACTAACCTCGTTGGAGTGGAAACAAGGACAGGAGTGAAGGCTCCATCCACATTGGAGGGGGGGAAGAGGAGGAAACAATCTACTCAACATTGCCAAAGCAAAGAAAGGCACAGCAAGGGCTCATGCAAGTGCCAATGGTCGCCGGCCTACAGCATCTTGAAGCCGCGCACTGCGGAGCTTCTAGCCGCGGGCGCGGCGTCCGGAGCCTGGGATCCCTCGCCGGGGATCCCAGGAGAAGAGCTCCGACTGCCGGCCTGCGGCCTACATCATCTTGAAGCCGCGGTCTCCGGTCGGGAAGCACCGATTCGGGACTTACTTTCCAGAAGAGAGGGCCTGTACATCTGGCCGCCCGCAGCGGCGACTGCGGAGGTTCATGGCCCCGACCGCGGGGGAACAATGGAGGATGGACTGACTATACTTTGTGCCTTGTAGCACAGTGAAGAATGCTGTGGTGGATGCTCGTGTTACATTTTATTGTGTATTGTGTGTTCTTTTTTATTGTACTGCTGCTGGCAAATTCATTTCACTGCACTTTATTGTGTATGTGACGAATAAATCTGATTGATTGATTGGTTGATGGCTACACCTTTAACATGAAAGTGGGAGGAGACAAAAGAAAAGTCGTTTCCTCCCAAAAGAGGGCAAGTTCTGCTAGAAGAGAGTGTTGGTTTAGAGGAGCTGCTGGTGTCTCTGCTCTTGGAGGAACTGAATGATCCTGAGGCTTTCCTGGTGGGTAATGGAGAAATAAAGGGGCTGTGGGAGCCACGGAATGGGAAGTTGTTGGAGTGTGGGAGAGCATGTGAGGTGCCCCCGGTGTACGTGGGAAGAGACTGGCCAAGGGGGTGGGGAGGATAAGAGAGGGTTAAGTGTGACAAGATGAGTTCAGTGAGGCAAGACCACACGGAAACAATGGGCCTATCGGGGCAGTCCTGATGGTGGATTTTGGGTAGGTGAGGGAAACAGATAATGCAGGATTGGGGTCTATATGTACAGGGACTATGTGTAGACCTGGATTGTGGACTTTGGAAGAGGAAGAATGAGGATCCATTAACCTGTCTACATCTACGGGTCGATGGTGGAGAGTCAATAGCTTCAAATTCCTGGGCGTGCATATTTCTGAAGATCTTTCCTGGACCCAGCACACTGATGCCCATCAACACCTCTACTTCGTGAGAAGATTATGGAGATTCTGTATGTCAGAGAGGACTCTCTTGAACATCTACAGGTATTACAGTAGAGAGCCTATCGACTGGTTGCTTCATGTCTTGGCTCGGCAACTTGAATGCCCAGGAGTGATGAAGACTGCAAACAGTTGTGAACACTGCCCAGTCCATCACGGGTTCTGACCTCCCCACCATCGAAGGGATGTACCAAAGTCACTGCCTCAAAAAGGGCAGCCGGCATCAGAGACCCACACCACCCTGGCTGCACGCTCATTTCACCGCTGCCAGTGGGAAGAAGATACAGGAGCCTGAAAACTGTAACCTCCAGGTTTAGGAACAGCTTCCCTCGAGCCATTAGGCTAGTAAACTCTGCAACCTCAAACAAGATCTGAACTACATAGACTATTATTATTATTGCACTACTATTATTTGTTTTATGTGTATGTATGCATGTGTGCATATATATATATATATACACACACTGAACTTTATTTTCTATTTATTGTTTACAGTGTAATATATTTACATATTCTGCTGCTGCTGCAAATAAGAATTTCATTGTTCTACCTGAGACATGTGACAATAAAACACACTTGGCTATCTTGAGGTTGTGGTGGGGAGATTGCTGCATGTAATGGAGATGTGTGATAGCCTGGGAGTTGGTGGTCTGGTGTTTATCAGTGGGGTCATGGTCAACAAAGTGTAGGAATGAGGAGGAGTCCGAGAACTGGGACCTGGCCTCAGCATGATGATGATCAGTCCGTCAGACTCCAACAGTAATGGTCTTGTCAACATGTTGGTCGTCAAGGTTGAGATCGGTGCTGAGTGCGTGAGTGGAGGGCTCCACGTTTAGGGGTGGTGAGTCCCGTTCAGAATGATTGATTCTGCAGACGGAGAGTGAACTTTTCTGCAGGGGGCATGGTTCTTCATGCAGTCCTGTTCGGAGTGAGTGATATTTCACATAGAGTGTGACCCCTGTAGAGTAAGTATTCCTTCACACAGAGAGTGAGTCCCATTCAATGAGTGAGAAAACCATGACCATCAGGTTCAAGAACAGCTTCTTGTCTTCATCACAACCATCAGGCCCTTGAATACTACACAACATTAACCTCAGCAACTCAGATCTTCTCAGCACTTTGGTTTTGTGCTCCTATGGTTACCTAGTATATTATGGCTATTAATTTGTTTTAGAATTAATTATTATATATTCACCTGTGTATTGTTGTTTATGATCCTATTAAGCTGCAGCAAGCAAGAATGTCATCATTCCAATGCCAGTACATATGGCAATTAAACATTCTTGACTCTTGAATTTAAAAGCGAGGGAATTCATTCATATATTTCGAGTATTTTGGAGTTTACATGTCATGGTGTTAGCAGTTCATTTAGTCAGTGTGAACATTCATATTTCATAGTGTGAGTGACATGTTCGCACATAATTAATGCGCTACCTGTTAACCATTAGTCACGCAGGAAGCAAACAGATCATTCACGGTGTAAGCAGTGTGAAGTAAAGGGAAACATTTCAGTTCCAGCTCTTCGCCCACCCACCCCCACCTCCTATTTTCAGTCTTAAGAACGGTTCCGACCCGAAACATCACCCACCCTTTTTCTCAAAATCATTCCTTTCAGGTTAGGCAGAGGTTCACTTGCATTCCTCCAACCTCATCTACTGTATCCGTTGTTCAAGATGTGGACTCGTCCGGGCCTGTCCCACCAGCATGCGACTCCATGCGGTGAGCGCGACCTAACGTGGTTGTTTCAGCCGTCTGGCCTCGCGGGGCAGGTCCCACTTCGATCGCCGGAGCCGTATGGAGTTGTACGGAGCTGGTCCCGACATCGCGCGGGGCTCCGAAAAACTGACATGTTCAAAAATTCCGCGCGGCAACGGCCTGTCGGCCCGCAGTCGCCTCGACGCCGTACACACCGCCTCAACATCGTGCCTCTGTGTCCCTCTCTGTGTGCCTCCGTGACCCTCTCCGTGTGCCTCCGTGTCCCTCTCCGTGTGCCTCCGTGTCCCTCTCTGTGTGCCTCCGTGACCCTCTCTGTGTGCCTCCGTGACCCTCTCTGTGTGTCCCTTTCTGTCCTTGCGAACTTACCGCGGACTTCGCTCCAACTTCGCACCACTCACCTGACCTCCGCGTGGCTCCCGCTGCCGGGTTGGTCGCGCTCGCCGCATGCAGGCACATGCTGGTGGGACCGGCCCTGTACGGGGATCACTCGACCTCCCCGCTTCTGGTTTGGTCGTGCTTGCCGCATGCAGGTCGCATGCTCGTGGGACAGGCCCTTTATACATCTGTGAGACCAAACGCAGACTGGGCGATCGTTTCGCAGAACACCTTCACTCAGCCCGCCTGAACCAACCTGATCTCCCGGTTGCCAAACACTCTAATTCTCCATCCCATTCCTACACTGACCTTTCTGTCCTAGGTCTCCTCCATTGTCAATGTGAGGCTAAACGCAAACTGGAGGAAAAGCATCTCATTTTTGGCTTGGGCAGCTTACAGCCCAGTGGCATGAATATTGATTTCTCTCACTTCAGGTTGCCCCGGCATTCCCGCTCTCTCTATCCCTCCCCCACCCAAGTCGCACCAGCTTCTAATTTTCACCCAACAAACAGCTAACAATGGCCTGTTTCCTTTATCATCGTTTCTTTTTTTCATATATTTAATTCATTGTTCTTTATCTCTCCATTTCACCGTCGATATCTCTAGTTTCCCTTTTCCTAACCATTCTGAAGAAGGGTCTCGACCCGAAACGTCACCCATTCCTTCTCTCCATAGATGCTGGCTGTTCCGCTGAGTTACTCCCGCATTTCGGTTTAAACCAGCACCTGCAGTTCCTTCTTACAGAGATTGTGAGCCGGGCGTTTACAGACATTAATGCAGTGGCGTGACTAATCCGGTCATACAGAGTGCGAGCAGGATATTGAAACAGAATGAGTGATCGGTTGACATTGAGTGAATGAACTAGAGATACACAGAATGAGCGATCGGTTGAACGTTGATCTCTGTGCGAGAAGTGATGAGCAGAAGGAGGTAGGGGACGTGGGGTTGATGTGGATGGATCTTGGTCCTTGGGGAAGTTGCGCCACCTGCTGACCACGGCTCGACTCGGTCTAAAACAACACACAGACCAGGACCGGGAGCGGGGTAGGAATCAGGAGCAGGACTGGAACCGGGAACTGGGTCAGAATCGGGAGCGGGAGAGGAGTCGCCACCAGGTTGCTCAAACAGCAAGTGGGACCTACCGCCGTTCGATGGGCCTTCCAGTTTATGCGAATGAGCCATCATCGATTCCCATAAACTTGCCCGTTGACCGAATGGTGTGGATGTGAGGTCCGAAAGAGAGGGGGGGGGGGGGAGAGGGGGGGAGAGAGAGAGGGAGGTGGTGGGGGTGAAAGAGAGAAAGGAGACCGCAAAGAGTAACAGGAAGACATCCAATTACGAGGGCATCAGGTGTGACTGGAGAAGATGGTGTTGTTCGTATTGGAACAAAGAAGAATGGGAGAACAGATGACCAGGATCGTGAATGGTTTAGATAGATAAATAACTGTAAGGTGTTCCTTTTGGGTTTAAGAACTAATGGATATAGATTCAAAATTATGGCGGAGAAAACACATGGCAGTGTGGGACAAACTTCTCGAACCAAAAGTGGAGGCGGCCTGAGACATATTCACTCTGGAATATTGTCTGTGCTACTCCTTCTCCGTCTCTCCCCCTCTTTATTTCTCTCTCGCTTCTTCCTTCCTTCCCCCCCCCCCCCCCCCCCCCCCCCTTCCTCTCTGATTCCTCGCTCATTCCCTCTTATCTATTTATATGTTCCTCTTTTTTTGTCTCATAGTCACAGAGTGACACAAACAGCCCCTTTGGCCCAACTTGCCCACACCGGCCAACAGTGTCCCAGCTACCCTAGTCCCACTTGCCTGCCTTTGGTCCATAACCCTCCAAACCTGTCCTATCCATGTACCTGTACAACTGTTTCTTAAACGATGGGATAGTCTCAGCCCAATCTCTCTCCTCTGGCTTACAATGGCTTGTTCCCTTTATCATCGATACTTTTTTGCATATCTTTCATTCATTGTTCCTTATCTCTCCACATCACCGTCTATATCTCTCGTTTCCCTGATCCCTGACCAGTCTGAAGAAGGGTCTCGACCCGAAACGTCGCCTATCTCCTTCGCTCCTTAGATGCTGCTGCACCCGCTGAGTTTCTCCAGCTTTTTGTGTACCCTCTCTCCTCTGGCTGCTTGTTCCATACAGCCACCACCCTCAGATTCCTATTAAATCGTTTTTGCTTCCCCTTGAACCTATGTCCTCTGGTAATCGATTCCCCTACTCTGGGTAAAAGACTCTGTGCATCTACCCGATTTATTCCTCTCATGATTTTGTATACCTCTATAAGATCTCAAATTTCAATTACTATAATTATTCTGAATGAAAACTGGCATTAAATGGTGAGGTTTTGAATCCTGCGTGAAGCTTCAGTCAGTGGAGTGGAAAAGTGTTTTCAGTGTGAATGATATGTGAGCATGAGTGTGGAAGCAAGCATATGTGTGTGAACATACACTTGTAAGAGTAAATGTGGGTGAATACATGTGTGTGTGAGCACATGTATATGAATGTATGACTATGTGTATGTGATGACACGTGTGAGTAAACATGTGTGAAAGTGTGTGTGAGTATGTGTGTATGAGACAATGTCTAAATGTGTCTGTGCTGGTTGTGAGTGCTGTAGATATGGATGTATCTGGATTTCAAAAAGTTAATTCTCCCTGGGACGATTCAGATCCCCAAAGATGAACTCTGTGTGACTGTATGTGGATCTCATGGACTAACTCTCCCTGGCTGTATTCAGCTCTTACTGTAGCCGGTTAATATTTCCCTGTGTATATTCAGCACTTGATGGGTTAATGCTTCTTGATGAATTTCCAGTTGTAGTTGATGGCTTATCCTCATTGAATTGAATTGAATTCTATTTTTGTCATTCAGACCTTTCGGTCTGAACGAAATTTTGTTGCCCTGCAGTCATACATATAATTAAAAAATGACAGAAACACACAATAAACACAAATTTAACATCCACCACAGTGAGTTCACCAAACACCTCCTCACAGTGATGGAAGGCAAAGTCTTAAAGTCTCTGTCTCTTCCCTCTTTGTTCTCCCTCTGCACCAAGGCGATCCAGGCTTCAGATGTTGTGACCCCACCGGGTGATGATAAGCAAGTCTCGCGGCTGAATCTGAGATCCGCGAACGGGCGGGTTCAAACTCTGCGGCCCGGGGTGGTCGAAGCTGCCGAAGCTGCCGCCCACCAGACCAGCGGACAAAGCTGTTGTTGCGGGATCTCCGGAAAAACAGGTCACTAACATGTGACCTGCGAGCTCCCGACGATGTCATCCACTGGGCCCGCGGCCGAGTCCACCCTGACCCGCGGCCGAGCCTCCGAGGTCGGGCCGCTGCCGCCGCCACAGCTCCGAGGCCGAGACGGGTCGCCGCTGCCGCTGCCGCCGCCACAGCTCCGAGGCCGAGTCGGGTCGCCGCTGCCACTGCCGCCGCCACAGCTCCGAGGCCGAGTCGGGTCGCCGCTGCCGCCGCCACAGCTCCGAGGCCGAGTCGGGTCGCCGCTGCCGCCGCCACAGCTCCGAGGCCGAGTCGGGTCGCCGCTGCCGCTGCCGCCGCCACAGCTCCGAGGCCGAGACGGGTCGCCGCTGCCGCTGCCGCCGCCACAGCTCCGAGGCCGAGTCGGGTCGCCGCTGCCGCCGCCACAGCTCCGAGGCCGAGTCGGGTCGCCGCTGCCACTGCCGCTGGAACGCTGCCACAGCCCCGAGACCGCCAGCTCCGCCATTAAGCCTTGGCGCAGACGGAGATGGAAGATGGGGAAGACGACAGAGAAAAGTCGCACCCCCCCCCCCGAAGGAAGAGACCAAAGACATGTTTCTCCCCCCCACCCACACACAACCTAATAAAACAAAATGAACTAAAAACAGGACAAAGGAACAAAAAAAAAGAAAAAAACAGACGGACTGCAGGCGGGCCGCAGCTGTTAAGCCAGCGCCGTCATCTTGTAGTGACATGCGCTCATGGGCTGTAGCCAGATTTTGTTGGATTCCTCCTGACTGGTTTTGGCAATGGGTAGGATGGGAGCTATGGACTGTGAGGTTATGTTCCAGAGAGCAGTGGTGGGCCCCTGTTCCATTATCTAAAGGGGCTGCTCCATGGCTTCTGGCTGCACTTCTTACCCACCATCCTCATCTTTGGCCACCCTGTGCGTAGGGAAGAGGATAGGGCCGAGGGTGTCCTGGTTGGGTTGCTCCTGGGCCAGGCCAAGCTGGCTATCCGAGAGTCACGGCGCCAGTCAGAAGAGGCCTCTGCCCGAGCCGGCTGCCTGACCCTTTTCCGGGGTTACGTCCGTGCCCGGGTGGTGTTAGAGAGGACTACGCACTGTCCACGGGCACCCTGGGGGATTTCCTGGACCGCTGGGCACCGCAAGGGGTTGAATGCATCCTTGACAAGGAATGTAAGATAGTTGTATAATAGTTTATTGCTTGTCATGTATTATGGTGGTGGGTTCTGCTTTGTTTTTTACTGTACTGTAAGTATTATTTTAATATTTGAATAAATATTTTTGATTAAAAAAGTGAGCAGTGATGGAGACACCCATTGCTGTTAGGAAGGGTGCGGTGAGGTCCAGAGTTAAGAGGGTGGATCCCAGAATCAACCACCAATTATTTGACTCCTTTCATGTTCCCAGACTTCCGACGCATTTCATTAAAGGCACAGCCCCCACCAAGGTGTCAGTGACTGCTCCTGCTAATCTGACTGGGTGTTGCTCATGCAGGGTGCCTGTGAGGAATGGGAGCTCTGCCTATTGAAGGAGTGGGTCTGAGTAGTTCACGATAAGGTCAATTTCTTCCTCCTTTCACACAAGGTTCTATGAGCTCCTTGTTAATGAAGTTGAGGTTGCCAATACCATCCCAAATGCTCCCTCTGAACTAAGCAATCAAAAGGTCAGATATTGGCAGGATTCAGTGGGGAGGAATCCTGAAGCACATGCTTGAATCTTACCTTTTGTGCGACGGGTAATCTCTTCTCATGATGGAGCACGTAATACAACATCTGTTCTGGTGACGGGCACTCAAATATCTGGTCTGCCCAGCGTGCCCCACGGGATCCCACTACTGGCCACATCTTCCTATTTCCACCACTTTCTGCTTTCCGCAGAGACCGTTCCCTCCGAAACTCCCTGGTCTACTTGTCCCTTCCCACCCAAACCACCCCCTCCCCAGGTACTTTCCACTGCTACCGCAGGAGATGGAACACCTGTCCCTTACCTCCCCCGTCTACTCCATCCAAGGACCCAAACAGTCTTTCCAGGTGACGCAGAGGTTCACCTGCACCTCCTCCAACCTCATCTACTGTATCCGCTGTTTCAGGTGTCAACTTCTCTACATTGGCGAGACCAAGCGCAGGCTCGGTGATCGTTTTCACTGAACACCTCCACTCAGTCTGTCTTAACCTACCTGATCTCCCGGTGGCTCAGCACTTCAACTCCCCCTCCCATTCCCAATCTGACTTTTCTGTCCTGGGCCTCCTCCATTTTCAGAGTGAGGTACAGAGCAGATTGGAGGAACAGCAAGCACTTCATATTTCGTTTGGGTAGTTTACATTGACTTCTCTAACTTCAGATAACCCTTGCTTTCTCTCTCCATCCCCTTCCCAGTTCTCCCATTAGTCTTACTGTCTCCGCCTACATTCTGTCTTTGTCCCGCTCCCTCCCCTAACATTAGTCTGAAGAAGGGTCTCGACCCGAAACACGCCCATTCCTTCTCTCCATAGATGTTGCCTGACCTGCTGAGTTACTCCAGCACTTTGTATCTACCCAGATCTCAGATGTATGTACAAGAGCAAGGATCATTGCTACCTTGTAGACCATAAGATAGACACAGAAAGCTGGAGTAACTCAACAGGGCAGACAGCATCTCAGGAAAAAAGGAATAGGTAACATTTCGGGTCGACACCCTTCTTCAGACTGAGAGTCAGGGCAGAGGGAAATGA
Source organism: Okamejei kenojei (assembly GCA_035221665.1). Lineage (NCBI taxonomy): Eukaryota > Metazoa > Chordata > Chondrichthyes > Rajiformes > Rajidae > Okamejei > Okamejei kenojei. The sequence continues at coordinate 126,276,702 of CM069135.1, read as the reverse complement.
GAGATATAGACAGTGATATAGATATTTAATAAATCTATGAAAGACATGCAAAAAGGTAACGATGATAAAAGGAACAGGCCATTGTTAGCTGTGGGCTAGGTGAAAACGAGTAACAGACAATGAGACACAACAAGATATCCTTGAAGCTTATACGACGGGTGAGGGAGGGAGGGATGGAGAGAAAAGGGATGCAAGGCTTACTTGAAGTTAGAGAAATCAATATTCACACCTGGGTGTAAGCCAAATATGAGATGCTGTTCCTCCAATTTGCGTTTGGCCTCGCTCTGACAATGGAGGAGGCCTAGGACATAAAGGTCAGCGTGGGTAGACATAAAATGCTGGAGTAACTCAGCGGAACAGGCAGCATCTCTGGATAGAAGGAATGGGTGACGTTTCGGGTCGAGACCCTTCTTCAAAGTCATTGTGGGAATGGGAAGGGGAATTAAAATATTTGGCAACCGGGAGATCAGGTAGGTCCAGGCGGACTGAGCGAAGGTATTTAACGAAATGATCGCCCAGTCTACGTTTGATCTTACTGATTTATAAGAGTCCACACCGTGAACAACGGATACAGTAGATGAGGTTGGAGGAGGTGCAAGTGAACCTCTGCCTAACCTGATAGGACTGTCGGGGTCCCTGGTCAGAGTCGAGGGAGGAAGTAAAGGGACAGGTGTTGCATCTCCTGCAGTTGCAAGGGAAGGGATGGTTTGGTTGGGAAAGGATGAGTTAACCAGGGAGTTGCGGAGGGAATGGTCCCTGCAGAAGGCGGAAAGGACTGGAGATGGGAAGATGTGGCTAGTGGTGGGACCCTGTTTGAGGTGGCGAAAATGTTTATGTTGAGGTGGCGAAAAAATTATGTGTTGTATGCGACGGCTGATGGGGGTGAAAGGACCATGCGTTTTGTACCAAGGCTGAGGTCCTGATTTTTAAACACCCTTTTAGTCAGTTATTTCTGTGGCTTAAAATAATAATTGTCTGGGAAACAGCTGTAGCATTAAATGGTGATGAGAAGGCACTCTGGATTTCAATAGTCACCATCGTTTGATGATGCTGTGCCATTAAATGGTAGCTATCTGTAAAGAAGTACCTTTAAATGATAATTATTTGTGGTGCTGTGCTATTAAGTCACTTTTGCTGTGCCTTTAAATAGTAACTAAAAATACTGTGGCTTTAATTGGGAACAGATTTGGAAGGTGCTGTGCGCACTGTTCTCTGTAGACCAAGGGTTTTCTGCCTTTATATATACTATTTAAATCCACATCACCAAACTATATCCACAAATCCACAAACTATAATTATTTAAAGGCAGAGTGGTCTCATAAACAATTACTAATTAAAGTTTAAATGTACATTAAAAATATTTGCTATTCAAAGCAAAGATTTTGCAACCTTTCTCTGTTTTAAAGCTCCAATGGCCAATTTAGTCTTCTTACACACACAAACACATGACAGCAGGAGTGGGCTTTTTGGTCCCTCAGTAAGATCATTGTTGATATTATTGCCTCATATCCATTTACCAGCACTGTCTCATATCCCTTGATTTATTCGATAGCCAAAGACGATGGTATCCGTGTTAAACATACTCAGCGACTGAGACTCTACGGAGCCCTTGGACGGAGAACTCCAAAGATTCACCTACTGGTGAAAATATCCTTTTGACTTTGGCTGACTCCTTGTTCTAAGACTGTGATCCTAGATCTTGGCTCCCTGCCGGGGGAAATATTCTCCATTTAAATCCTCAGAGTTTTGTATAGTTTACTAACACCATCTCACTTGAGGGGGAATTAATAAGAGCTCAGGACATAGATGAGGCGAGGGGAAGGAATGAATAGGTCCGACGGGGCCAGAGTCCGTGGGCGGGGCTGGAAGAAATGGATCTGGATGAGTCTTTGGGTGGAGATGCCTCTGCGTCAGCTTTCTGACCTTGAACGAGAGGTTACATTCCACGGTTTCCCAATCCACACCCCACACTTTCCCGTGTGCTCACCCTTGCTCCAGGTTCCCGTCGCTAGACTGACATGTGTGGCCTTTTTAGAGGTCGGGTTACTCACATTCCTTTCATGCTATTGGATGCATCTCACTGACAGCGTGCCTGAAAACACCGAATCAAGTGCAGCCCCAGCCAGTGGTGGACGGAGGGGTTGGAGGGGAGGAGGGTGAGCCACGGTTTGGGAGAGCGCAGCCCTCTCTTGTCCTTTGGTGCCTGCTCTAGGCAGCCTCTGTGCAGCCCACTCTCCTCAGCCAGGGTGGGCAGGCGTGGTGGTGGCTGCACACACCCGCCCAGCTCACCTCCCTTAACAAACATCTTTAAATGTTACCATCTTCAACACCTACTGTACATTCCTAACAAACCACTCCCTCTCTACCACATTCCCCTTCCCACTTCCGCATTCCTTCTTCCTTTCCACAGTCCATCCTAGTCCCACGTTACTCCAAATTTCACATTCCTCCTTCATGTTCCCCCATTCTCCTCATTCCCTTATTACTTCTCCATTCCCACCACCCCTCATTCTCTTACCTTCTCCTCCCTTGCATCTCTCCCTGCGGTCACATTTCACTCACCCTTCCACATTCCCTCCTCACTCCTGCCTTCCCTGCCATTCTTCAGCATTTATTTCCATGCTCTCCCATTTCCCACCTTCAGATCCTCATTCCTTCATAACCCTCTCCTCCTATCACCTCTCTGCACTTTACGTAATTAATAAGGGATTTCAAAATTTCCCCATTAGCAATGTTATGCTAACCGGTCCATAATTCTCTGCTTTCTCCCTCCCTCCCTTTTTAAACAGCGGGATTATATTAGCTACTCCCCTATTTACAATAACTAACCTAAAGTTTAAAGAATGTGGCAAAATGCCCCGAAATGCACCCGCTAGTTCTAGAGCCACTTCTTTTAGCATTCTGAATTGCAGATTCTTGGGTCCATGGGATTTATCAGCCCTCAATCCTATCAATCCCCTCAGTAATACCACTTCCCCACTGGAAGGTTATTCAGTCTGCTTTGTTTTTCCCATTATATTATTTTCTGCTTCTGACGGTAAGGACCCTACATTTGACTTCACTAATCTTTCTCTGTTTACATATTTGTAGTAGCTTTTCTACTGTCAGTTTTTTTCCAATATTCTTGTAAGTTTACTCACACACTCTAGTTTCTTCCATTCTTAAATTCCTCAGTCCTCAGCTTTGTCACTTTTTGTGTCAATTTGTACGTCTCCATCCATCTAATTCTCCTTGTTACCCTCCTTGTTTAATTTTTGTACCACACTAGAATGAACACTATTAAATGTTTGTCATTACTGATCCACCATCAGCATACAGGTGACTACAGCGTAATCTACCTGAGCCAACTGATGCCTCACATCATCATAGTATATTTTATTTAGATTCAGGATCCTAGTCTCAGAATCAACTATGCTATACTCCATCTTAATGAAAAATTCCTATTGTGGTTGTTCCTATCTGGGAAGGTGTGTACAAGGTAGCCGATTAATCCTTTACCATCACACGATATCCAGTACAGAATGGCCAGTTCTCTAATTGGTTCCTCACCATAACCTGTGTCTCCCTGTCAAGTTCCCCACCCCCCTGCCATTTGAGTTTAGACCTCCCCAAAGCTGACCAAATAATCTCCTGGCTAAGTCAAGGAGCAACTGGTCTTGCTATTGCAGGTCCCACCTTCTCCAGAACCAATTCCAATGCCCTGAAAATGTAAATCCCTTTGTCTTGCACTTTCAATATTTTACTTTTTGCACATCTTTTATAGTCTGTTTTGTTTCTCTTATAAATAATTATCATGTTCTACTTTTCTTTGTTTCATTTTGTTTCCCCTCCCCAATCCTTAAGCCTACTTTATCTTGCAACTTTGTAAGCCTTTGCTTTCATCTGAACTTTGTTAACTTCTGTGAAAACCATACATATTAATTCCATCCATATCCCTACCTCTTTATACCATTGTTGTCCACTCCACTCTTTTAGTCAAGATGAAGGGTATTGACCTTGAATGGATAAGAAAGATTAATAAGGCTGTGGGTCATAAGCAGGCAAATAGGACTTGCTTAGAAGACATCTTTGTTGACACCGAATGGATCAGGTGTTCTGTTTCCTGAGACTGTGGCCAGAAATCTCAACTGGTCATTTTCCTCTACAGATGCTGCCTGGCCCATTGAGTTTCTTCCAGCAGATTATTTTTTGCCATTAATTCTTCAAATAGACATTTTTCATTTATGTCTGTGCTTTTTAATGCAGTTTCCCAATCTTACATAGCCAACTCACACCTCAGTTTGCTCTGTTTAGATCTAAGACTTGGCTTTTACCATTCTATAAATCCTCACGTAAAATTGCATCTCATTATGATCAATCTTCGCAAAAAAAACCCCTCTGCGACAAGAAGGGTCACGATCCGAAACGCCATCCATTCCTTCGCTCCAGAGATGCTGCCTGTCCCGCAGAGTTACCCCAGCATTTTGTGTCTAACTTCAGAGTACACCAGTGTAAAACGCCCAACTCCAGATCAATGTTCCCTCTAATTTTTAGTGGTTCGTGTGCACAGAAATTTCATATTGTGCAATTGTTTATGCTGTTACAAATGTATGTGTGCACTGAATTCTTGTGCAAATATATGAGCTATGGGTGTAGCAGGTTTTACTATTTTATTAAGCCATTCAACTTGCAGTTCTTTTGCGGTTCACACCCTTTGCATCCTTTGAATTTGACATGGTGAATCAAAATGTATTTCAATAAAAAGTCAATAGGCCAGCTACAGAATTTGAAATGGATCTTTGAAAACGGTATAAAGTCAATATGATTATGATATTTTTACAAATATAAATTATATACCGTATAATTATTGATTATTACATTTTAGGTAACATTGTAGTGTCTATGACATAGACACTTGAATACTTTCATTTTTCAAATGAAACAGTTCTCTATTTTAACACTGTAACAAGTCCTCCTCTCCAACTCTCCCCCTCTCCTCCCCACTCTCTATACTCCTCCCTCTCCCCTTCTACGCCCCCCTCCCGCTCTCCCCTTCTCCCATTCCCTCTCCACCCCTCACTCCCTTTCCCGATCCCCTCCTTCCCCACCTCCCTCTCCCTCCTCTCCAAGGTCCAGTCCCGCCCATTTAACGCTGGGTTCCTGCCAGCAACGCCTCCATCTTTGATGAGGGGTTGACCGGATGCGGCGCCCGCGGATCGGATTTCATTTTATATCATTTACAGCGGATAGATTTTATAGCGGAGATTTTTTTTCCGAATTTCAAAGTCCTTTGTGAAGGATTTCCCAAAATTTTCTGTGTGCGCTGGTTTCAAAAATTGTGTGCGCCCGCACACGCGCACAGTTTAGAAGGAACATTACTCCAGATTCAGGGACAGTTTCTTCCCAGCTGTTATCAGGCAACTGAACCATCCGTTCAGTTATCATGTATCCTATACACTGTAAATGGCTGGATTGTAATCATGTAGGTATGTTACAAAACTCACCTTCGGCAGCGCTGCAGTTCTGCCACTGGCCGTGTGCGCGACTTTGGCGCCTTTGAGAGGGGGGCGGGTTTAAAATGTCGTTTTTCTCCAGCCTGTTGAAATCGATCTTTGTCGGGCTTAGTTGCTGAAGAAAAATTGCTCCGACTGCTGTTTTATTAAGTTTATTAAAAATAAGGCTGGATAATTTAATAGCAGGAGTAAAATTAAAATCATCTTCTAAAACTGTAAACGCCATCAACAGGACGGATCTCAACGTAAGGGACCAAGCAAGGTACACCGTTTAGTTTTACATATAAACGTGCTTCTAAGGATGCCTTTAATCAAAATTTCACGTTGCGAAAAGGTCATTTAGGCCCCATACGAACCGGCAGTGTTTTTCCTGCTGACATGGGGTTTAAATTCACCGCAAATGCAACGTTCCAATCGATCGCGTTCCACAAAATCTCACTCGCAAGATGATTTAAATGGCCATTAATTTACGGGAATTAAACACTAAATTCCTTCCATTTGGCCTATAAATTCATGACAATGATATTTAAAAACCATGTTATATTGTGAATTATTGTGTGAATGTTATTTGGACACTTAGGCTATTTAAAAATGTTAACCTTTTCTTAAGAAATGGACAGATGTTTAGATCTAGTAATTGAATTTTGTAATTAAAAACGCTTTTCACTGTACCTCAGTACACGTGAAATTAAATTAAACTGAACTAAAGCAGCATCTCATTCTGCAGTTGCTTCCTCCACATGACGGTTCAGCCTTTCCTGGGGGGGGCACGAAACTCTGAAGAAGGGTGTGGACCTGAAACGTCGCCCATCCCATCCCTCCTCTCCACAGATGCTGCCCGCCCCGCTGAGTTACTCCAGCACTGTGTGGTTGACGTCAGGTGGGCGGGCGGGCGCGCGCCCGTCCGTCAGTCAGTCCCCGCGAGGCTGCCTGCGTGCGGGAGCGCGCGTTTCCCGGCGTGCCCGGCGGCGCGATGGCGGTTGGCCCTGTGCGCGCGGGTTGCGATTGAGAGGCGCGCGCGCGGGCGGGCGGGCAACGGGCAACGGGTAACGGGCGGCAGCGGCGGCCTGAGCCCCCACCCCCACCCTCACCCCATCCCACACACCGGGCCGCTGCAGCCGCGGCCGGGCAACAGGTCAACCGCAAACTACTGACACTAACTAGTGAGTGACTGCGCTAACTTATTAACTCCGCGGGCGGCGGTGGGAGGGCAGGAGACGCGGCTGCACTGGGGAAGGGGGAGGAGAGGAAGAGGAGGGTATGAAGGGGGAGGGGATGAAAGGGGAGGGGAGGAGGAGGAGAGAAGGGTAGGAAGGAGGAGAGAAGGGTAGGAAGGAGGAGAGTAGGAAGGGGGAGAGGAGGGGTATGAGGGAGGAGGAGAGAGAGGGTAGGAAGGAGGAGAGCAGGAAGGGGGAGAGGAGGGTATGAAGGGGAGAGGAGGAGGAGAGAAGGGTAGGAAGGAGGAGAGCAGGAAGGGGGAGAGGAGGGTATGAAGGGGGAGGAGATGAAAGGGGAGAGGAGAAGGGTAGGAAGGAGGAGAGTAGGAAGGGGGAGAGGAGGGTATGAAGCAGGATAGGAGGGGCGAAGGAGGGGGAGAGGAGGGTAGGGGAGGGCTAGTCTAGTGAGGTGGGGGATTGGTGTAGGGGTGGATATGGTGACTGGTGAGGGCAGTGTGTGTGTGAGACAGCTCAGGGATGGGGAGGACCTGGAAGTCTAGAGGAGTCAAATGATAGCTGTGGCTGGAGGAGTGGTGGTGGCAGTGGGGGGGCATGGGATTGTGTTTGGGGGTGGGACTGGGTTTGATGGGGATGGTTGGGGTGTGGAGGATGGGACTGCTTAAAGTGTGGGTCTGGATTAGAGGGAAAAACAAAGTTCTGGATGAACAACGGGTTCGGCAGCATTCGTGGAGGCAAAGGTGGTGTTTCAGGTTCTTGTTCTTGGTTACTTGGTCCTCCAAAATATTCCAACTGGAATTTAAACTGGAAGTGGTGAAGGGAGGGGTTTAGCCAGAGAGGGTTATTGGGAATCTTAAGCTCTCCAGCATTGTGTCTCCGGGTCGGGATCTGCGGGAGTTGAAATGGGCTTTGAATAGGTTGAGTGGATGGAGCTGGTGAGTGGATCAGGCAAAGTGGGAGATGGGGTATCGGAGTGGGGTTTTGTAGTCAAATGTGGGGACAATGAGGAATGGGAGGAGGGACGTTAGTGGGAATGGTGGTTTAGGGCTGATGGTGCCATTGTATGAGGGATAATAGCGCTATTGGGGCTGTGATGGGGGGATGCAGCACGGTGGGGGGTGGTTGGAGAGACAGCTCAGCAGGGTGGTGATTATTGTCGGGGTGTAATGATGCCAGAAGCTGAGGTGGGGGTTAGTGTCAGTATTGTGTGCTGGCATAGATGTCAGCCCCTGGTGGAGTGAGTGGCCTCATTGCTGTGGGCATGAGATTTTGGGTTGGAGATGTCATTCAGTGGGGTTGGGATGGCGAACTGGTGCTGAGGTTTAAGGATTGTAAAATGTTAATGTTGGTACAAGGGGATTGAGGTGTCATTGGGAATAATTAGTGATGGAGATTAGTGGGATATGTGGATTGATGCAGAGGTTGTGCTGGTGGGATAATTTGGGTTGGATACATTGGGATTGGACAGAATGGTCTGGATAAGGCTTGGGTGGAATAGTCTGATAGATGGGAGAGGTGTACCTGGCTGGAATAGCAGGATGATCAGAACAAAGAGGGAAACTGAGGGCGATTGTGAGAGCAAGGTATATGTTTGTGTGGGGTTTGGGTGCATGGTTATGTCAGAGCAAGTTTGTGTGTTAGGAGAGATAGCCTTATACAGTCAGTAGCACAGAGCTTTTAAGATCAAAGGGAGATGGGTGAAGGAAGGGAGATTCAATCAAATCACAGACAAAGGTCAGGGGCGCCCTTCTCTATGGGGATAATCTATTCCAACATTTTGTTATCTTTGCCAATGGTGGCAGAGCGACTGTTCCTTTTATCTCTCTTTTGTCCTGGACCAGTGTATTCTCTTCCCTTTTCTCACCCTATTACCGAAGGATTCTTGGCTTTGAGTAAAGATGTACTGTGACACCAAAACTGACCAGATGTGTGAGAAACGTTGTCATTTTCTGTTACTTGGCGTTTGAATTTGTGTGTACAAACCAATGTATTTGTGAAATATGCCATGGATTGATCATTTTTCAGGTAGATTTTTGTTAACCTGTACACTTTTTTTTGTCTATAACCTTGCTGATTGTTACTTCCTCCAGTACAGTGAGTAAAGGGTTTAACTTTTCAGATGAAAGGGTTGTGGCTTTGGTTCTCGGTTTGTGGCTTTGGTCTCTGGTTTGTGGCTTTGGTCTCTGGCTTGTGGCTTTGGTCTCTGGCTTGTGGCTTTGGTCTCTGGTTGTGCTGTTCAAGGTTCTCAACAAAAATGTGCAATCGGATCTTTACTGTTAGCATTAAGACCAGTCAGTCTATTGTATGTCTTCCTAACTGCCTGCTTCACGTGTGTATTGGCCTTCAGTAACGTGTACAAGGAGACCTAGGTGCTTTTGACTGTCTACTTTTCCCTATCGCTCTCTTTTACACATTACCCACTAAAACTCGGCATTTGTTTTTCCCTATACAAAGTGGATAATCTCACATTTTTCCATATTATGCTCCACCTGCCATGTTGTAACTTGTCGGTGCCCCATGTTCTAGTGGGGATAGTGGTACGAAGATAGGACATATAAAAGATATGGTGCAGGGATTCGTATTTTTGACCATTGGGATCTTTCCTGGGGCAGGGTGACCTATACAAGCAGGATGGATTGCACCTGAACTGGAGGCAACTTCAGGGCTCACACTTAACTTTTTTTCCTCTGATGCCAGCCGAGCAACCTAGGCAGCTTTTTAGTTTGCCAAATGACAGTTTAGGTGGTCATTTAAGACGGCTTGCATGATGTGTGTGAAAATGTGCTCGGACGAAGTGCGTAGTTACCAGTCGGAATTATGCTCAATGAAGCATTGACATATTATTTCTGCTTCAAATAAAGTCACAAACTAAAAGTCATATTCACCAATCAAGACATGATATACCACAATGACATGCAGCAAAATTACAATACAGTATCTCAACTGTTTTTACACGTTGCAATGAATACAATTTCTATTATATCTTTCCACTTCCAAACAAAAATGTGGTTGGATTATTCAGCATATGATCAACCTCGGTGAGACCAAGCACAGGCTTGCCGATCGCTTCGCTCAACACCTCCACTCAGTTTGCAATGCCAACTTGATCTCCCTTGGCTCAGCAGTTTAACTCCCCCTCCCATTCCAAATCCGACCTTTCTGTCCTGGGCCTCCTCCATGGCCAGAGTGAGGCCCACCACAAATTGGAGGAACAGCAATTCATATTTGCTTGGGGGTACACAAAAGGCTGGAGAAACTCAGCGGTGCAGCAGCATCTAAGGAGCGAAGGAGATAGGCGACGTTTCGGGTCGAGACCCTTCTTCAGAGTCTGAAGAGCGGCTGCTGCACCTGCTGAGTTTCTCCAGCCTTTTGTGTACCCTCGATTCTCCAGCATCTGCAGTTCCTTCTTTAACACTCATATTTGCTTGGGTAGTTTACACCCCAGTGGTATGAACATTGGCTTCCCCAATTTCAGATAGTCCTTGCTTTCTCCCTCCTTCCTCTCCCATTCCCAGCTCTCCCACAGCCTATCTCCGCCTCTTCCTTTCTTCCCCCCAACCACCCGACATCAGTCTGAAGAAGGGTCTTGACCCGAAAAATCGCATATTCCTTCGCTCCATAGATGCTGCCTCACCCGCTGAGTTTCTTCAGCTTTTTTGTCTACCACCCATTCACACAAGTTCTGTTATCCCACTTTCCTCACCCACTCCCTACACATTAGGGTCAATTTTACAGAGACAAGTTAACCGACAAAGCCAATGCGTCTATGGGATGTGGGAGGAAACTTACACGCTTGCACAGAGATGCCAACTGGTACGGATTTCCCGTAATTTCTACGGAAAATTGGCCAATTACGGGCGGTACGATTTTCATATCGTAAATCCCGGATTTTGCCGATTTTAAGTTAGCACATACTTGTTGTGTGTGTTTGGGAGTGTGTGAGTGAGTGTGTGTGTGTGAGTGTGTGAGTGCCAGTGATGGAAATGGGGGGGTACGCAGAGGGACGACGTTCTCCTACGTTCCAGTTTCCAGTTTCCATCCTGTCCATGAATTCCCAGCTTTATCCTGCGCTACTTAATCCAAGGACGAGCGAACAATCGGACAGACGGGCGAATGGAACGATCATAGATGACATTTCGGATTGAGACCCTTCTTCAGACCGTCAGGGGAAAGAGGAACAATAGATATAGATGGCACTAAGGACAAACGAATGGAAGATATGCCTCCCGTTTCCCTTTCCCTTGATTGTCAGTCTGAAGAAGGGTCTCTGCCGAAAATGTCACCTATTGCGCTCTACGATGGTTGCTTTCGTCCGTCTGTCCATGCATTCACTCACTCTTGGTGCCGGCGCTTCTCCGCTCAGACTCCGACACACACACACACGCAGATCGGCGCAGGCCGGGACCAGGAGCAGGGTGCAGGATGACATCAAATGGGTGGCAGCTATAGAAAAAGTACGGAAATTATAAGGGGGTGGGGGGGCTGGGGTGGCTCAGTGGGACGGGCGCCGGCTCTGGGGAGTGGATGACTTTTCTGGTCGAGATCCTTCTGCAGATAATCACAAGTACTCTCACCGACGAGAGTTCAGTTCAGTCTGAAAAAGAGTCTTCTCTCCAGTCGCTGCCTGTCCCGTTGATTACTCCAGCTGTATGTCTAACTTAAAATTTCAAGAGTTAAATAAAAAAACACAGAGTGCTGGAGGAACTCAGCGGGCTTCGCGGCATCTGTGGAGGGAATGTATTACGAGTTGTTTCGGGCCAGGGTTCTTGTTCAATAGGAAGGAACTGCAGATCAAAGATACTAGAGCGGATACTAGTATCTTTGCTGCAGATCAGGCATGATATTCTTCCGATTTAAATCGTAATTTCGATTTTATTGTTTTCCTATTTTTATTTTTTCGCGCCCGATTATTTGGTGGCCAATCAACGACTGTCTCTAAGGGGGTTGCGTCCAATCACCGACCAGCTACCCTTAAAATTCCCGTCCAATCAATAAATCGGTCTCCTCCCGCCCAATCAGCCGCCGTCTCCAAGGACATTGTGTCCAATCACATAATGCGCTGGTCACTTGCAGCCAATCAGACAGTCCTCCTAGGGGCCTTTTGATCAATCACCGACCTGCTTCCCTCACTAAAGCAGACGATGGCTGCAGCCAACACACACACACAGACAGAGACAGAGTCCCCCCCCCCCCCCCCCCCCCCCCCCCCCCTTCCCAACCTCAGCTTCACGGACCCAGAGTACCCTTAGTTCCTAAACCCATTTCCATCACTTGAGTGTGTGTGTGAGTGTGTCTGTGTGTGTGAGTGTGTCTGTGTGTGTGAGTGTGTCTGTGTGTGCGCGTATATATGTGTGAGTGTGTGTGTATAAACATATCAAGACATATTGATAATGAACTCGTTCATCCAGTCTTTCAATAGAGCATTTTCAATGGTGAGTTAATACATGTTTATGTAATACCAACTAATGAACATACAGGTATGTTAATGTTAACATTATGCGCTATCGCTTGCCTGTGGGAGCCGCGCTTGCCATCATGCAGAAAAAAAATTGCTTCGCGCAAAAAATTACTGATTTTGTCTCCAAATTACTGATTTTTAGCCTTATGATTACTGATTTGTGCTCTGGAAGGTTGGCATCTCTGCTTGCAGGGAGAATGTGCAAATTCAACACAGGCAGTGCCCGAGGGAAGGATCTCTGGAGTGTGAGGCAGCAAGTCTACCAGCTGTGCCACTATATTTTATTTTGCAACACACAAAAAATTATAAGTTAATAACTTTGGTTACTAAAAAAAATAAACTATCCATTTTCAGTCTTAAATCTCTAAGTGATGCTATGTCTCCCTTTACAGCTACTGTATATTTTAATTCAGTTCAAGACTATGGGGCAGTACATTGTATATAAAGTTGCTGCCTAAAAGTGCCAGAGACCCAGAATTGATCCTGAATATGGGTGCTGTCTGCATGGAGTTTGCTCCTTTTCCCTTTGATTGCATGGGTTCTGTCCGGGTGCTCTTGTTTCCTTCCACATTCCAAAGGTGTGCAAAAAACGTTTTCAGATTCAACCCAAAATGTTGATCGGCATGGACTCGGGCCGATGGGCCTGTTTCCGCGCAGTATCTTTAAATTAAACTAAAAACATTAAAACCAGAGGGAGTCTAAAAAAAGGGTCTCTACCCGAAACATCACCCAATTTCTCCTATCGAGAGATACTGGCAGATTCCTGGAGTTCCCCCGCACAATTACAGCACGGAATAGTCTTCACCCTACCATAGTAAAGAGGTTGTCCCATTTGGGCTCGATTCTCCAGCATCTGCAGTTCCTTCTTTAACACTTTGTCCCACTTGGGCGTCATCTGCGCGTCACGCAGATGGCGCATGAAGATTTTGTACATCCCAAAATCTTGGGGCGCCACGCGCGACTGCATGTCACTACCTATGTCACCACGCACCATGACATCACGACGCGTGCTTCGTGAGGTGTAAATTATGACGCGCAAATGATACCCAAGTAGGACAGGCCCTTTACCCAACCAGACGCAACTAAGTTTAAGGTAGACAAAAATGCTGGAGAAACTCAGCAGGTGAGGCAGCATCTATGGAGCGAAGGAAATAGACGACGTTTCGGGTCGAGACCCTTCTTCAGACTGATGTGGGGGTGGAGGGGGCGGGAAGAAGGAAGTAAGAGGTGGAGACAGTGGGCTGTGGGAAAGCTGGGAAGGGGAGGGGAAAGAACGAGAAAGCAGGGACTACCTGAAATTGGAGGTCAATGTTCATACCGCTGGGGTGTAAACTACCCAAGCTAAATATGAGGTGCTACTCCTCCAATTTACGGTGGGCCTCACTCTGGCCATGGAGGAGGCCCAGGACAGAAAGATTGGATTCGAAAAGGGAGGGGGAGTTGAAGTGCTGAGCCACCGGGAGATCAGGTTGGTTAGTGTGAACCGAGCAGAGGTGTTAGGCGAAGGAATCGGCAAGCCTACACTTGGTCTCACGGATGTAGAGCAGCTGGCACCTAGAGCAGCGGATGCAATAGGTGAAGTTTGAGGAGGTGCAGGTGAACCTCTGCCGCACTTGGAAAGACTGCTTGGGTCCTTTGAATGGAGTCAAGGGGGGAGGTAAAGTGACAAGTGTAACCTTTCCTGCGGGTGCAAGGGAAAGTGCCAGGAGAGGGGGTGGCTTGGGTGGGAAGGGGCAAATTCACCAGGGAGTTACAGAGGGTGCGGTCTCTGCGGAAAACTGAAAGGGGAGGAGATGGGAAGATGTGGCCAGTAGTGGGATCACATTGGAGGTGGCGAAAATGTCGGAGGATTATTTGTTGTATGTGACGGCTGGTAGGGTGGAAGGTGAGGACAAGAGAAACTCTGCCCTTGTTACGAGTGGGGGGGATGGGGAGTGAGAGCAGAGTTACGGGGTATAGAAGAGACCCTGGTGAGAGCCTCATCTATAGTGGAAGAGGGGAATGCCCGTTCCCTAAAGAATGAGGACATCTCCGATGCCCTAGTTTGGAAGCCAGTGGTGGGAAGTTTGGTAGCTCTTTTTTCCCAAGAAATGCTTAAGTCCACCCTCCACCACCTGCAGATTAAATTCCATTTGGAATATTTTTGGAGGACCAGGAAACCAAGAAGCAAGAGTTACTCCAGGGAGTTACTCCAGCTCCAGGGAGTGATTCTGCGTTGGGTTTCAGCGGTCACTGCAAGGCAGCGACCGGACAGCAATGGCGGCCAGATCTCCCATTATGCAAAGGGAGGGAGAAAGTACCCGCCGCCGACCAGTGGCCATGGCAGTGCGCATATGCAAGGCAGCCGGCCGTGCCTGCGGATGAGGAGCGCCGGAGACTAGGCTGCCCGGATACGGATGGTGGGTGGAGACGGGGAGTGACAGAGAGAGATAGAGAGGGGGGCTAAACTGGGCAAAATGACACAGCTTTTAGGTTGCCCGGCGGGACTTTAGGTGGCCACTGGCAACCGGGCAACCGTTAATTTAGAGCCCTGAACTTGTATCCTTGGAGGGAGGTGCTACTCAGCAGTGGGGGATGGGAACTAGAGTGCAAAGGCATCAAATGTAAGAAATGATGGGAAGTTAGAGAATGACCAATATGTCTCAAAGGAAGGACAGGCAGGGAGAGATTAAGGAATATGGTGAAACTATTGGGCTGAAGTGTGTTTATTTCAACACAAGGAGTATCATGGGTAAAACAGATTAATTTAGAGGCTGGATGAGTGCTTGGGACTATGTTGTGGCCATTACTGAGACGTGATTGTGACTGGGACATCAATGGCAGTTCAACGTTTCAAGGTTTTGATGTGTCAGGTGCGATAGAGAGGAAACTAAAAGAGGTGGAGGAGTTGCTCTCCTAATCAAGGTGAATATATCATAGTGGCACTCACACAGGACATCCTGGAGGGTTGATCCTCTGAGCTGTTAAAGGTGGAGTTCAATAATAAGAAAGATGCAATCGCTTATATGAGATGATATAGGATAAAGAATATTGTAGAATAAAGGCGTAGACTATTTTCTAAATGGGGTGAGAATCCAAAAATCGGAGGTGCAAAGGGACTTGGGAGTGTTGGTGCAGAATTCCCAAAAAGTTAAGCTGGAAGTCGAATCGGTAGTAAAGAAAGCAAACTCAATGCTAGCATTTATTTCAAGAGGGCTTGTATACAAAAACAGGGATGTAATGTTGAGGTTCTATAAGGCGCTGGTCAGGCCGCATTGGGAATATTGTAAGCTATTTTGGGCACCGTATCTGAGGAAGGGTGTGCTGGCTCTTGGAGATGGTCCAGAGGTGATTTACAAGAATTATCCGCGAAATGTGTAGGTTAACCTATGATGAGCTTGTGTCGGCACTGGGCCTGTGCTCACTGTAGTTTAGAAGAATGAGGGGGGATCTAATTGAAACATACAGAATAGTGAAAGGCTTGGATAGAGTGGATGTGGAGAGGATGTTTACACTACTGGGATAGTCGAGGACTAGAGGACATAGAATTAAATGAAGTTCTTTTAGAAAGGGGATGAGGAGAAATTTGTTTGATCAGAGGGTGGTGAATCTGTGGAATTATTTGCCACAGAAGGCTGTGGAGGCCAAGTCAGTGGATATTTTTAATGCAGAGACAGATAGATTCTTGATTGGTATGGGTGTCAGAGGTGATGTGGAGAAGGCAGGAGAATGGGGATAGGAGGAAGAGATAGATCAGCCATGATTGAATGGTGGATTAGACGATGGGCCAAAGGGCCTAATTCTACTCCTATTCCATATGACCTTATACCCCCCCCCCCCAATAACCAGTGTGGGATAGAGGAACAATTTGTAGACAGATTATGGAAACATGCAAAAGTGGTATTGGGCAACAACTTTTCCAATATTGACTGGAACCTCTACTAAGTGCAAAATGCTTATACAGGATAGAATTTGTTAGGTTTTACTAACCAAGAAGTTTTACTAAAACATTATGTGCATAGTCTAACCCTTGGAGGGACCATACTTAATTTGGTTTAGAGATACAACGTGGAAACAGGCCCTTTGACACACTGGAGCACCCAGAGGAAATCCATGCGGTCACAGGGGTGGCGTGGGGGTCTTGAAGAGCAATAAAGTAGATGAGTCCCCAGGGCCACATGGGATACAGTGCCCTCTATAATGTTTGGGACAAAGACCCATCATTTATTTATTTGCCTCTGTACTCCATAATTTGAGAACAAAAAAATAAGGTGTTGAAAGTGCGCATTGTCAGATTTTATTAAAGGCCATTTTTATACATGTCGGCTTCACCATGTAGAAATTACAGCAGTGTTTATACATAGTCCCTCCCCCATTTCAGGGCACCATAATGTTTGGGACACAGCCATGTCATGGAAATGAAAGTAGTTATGTTTAGTATTTTGTTGCATATCCTTTGCATGCAATGATTGCGTGAAGTCTGCGATTCCAGGACATCACCAGTTGCTGGGTGCCTTCTCTGGTGATGTTCTGCCAGGCCTGTATTGCAGCCATCTTTAGCTTATCCGTGTTTTGGGGGCTAGTCCCCTTCAGTATTCTCTTCAGCATATAAAAAGCATGCTCAATTGGGTTCAGATCGGTTGATTGACTTGGCCACTCAAGAATTTACAAATGTTTAGCTTTGAAGGCTCCCTTGTTGCTCTAGCAGTATGTTTGGGATCATTGTCTTGCTGTAGGATGAATCTCCAGCCAATTGGTTTTGAGGCATTTGTTTGAACTTGAGCAGATAGGATGTGTCTATACCCTTCAGAATTCATTATGCTACTACCATCAGCAGTTGTATCATCAATGAAGATAAGTGAGCCAGTACCTTCAGCAGCCATACATGCCCAGGCCATAACACCCCACCACCGTGTTTCACAGAAGAGGTGGTATGCTTTGGATCGTGGGCAAGTTCCTTCTCTCCTCCATACTTTGCTCTTGCCATCACTCTGATATGTTAATCTTCGCCTCATCTGTCCACAAGACCTTTTTCTAGAACGGTGGTTGCTCTTTTAAGTACTTCTTGGCGAACTGTAACCTGGCCATCCTATTTTTGCAGCTAACTAGTGGTTTGCATTTTGCAGTGTAGCCTCTGTATTTCTGTTCATGAAGTCTTCTACAGACAGTGGTCAATGACAAATCCACATCTGACTCCTGAAGAGTGTTTCTGATCTGTTGGACTGTTTGTGGATTTTTCTTTATTATAGAAAGAATTCTTCTGTCAGCAGCTGTGGAGGTCTTCCTTGGCCTGCTAGTCCCTTTGCGATTAGTAAGCTCACCAGTGCTCTCTTTCTTCTTAATGATGTTCCAAACGGGTGGTTTTGGTAAGCCTAAGGTTTGGCTGATGTCTCTAACAGTTTTATTCTTGTTTCTCAGTCTCATAATGGCTTCTTTGACTTTCATTGGCACAACTTTGGTCCTCTTGTTGATAAACAGCAATAAAAGTTTCCAAAAGTGATGGAAAGACTAGGTGCTGAGAGCTCTCTTATACCTGCATGAAGGGGGAAATTAAACACACCTGGAGCAATTACAGATGCCTGAGAAGCCATGTGTCCCAAACATTATGGTGCCCTGAAATGGGGGGACTATGTATAAACTATGTGTAATTTCTACATGGTGAAACCAAAATGTATACAAATGGCATTTAGTAAAATCTGACAATGTGCACTTTAACCACAAGTGATTTTTTTTCCTATTGCAAATCTCAATTTGTGGAGTACAGAGGCAAATAAGTCAATGATGGGTATTTGTCCCAAACATTATGGAGGGCATTGTATGTCCCCCGTTATTGAGACAGGCAAGAGAGGAAATTGCAGTGGCCTTGGCAAATACATTTGCAACTTTTCTTGCCACAGGTGAGGTCCTGGTGAACTGGGGAGAAGCCAAAATTCTTCCTTTGCCTGGGAAGGGAAGTAGACATAATTATAGGCTGATGAGCTTCACATCAGTGGCAGGGAAGCCACTGGATAGGATTTACTTCCTCTTGGAAGGGAATGGGTTAATTAGGGGCAATCTGCATTCCTTTGTATGTACCAGGTCCTGTCTTGCTGACGATCAAAGGTGATCGATGAGGGTAAGCTGGTAGATGTTGTCCACAAAGATTTTAGTATGGCTTTTGATAAAGTTTCACATGGTAGGCTGGTCCAAAAATCAAGCACAGGAGTCATTGTTGGTTGTATTGATTCTGAACTGGTTTACTCATAGAAGATAAGGGGTTGTGGTGGAACGGGGTACGTCAAATCATACCATACACTAGTATAATAGGTTGTCATCTATACAGCATACAGAGGGTCTCTGCGTTCCGGTGCCATCTTGCAGCTTCCAAGTCTCTAAAAAGTTTGCCCAAGGAGGGTTGTAATTTCTGAATTCTCACTTTAAGGCTCAATGTCTTGGCAGCAGTATTGATGAATAGGGAGTTTGGCCTGAACCAGCACAATGCTGTTGGTTCCTTCCATTGCCACTCTATTCCTCAAATGTGCTGCCTGTTGAAATAACCTCGTCTATCAGGTGTCTGGGAGCAGGTTAAGGTTGGATGGATTAGATCACTGGTTTTGCAAAATCCAGTGGAATGGATAGATGTGGGGATTGGCAGGAGAAGAGGAATTGAGTTGCAGGATCACCTCATGACAGAGGAATCTTGAGGGAGTATGTACCTTCCGTTCCTTTTCTCTTTTTCCTTTGTTCACTTGGATGACCAAATGTTGCACTGCAGGGATATTTCATTATGTACAGATTTCAGTATTAATCATCAACATAATTATAGATGCATGAAATAACCACGGCAACATCATGATCACATGTAAACTGTTTTATAAATTCAGACATGCAGAACTGGTATTTGTGGTACGGTGCATGCTTGTGCTGTTTGTTAACTTTCATTGGGACAGTCGAAGGAAGGCGATATGACCTGAGGATTCAAAATAATCCTAAAGCGGGAAAGAAGACTTGGAAATCGCACGATAACCTAGATTCTGCAAATTAGCATACACAGCAGTCCAATGTAAATAAGGAAAAGGATGCATCCTCTGCCAAGTTATCCAACCAAGCACTTCCTGTCCAATACGAGGATACAGTTGGCAAAAGTCGATGGCCATAAAATGATCAGGAACGACTGTATACAGAAGCGGAAGACATGCAAGGAGGTAATAGATACTGAGCATGAATGTATCCCAGCAAGGGGGAAAGTTTCTAAAGGAGAAGGACATTATTTATGGTTCATTCAGTAAGACAAGAGCATAATATGGGCTACGAAATTGGAAAGTTCAGTATTTATACCATTATTTGATATGAGGTAATATTCTTCTAGTTTGCGTCTGGCCTCGGTCTGACAGTCGAGAACACCAAGGAATGACTGGTTGGCATGGGAATGGGGAATTGAAAAGGCATTCAAATGAGAAGTCAAGATGGCCATTACAGGGTTCTCACTTTTCTTCTCTGTTTCCTGCTGGGCGTCCTAGGCAGCTTTTTAGGTTGCCAAATGCCAGTTTAGGTGGTCATTTAAGACGGCTTACATGCTCGGACGAAGTGCGTAGTTACCAGTCGGAATTATGCTCAATGAAACTTTCACATATTATTTCTGCTTCAAATAAAGTCACAAACTAAACATATTCACCAATCAAGACATGATATATATCACAATGACATGCAGCAAAATTGTAATACAATATATCAACTCTATTTACACGTTGCAATGAATGCAATTTCTATTATTTCTTTCCACTTCCAAACAAAAATGTGGTTGGATTATTCAGCATATGATCAACCTCGGTGAGACCAAACGCAGGCTTGGCAATCACTTCGCACAGCACCTCCAATCAGTTCGCAATAACCAACCTGATCTCCCGGTGGCTCAGCATTTCAACTCCCCGTCCCATTCTGAATGCGACCTTTCAGTCCTGGGCCTCCTCCATGGCCAGAGTGAGGCCCACAACAAATTGGAGGTGCAGCACCACATATTTCGCTTGGGCAGTTTACACCCCAGTGGTATGAACATTGGCTTCCCTAATTTCAGGTTGTCCTTGCTTTCTCCACCCCCCCCCACCCCCGACATCAGTCTGAAGAATGGTCTCGACCCAAAACGTTGCCTATTCCTTCGCCCCATTGATGCTGCCTCACCCGCTGATCTCCAGTTTTTTTGTCTACCACCTATTCACACAAGTTCTGTTATCCCACACCCCTCACCCACTCCCTACACATTAGGGTCAATTTTACAGAGACAAGTTAACCTACAAAGCCAATGCGTCTTTGGGATGTGGGAGGAAACGCACACGCTTACAGGGAGAATGTGCAAATTCAACACAGACAGTGCCCAAGGGCAGGATCGAACACAGATCTCTGGAGTGCGAGACAGCAAGTCTACCAGCTGTGCCACTATATTTTGTTTTCCAACACACAAAAAAAATTATACATTGATAACTTTGGTTACTAAAAAAAATAAACTATCCATTTTCAGTCTTAAATCTCTACATGATGCTATCTCCCCCTTTACAGCTACTGTATGTTTTAATTCAGTTCAAGACTATGGGGCAGTACATTGGACTGAATATGGGTGCTGTCTGTATGGAGTTTGCTCCCTTTCCCTTTGATCGCATGTGTTTTTTCCGGGTGCTCTTGTTTCCTTCCACATTCCAAAGGTGTGCAGAAAACCTTTTCGGACCCAACCCAAATCGTAATATTTTCCTTTTGTCCAGAGCTTCTGTCTGACCCGCCGACCTCCACCTGCCTACCGATGACGCCCAGCCCCGCTGCCTGCCCGGTAACTCTGTTTATCTCCCCCACCCCGATTCCACCGCCCATCACCAGCACAACGCGACTGCCGAACCTCGCCGCCCCCCGGGACCACCTAACCCCATCGCCGCACCGGGCCCATCCAGCATCGCCGTTGTACTGGGCCCGCCGAAGACCACAGCCGCCACAACGGGCCCATCCAGCATCGCTGTTGTACTGGGCCCGCCGAAGACCACAGCCGCACCTGCCTCACCTTACATCGCCGCCGGACCGGGGCTCTCCGAACATGGCCGCCGCACCGCACCCCACTCATCTCGCCGCCTCACCGGTCGGACCGACCACCCGCCCACCGGGACCTCCAACACATCGCCCGCCGACCCCGAATCCAATGCCCGCGGACTCCTACCTTCGGGTCCGCCGACCCACGACACTCCACCGCCCTCCAGCAGCCCGCAGCCGTCGCCTCACCTGCAGACTGAACTCTGCAGTGGGCCTGAAGCCTCCACGTTGCTAACTCCCACCATTCTGTCTTTAACGGCACTGGGTCCTAGTGCCCGTCTCCCCAGCCCCAGTAACCTTAGTGGCTATTCCACTGGCTTCCCCATCCCCCCCCCTTACCATGTAACCCCAGCTCTTCCCCACCCACAGCACAGCCCCTATACCCCCCCACCCCCTGACCACCCTCCACCCCCCCCCCCACCACACAACGCTCCGTCCTCAGTTCACTCACCTGCCTTCCTCCGGCCACAACCCCCATCCTTGCTGCGTGTTCACCATCCCCCCGGACCTCCCCCCTCTCCGACAACCCGAACGGTCTGTCCTCAGCAGAGGTCTTACCTTTGTCCCCCTCCGTCCCCACCTCAATGAGTTCCGTGCCCGCCACCACTTGGAGCTCTTCTACCGTCGCCTCCGCCTCACAGCGTTCTTCCACGGGAAGAAGTCCTCGCCCCCCACTGATGATCCCTTTTCCTGTCTCCCACGTACCCCCCTCCACTTGGACCCCCCCCCTCGTAGCCTTCCGGCTCTAGAACTATTTATCCAGAACTGCAGTTGGGACATCAACCGCCTCGACTTCTCCACTCCCCTGTCTCACTCCAATCTCTCCAGCCCGAACATACTGCCATCGACTCACTCCTATACAACCCAGACTGTGTTATCAAACCCGCCGACAAGAGAGGTGCCGTGGTAGTCCTGGCGCGTCGATCTCTACAAAGCGAAGGCCGCGCGCGCCAACATCTCGGACACCTCCTCCTAACTTACCCCTGGACCATGACCCCACTGATGAACACCAGGCCACCATCTTGAGCACCATAACCGACTTCATCAGCTCCGGCTCCCTACCCCCCCCGAGCAATCCGACCTCATCGTTTCCCAGCCCCGCACGGCCCGATTTTACCTTCTCCCCAAAATCCACAAACTCGACTGCCCTGCAAGAACCCATTTGTCTCTGCCTGTTCGTGCCCCAACCGAACACATTTTCCACATTACCTTGACGCCATTCTATCCCCCTTTGTTAAATCCCTCCCCACCTATGTTCAAGACACCTCAGACACTCTTCGTCGGCTCCGTGCATTCCATTCTCCAGGCCCCCATCCTCTCATCTTTACCATGGACGTCCAGTCACTCTACACCTCCATCCCCCACCAGGACGGTCTCCAAAGCCCTCACGGTTCTTCCTCGACCAGAGGAGCAACCCATACCGTCCACTGACAACCTCCCCCCTCTAGCGGAGTTGGTCCTTACCCTCAATAACTTCTCTTTTGATTCCTCCCATTTCCTCCAAACACAAGGCGTAGCTATGGCACACGCATGGGCCCCAGCTACGCTTGCCTCTTTTTGTTGGGTACATCGAACAATCCTTGTTCTAGGCGTACCAGGGCCCCATCCCCGACCTCTACCTCCGTTACATCGATGACTGCTTTTTGGTGTCACCTCCTGCACCCACACACAACTGACTGACTTCATTCATTTCACCACCAACTTCCATCCGGCACTCAAATACACTTGGACCATTTCCGACACTTCCCTACCATTCCTTGACCTCACCATCTCTATTGCAGGTGATACACTCCTGACCGACATCCACTACAAACCAACTGACTCCCACAGCTACCTGGACTACTCTTCATCCCACCCTGCTTCCTGTAAGGACTCCATCCCCTATTCCCAATTCCTCCGTCTACGCCGCATCTGCTCCAAGGATGAGGTGTTCCACACCAGGTCATCACAAATGGCCTCATTCTTCAGAGAACGGGGATTCCCCTCCCCCACTATTGATGAGGCTCGCACCAGGGTCTCCTCCATACCCCGCAACACTGCCCTCTCTCCCCATTCCCCAACTCGCAAACAGGGCAGAGTCCCCCTGGTCCTCACCTTTCACCCCACCAGCCGGCAAATACAAACACATAGTCCTCCGCCAGTTTCGCCACCTCCAACGTGACCCCTCCACCCGCCACATCTTCCCATCTCCCCCCCTGTCTGCCTTCCGCAAAGACCGCTCCCTCCGCAACTCCCTTGTCAATTCTTCCCTCCCCTCCCGCTCTACCCCTTCCCCGGGGCACTTTCCCTTGCAACCGCAAGAAATGCAACACTTATCCCTTCACCTCCCCCCTCCACTCCTTTCATGGACCCAAGCAGTCCTTCCAGGTCCGACAGAGGTTCACCTGCACCTCCTCCAACCTCATCTACTGCATCCGCTGCTCCAGATGGCAGATGATCTATATCGGTGAGACCAAGCGGAGGATTGGCGATCGTTTCGCGCCGAACACCTCCGCTCGGTCCGCAAAAACCAACCCGACCTCCCGGTGGCTCAGCACTTCAACTCCCCCTCCCATTCCGTATCCGACCTCTCGGTCCTGGGCCTCCTCCACGGCCAGAGTGTGCAACACCGCAAGTTGGAGGAACAGCACCTCATATTCCGCTTGGGGAGTCTGCATCCTTTGGGCTTGAACATTGAATTTTCTCAATTCTGTTAACCCTTGCTGTCTTCTCCCCTTCCCACCTCTCCCTCAGCCCTCGGGCCCTGGCATTCCCTCTATCTCTATCTCCCTCCCCCACCCTAGTCGCACTAGCTTCTCATTTTCACACCACAAACAGCTTACAATGGGGATTCCCCTCCCCCACTATTGATGAGGCTCGCACCAGGGTCTCCTCCATACCCCGCAACACTGCCCTCGCTCCCCATTCCCCCACTCGCAAACAGGGCAGAGTCCCCCTGGTCCTCACCTTTCACCCCACCAGCCGGCAAATACAACATATAGTCCTCCGCCAGTTTCGCCACCTCCAACGTGACCCCTCCACCCGCCACATCTTCCCAATTTCCCCCCATGTCTGCCTTCCGCAAAGACCGCTCCCTCCGCAACTCCCTTGTCCATTCTTCCCTCCCCTCCCACTCTACCCCTTCCCCGGGCACTTTCACTTGCAACCGCAAGAAATGCAACACTTGTCCCTTCACCTCCCCCTCCACTCCTTTCATGGGACCCAAGCAGTCCTTCCAGGTCCGACAGAGGTTCACCTGCACCTCCTCCAACCTCATCTACTGCATCCGCTGCTCCAGATGCCAGATGATCTATATCGGTGAGACCAAGCGGAGGCTTGGCGATCGCTTCGCCGAAACACCTCCGCTCGGTCCGCAATAACCAACCTGACCTCCCGGTGGCTCAGCACTTCAACTCCCCCTCCCATTCCACATCCGACCTCTCGGTCCCTGGGCCTCCTCCACGGCCAGAGTGAGCAACACCGCAAGCTGGAGGAACAGCACCTCATATTCCGCTTGGGGAGTCTGCATCCTTTGGGCTTGAATATTGAATTTTCTCAATTCTGTTAACCCTTGCTGTCTCCTCCCCTTCCCACCTCTCCCTCAGCCCTCGGGCCCTGGCATTCCCTCTATCTCTATCTCCCTCCCCCACCCCCAGTCGCACCAGCTTCTCATTTTCACATCACAAACAGCTTACAATGGCTTGTTCCCTTTATCACCGATACTTTTTTGCATATCTTTCACTCATTGTTCCTTATCTCTCCACATCACCGTCTATATCTCTCGTTTCCCTGATCCCCCTGACCAGTCTGAAGAAGGGTCTCGACCTGAAACGTCGCCTATCTCCTTCGCTCCTTAGATGCTGCTGCACCCGCTGAGTTTCTCCAGCTTTTTGTGTACCCTCGATTCTCCAGCATCTGCAGTTCCTTCTTTAAAGCTTACAATGGCTTGTTCCCTTTATCATCGATACTTTTTTGCATATCTTTCATTCATTGTTCTTTATCTCTTCACATCACCGTCTATATCTCTCGTTTCCCTGATCCCTGACCAGTCTGAAGAAGGGTCTCGACCCGAAACGTCGCCTATCTCCTTCGCTCCTTAGATGCTGCTGCACCCGCTGAGTTTCTCCAGCTTTTTGTGTAACCCTCGATTCTCCAGCATCTGCAGTTCCTTCTTTAAAACCTTTGTCTGACCTGTTGAGTTTCTCCAGCTTTTTGTGTGTACAGTTTAAACCAGCATCTGCAGTTCCTTCCTACACACATGATACTATACGATCGAACTTTATTAATCCCAGGAGGGAAATTGTGTGTGTATGTATATATATTACACACGCCACGCACACACATATATAGAGTTATATATTCATATATAAATATGCACTGTTTTGTTTTCTCATTTATAACGTTTACAGAGTACTATGTTTACATATTCTGTTGTGCTGCTGCAAGTAAGGGCTTCATTGTTCTAACTGGGACGTGAGAGAATAAAACACACTTGACTCTTGACTTGCGTCGCTAATGTGTGGGATAGAACTAGTGCACGGGTGATCGGCGGACGGCGTGGACTCGGTGGACTGAAGGGCCTGTTTCCACGCAGTATCTTTAAATTAAACTAAAAACACTAAAACCAGACGGAGTCTAAAGAAGGGTCTCTACTGGAAACGTCACCCAATTTCTTCTATCCAGAGATACTGGCTGCTCCAAGGAGTTCCCCCGTACAATTAAATCATGGAATAGTCTTCACCCTACCGTAGTTACCCAACCAGTCGCAACTAAATTGAAGGTAGCTCTTTTTTTCCAAGAACCCTTTTTTGCTTAAGTCCAAGTCTAGAGAGTTTTATTGTCATGTTTCCCCAGATAGGACAATGAAATTCTTGCTTGCTGCAGCACAACAGAATATGTAAACATAATACAGAACAGGAGATAAACGTTCAGTGTGTCTATACGCCATAGACCATTTATATACACAATAAATTAACAGATAAAGTGTTATTGTGCAGAGTTTAGAGTTTGGCGGTGGACCCCCCACTACCTCCAGTTTAAATTCCATTTGGAATATTTGTGGAGGACCAGGAAACCAAGAAGCAAGAGTTACTCCTGGGAGTTACTCCAGCTCCAGGGAGTGATTCTGCATTGGGTTTCAGCAGTTGCGGTGAGGCGGCGACCGGACAGCAATGCCGACCAGATCTCCCACAATACAAAGGGAGGGAGAAAGTGCCCAACGCCGACCAGTTGCCATGGCAGTGCGCATGAGCAGGGCGGGCAATGATGTGCTGGCTGTGGTTGTGCGCATGTGCAGGGGGAGGATGTGCAGGCCTGCCGTGCCGGGGATGAGGAGCGGCCGGAGGCCCGGACGGTGGCGGGCTGAGACGGAGAGTGACAGAGAGAGAGAGAGATAGAGAGGAGGGCCCGCTCAGAGTTGAACGGCAGATGTCCCGGGTGCTTGCCAAACCGGGCAAAATGACACGGCTTTTAGGTTGCCCGGCGGGACTTTAGGTGGCCATTGGCAACCGTTAATTTCGAGCCCTGCATTGCAAACAGAACATAGGTGTTGTGCAAAATGGTTGACTAGTCACTGGTTTAGAAACATAGAAATATAGAAATTTCTATTTCTAATGTTCTTCCAACAAAAACAACGTATTTACCAAGAAACATTTAACGTTATTTGGAGATGACTCTTTGCAGCTAATGTTGCATTCCTGGGATAAATGTGGCACGATGAATTCTATATCAGTATTGTCCATCCTGGAGTCAAAAGCCTTTTGAAGAATTCATATAAAATATGACATAATGCCAACAGTCATAATGCCAACAATCATTTATGATTCCACTTGCAAGTGAGTCGACTTCAGGAGCAGCTGGAGACATATGCTCCATTTATGATTCCACTTGCAAGTGAGTCGACTTACAGCAAATTAACTCGTGGTGACAGCAGTGGATGCAGATAAATCTCCATTTACCACTTCATGTATTCTTCTTGACTCCTTTAAGTTGTTCATGTTAAAGCATTCAGCAACCAACCTAATGAGTATACCAGTGTCATCACAGTTTTCAACAGTAAGCGTGTAGCATATTACATTCCAAAGAAGTCAATCTTTAGTTAGTTAGCAGCACTAACATCCACCGCCTCTCTGGTACTGAACGTCAACCTGAGTGTTCCCTAACCAGAAACATGGATGAACCCTGAGATTCACTCCCTAGTGAAGACCAAGGCTGAGGCGTTCAAAATAAAACCCTATCTAATATCATTTTGAAGAGAAGGTAATTCGGATGACATCTTCTACTCTGACAGTCTTGCATACGCCTGGACCCACTCACCGTTGCAACTGTCCAGTTGGCCTTGTTGAGTGTGAATCTGCGGAAAGTGACGGATCTGGATAGAGTCCCTGGTGTGCAGAACCTGCGTAGACAAGCTGAAAGGAGTATTTGTGTGTTCCCTACTCCAATCTGAGGTTATGACCTGCTTTAAGAAGACCGCAATCATCGCAGAAGACCAAAGAAAAGCAAAGTAGCCTATCCATCCGGTGACTCTGACATCCACCATCGAGAAGTGCTTCGAGATGCTGGTCATGGCAGACATCAGCTCCAGCCTCCCAGACAGCCTTGATCCACTGCAAATAACTCTCATAACAAATCCATGATAGAAGCCATCTTCTGGCCTTTCTCATCCCAGAAATATCTGGATAACACCTACATTTTATAGAAACTTACAAAATTCTTAAGGGGTTGGACAGGCTAGATGCAGGAAGATTGTTCCCGATGTTGGGGAAGTCCAGGACAAGGGGTCACAGCTTAAGGATAAGGGGGAAATCCTTTAAGACCGAGATGAGAAAGACTTTCTTCACACAGAGAGTGGTGAGTCTCTGGAACTCTCTGCCACAGAGGGTAGTTGAGGCCAGTTCATTGGCTATATTTAAGAGTGAGTTGGATGTGGCCCTTGTGGCTAAGGGGATCAGAGGGTATGGAGAGAAGGCAGGTACGGAATACTGAGTTGGATGATCAGCCATGATCATATTGAATGGCGGTGCAGGCTCGAAGGGCTGAATGGCCTACTCCTGCACCTAATTTCTATGTTTCTATGTTTCTACATGTGACTCCTATTTATTGACTATACTCAACACCATAATCCCACCCCACTTGGTAACTGGATCCTTGGACTGACGCATAATCCACAGTCAGTAAGGATAGGTGACAAAGCATCCTCCACACCAATTTTCAACTGGTGTCCGGTGAAGCTGTTTTCTCAGCCTCATTGATTGGACGATAGGACCTCAAATGGACAATAGGAGTTAGAGGAACAAAAATGACGGGAGATTGCAAACGGCTGACTAATAGTGTTGTCAAAGTAGGAGATTTTAAACTTTCCTAAGTTACACTAGGACTGCTATAGCGACATGGGCTTGGAAGGGGTGGAATTTGTCAAATGTGTTCTGGAAAGTTTCCTCTGGTAATATGTAGTGCTCCACAACGGGAGAGAGCTATGCTTGACCGATTCTTGGGGGAATTGAGCAGTGCAAGTGACTGAAGTGGGTGAGCATTTTAGGGCCAGCAAACACAGTTCTATTAGATTTAGAATAGTTATGGGTAAGAGCAGGGCTCATCCACTAATTAAGTTCTAAATTGGGGCACGGTCAACCTTGATAGTATTGGACAAGAACTTTCAAATGTTGATTGCAGTAGGCTGTCTGCGGGCACAGGGACATCCAGAAAGTGTGATAGTGACAGTTCAAGTTATGCATGTTCCTGTTAGATTGAAGGACAAGGTAGGTAGGAGTAAGGAATCCTGGATGACAAGAGAAATCGAGGCTCTGTTCAGGAAAAAAGAGGAGACATCAGTCAGGTAATGGTCAGCTGGGAGTATTGGGGGTTGAGGAACATACTTAAGAAGGAAACCAGTGGGCAAAGAGGGGCCATGAGAGAGCTCTGGCAGAAGATTATGGAGAATTCAGAGAGAGTTTGTGTACTTTAAGGGAAAGAGGGTAATTAGGGAATAGGGCCCCCTCAGAAAACAAAGTAGTCATCTGTGTACAGTCACAGAAGATGGACTAGGTCCTTATGAATATTTGTCCTCTGCTTTTACCGTGAAGAAAGCAATGTTACATTTATATAAGGTGTTGGTGAGGCCACATTTAGGGTATTGTGTTTAGTTTGGGTTGTTTTCAAGGTGGAAACGGTGCAGAGAATATTTAATACAGAGAAATGTGAGGTGTTGCATTTTGGGAGTGCTGACATGGACAGAGCCTACACAGTGAACAGGTAGGGTTCTGTGGAGTGTTGTAGAGCAGAGGGATCTTGGAGTACAGGTGCTTAATTCATTGAAAGTGGCATCTCAGGTGGATAGGGTGGTCAAAAAGGCTTTTGGCTTTCATCAGTCAGAGCATTCAGAGTAGAAGATAGACACAAAATTCTGGAGTAACTCAGCAGGACAGGCCACATCTCTAGGGAGAGGGAATGGGTGATGTTTCGGGTTGAGACCCTTCTACAGACTGAAGAAGGGCCCTGACCCAAAACGAATAACCCGCTGAGTTACTCCAGCATTTTGTGTCTATCTTCGGTTTAAACCAGATTCTGCTGTTCCTTCCTACACATTAAGTACAGAAGTTGGGAGGTCATATTGCAGTTGTATAAGACATTGGTGAGGCCGCATTTAGCGTATTGTGTTCAGTTTGGGGCACCATGTTATAAGAGACTTGTTGTGAAACTGGAAAGGGCGCAGAGAAGATTCATGAGGATGTTTCCAGGACTCGAGGGCCTGAGCTATGTAGAGAAGTTGAGCAGGCTAGGACTTTATGCCTTGGCACGCAGGAGGATGAGGGGTGATCTTATAGAGGTGTACAAAATCACGAGAGGAATAGATTGGGTAGACCAGAGTAGGGGGGGTTGAGAAGCAGAGGACATAGATTTAATGTGAGAGGGGAAAGATTTAATAGGAAGCTGAGGGATTACTTTTTCATGCAAAGGGTGATAGGTGTATGGAACAAGCTGCTGGAGGAGGTAGTCGAGGCAGGTACTATCGCAACGTTTAAGAAACAGTTAGACAGGTACATTGATAGGATAGGGACATGGGGCAAATACAGGCAGGTGGGACTAGTGTAGCTGGGATATGGCCAGTGTGGGCAAGTTGGGTCGAAGGGCCTGTTTCCACACAGAATGACCGCATGACTCAATAGACAATAGGTGCAGGAGTAGGCCATTCAAGCCAGCACCGGCATTCACTGTGATCATGGCAGAACATCCACAATCACTACCCCCGTTCCTGCCTTATCCTCATATCCCTTGACTCTGCTATCTTTAAGAGCTCTATCTAACTCTTGCTTGAAAGCATCCAGAGAATTGGCCGCCACTGCTTTCTGAGGCAGAGAATTCCACAGATTCACAACTCTCTGGGTGGAAATGTTTTTCCTGGCCTCCGTTCTAAATGGCCTACTCCTTATTCTTAACCTGTGACCCCTGGTTCTGGATTCCCCCAATAACAGGAACATGTTTCCTGTCTCTAGCATGTCCTTCTTCTTCTACTTCTTTCGTGTGCCGTGCACAGCCTAAAGTTGTTGGACAACTTGTCTATTTGATCTTCCGTTTGTGCACGTCGAGTTGATTGCATTAGTCGAAACAGGGCGGACCACGTGAATGTTGCAATCTTCCACGCCAGCATGTCCAATCCCTTAATAATCTTGTATGTCTCAATAAGATCCCCTCTAATCCTTCTAAATTCCAGTGTATACAAGCCCAGTCGCTCTATTCTTTCAACATTTGACATTCCCGCCATCTGGGAATTAACCTTGTGAACCAACGCTGTACACCCTCAATGGCAAGAATGTCCTTCAAATTTGGAGATCAATACTGCACACAATACTCCAGGTGTGGTCTCAACAGTGCCCTGTACAACTGCAGAAGGACCTCTTTGCTCCTATACTCAACTTATCTTGTTATGAAGGCCAACAAGCCATGACTATGAATGACATAAAGATTTGCATGACATGAAGACTAGGGAACTTGGGAAAATTAATGGAAATCTCTTGAGGACAGTCCGTATTACAGTTAGGAGTTGCTGGAAGTGCAGAAGCTTATGAAGGTGGATACATTTAGAATATTGGGTTCAGTCCTGGTACTATGTTATAAGGAAAGATATTATCAAGCTTGAAAGGGTTCAAAAAAGATTTACGAGGATATTGCCGGGACTAGAGGGTGTAAGCTATAGGGAGAGGTTGAGTAGGCTGGGTATCTCTCTCTTCCATGGAGCGCAGGAGGATGAGGGGAGATCTTATAGTGGTATACAAAAATCGGAGGGGTAACTTTTTCACACAAAGGGTGGTGGGTGTATGGAACAAGCTGCCAGAGGAGGTAGTTGAGGCTGGGACTATCCCATCATTTATGAAACAGTTAAACAGGTACATGGATAGGACAGGTTTGGAGTGATATGGACCAAGCGCAGACAAGTGGGACTAGTGTTGCTCGGACATTGTTGGGCGAGTTGGGCCGAAGGGCCTGTTTCCACACTATATCACTCTACAAGAAGGGTGACGCCACTTGCGGCAGCCTCGCCAGCAGTTTGTCTGTCCTTTTACACTTTTTGTTATTTTTAGTCTGTCTAAAAGTATATTTTTGGAGATTTCTTAATCTTTTTTATGTGGGGAGGGGGAAGAGAGGAAACTGATTCTGTTGGAATGACTTCTCACGTACAGTGATTAAGATCAGTGAGTGACACTGATCTACAGTTTCCCAGCCACTTCCTTGTCGAGGATGCGTCTTTTCTCCGAGTCGCATCTCCGCGCCCCCTCCTCGCGGAGGCCTACCAGCTGTATTGCCTTTCCTGCTGGAGACTGGCCGGAGCTTCAGCGGCAGCGCAGCACTGAATTCCATCACGGAGCGGGCAATGCCTTACCGGGGATCGCCGTGTTGTGGCTCCGGAGTGTTGGCCCTGCTGCTTTAACATCGTGGAGCTGTGGTTTACGGAGCTTCTGGCCGCGGGCGGCCCTGAGTCTAACATCGCGGAGTCCTGGGACCCCTTGCCGTGGGTCGCCAGTGTTGGAGTTCCGTCCAGTTTGGCCTGTGGACTTCGGGAGCCTCGGTAGGAAGAGGCTGATTCAGAAACTCCAAGCCATTGAGGATGTTCTTCCATTCCGACGTTGGAGTTCCGGAGAGGGTCTGAACATCAGGTGACTGCGGAATGCTCATAGGCCCCAACCACGGGTGAACAATGAGTAAGATGACTGAACTTTATTGCCTTCCATCACAGTTGATTCACTGTGTGGGGATTTTTATGTTAAACTCTATATCGTGTATTGTGTTTTATTTGTATGGCTATATGGTAACTCAAATCTCACTGTACCAATTGGTGCATGTGACAATAAATGTAACTTGACTTGACTTGAACTTGACTAAATAGCCTGGGTTTGATCAGATATACCCAAGGACACTGTGAGAAGCTAGAGCATAAATTGCAGTAATCCTGGATTAGATACAAATGAGGTGCTTGAAGACTGAGGTGGTTATTGTGTCTATTTAAGAAGGGCTGCAAAGAAATAATTGGGAACTATAAGCCTGAATCCTGTAACCCTATAAACCAGTAAGGCTGACATCTGTGGTAAGAAATTTACTGGAGAGGTTTCTGAGGGTTCTGTGTGTCTCGATGGACTTCAACAACGCCTTTGATAAAATTCTGCTTGGTAGGCTGCTCTGGTAGATTAGATTGCATGAGAGCTAGGTAATAGATACAGAATTGGCATTGTGGAAGGAAGCAGAGGGTGGTTTAGGAAGGTTTATCTATGGATTGGAGTCCTATGACTAGTGGGCTAGTGGAATCCAGGGATATGGGGAGAAAGCAGGCATGGGTTATTGATTGAGGACGATCAGCCATGATCACAATGAATGGCGGTGCTGGTTCGAATGGCCTCCTCCTGCACCTATTTTTTATGTTTCTATGATGAGCAGTGTGCCTCTGGGATTGCTGCTTGGCCCATTGTTATCTATGTTGAATGGGATGGGAATGTGCAGGGCATAATTAACAAGTTTGCAGATGACACTAAAGTAGGTGCTATTGTAAACAGTGAAGATTATTATCAAGCCTTGAGTTGGGCAACTGGAATTTAATTTAGATATAAGTGAGGTGTGGTTGGGAAGTTGAACCAGGGCAGGACCTTCAATGAACAGTGGGGTCCCGGGGGTATGTTGAAAAAGCTAAGGAATCTAGGAATACAAGTATATTTCCCTGAAATTGCTCTTATTAGGTAAGTAGTAGGGTGGTGCAGAAGACATTTGCGGTATTGGGCTTCATCAGTCAGGGATTGGAGTATTGAGGGTGATGTTGATGAGTCTGTACTTGGAGTATTGTGTTCAGTTTGGTTATATTGCTATAGGAAAGATGCCATTATGCTGGGAAGAGTACTATCATCATGGCTGATCGATGCTGGTCTCAACTTGTCTTCAGTCCCAGACTTGAATATATTTTATGATTTATGTTTACAATTCACAGTTCTTAAAGAAGTAGTGCCTCTTTATATTTGTTAATAGGACATCTTACACGGAGTCTGTGACCCTAATGCAAGGCTCCCCCAACAGAAGAACATCCTTTCGGCATCTGCCTTGTTAATCCCCCTGAGAATATAGTGTGTTTCAATGAGATCACTTCTTATGCTTGCAAACATCAGAGTTGCTTAATAATTTTCACAAGACAACCCTTTTATCCTAATAATAAAGTTACTGAACCTTGGCTGAATGACAAATGTTACCATCCAAAAGTTGTTCGTGAAAAAGAGGAAACCTGAAAATATGTCTCTAGCTCATTCTCTTCCCCGGTATGTGCTTTCTACTTTGATTAAATTCCTGGTTATGCCATTGGATGCAAGCATTACAATTGAAGAGGGTGTGTCGAATGGCTGCTGACTCGATCAGTGTCTGAGGATTAGTTGAAAAGAGGTGCAGGAAATGCTTGGCTAGATTTCTGGAAGCATGCTTGTGGGAACTTGTTTCTCAGTGAATTGTCAGGAGGTTTGCTGAAGGAGAGTCACTAACATTAAGAGGAATGTTTTGCTTGTTCCAGGTTGGTCTGTTTACAAATATCATTGAATCTTGCTGGAGTTATAAAGCCTTTTGCTTATGCTCATGGCTGGTGCTAATTCATTCCTCAGATAATTTTATAAATGAAGTGTTCTGTTTCCTTGTTTACTACTGGTTTGCAATCAGCATTATTGAAAGTTGTTTTCACAGATGGCACAGAGAGCTTGAAATTCCCTGTTGTTTACATGCCTAGAGGCATCTAAATCTGTTTTGATATTTAAACATGTCTTTGCTAAGGAGCTGCATCAGCTACCACCTGATGAGTCTCGAAAGATTACTTGTCAGATAGGGAGCAGTAATTGTCTGCAATTGTTTATGCTGATCTCAGCAAAATTATTTGAAACTCTAGTTTTGTTAATAGTCCTGTAGCAAATGCCACCCACTGCAAAATGTGTGGATAATGCTGTCTGTCCTTTAGGTGTGCCTTGTCTTCCAACATAGAATGGATCTTATTGTTTGTTTGTCATGTTACAGTGCCATTTACAAATGCCTCAGTAAATACAATTCTTCCTGAAAGATGCTTATTCAGTTAGTTGCCAAAAAATACGATTGCTAGTAATTTTTTTTCCTAAGGCTGACAGGAAAGCAACCTGATTGTTTCATAAGAAGAGCTCGAGATACAAAAGGTTATTCTTGCATTTGCACCTGTTTTTTCCATCCAAGAAGGTGATAAAAATTATCTTTGTTGGTGGTCATTTGCCCCATCACATCCAATCTAGTTAAAAAAGATCACAGCAGCCAATCTCTGCCAGCTCTGAGTATGTGTCTGAGTGCAATTTAGATGTGTTAAGGAAGCCTCCCTCTTCCATAGTAGTGTGATATGTAAATGAACACAATCGCAGGCCACTAGGGCCCTAAAGACAGCCTCTCCATTTAGTATGATCATGGCTGATCGATGCTGACCTCAACTTGTCTTCTGTGCAAGTTCCCCATAACTTGTAATTCCTCTTATTTTCAAATATATATCTATCTCCACCTTAAAACAAATTTTAAACAAAATTTTAAAGTTAAAACAAATGTAGGTCCCTTGCAGTTAAAACAAATGTAGGTCCCTTGCAGTCAGAAACAGGTGAGTTGATCATGGGGAACAAGGATATGGCGGACCAATTGAATAACTACTTTGGTTCCGTCTTCACTAAGGAAGACATAAATAATCTGCCTGAAATAGCAGGGGACTGTGGGTCAAAGGAGGAATTGAGTGAAATCCAGGTCAGTCGGGAAGTGGTGTTGGGTAAATTGAATAGATTAAAGCCGATAAATCCCCAGGGCCAGATAGGCTGCATCCAGAGTACTTAAGGAAGTAGCTCAGGAAATAGTGGATGCATTAGTGATAATCTTTCAAAACTCTTTAGATTTGGAGTAGTTCCTGAGGATTGGCGGGTAGCAAATGTAACCCCTCTTTTTAAGAAGGGAGGGGAGAGAGAAAACGGGGAATTACAGACCAGTTAGTCTAACATCGGTAGTGGGGAAACTGCTAGAGTCAGTTATTAAAGATGGGATAGCAGCACATTTGGAAAGTGGTGAAATCATTGGACAAAGTCAGCATGGATTTACAAAAGGTAAACCATGTCTGACGAATCTTGTGGAATTTTTCGAGGTGTAACTAGTAGCGTGGATAAGGGAGAACCAGTGGATGTGGTATATCTGGACTTCCAGAAGGCTTTCGACAAGGTCCCACTTAAGAGATTAGTATACAAACTTAAAGCATACGGTATTAGGGGTTCAGTATTGATGTGGATAGAGAAACTGGCTGGCTGGCAAACAGGAAGCAAAGAGTAGGAGTTAAACGGGTCCTTTTCACAATGGCAGGCAGTAACTAGTGGGGTACCGCAGGGCTCAGTGCTGGGACCCCAGCTATTTACAATATATATTAATGATCTGGATGAGGGAATTGAAGGCAATATCTCCAAGTTTGCGGATGAACCTAAGCTGGGGGGCAGTGTTCGCTGTGAGGAGGATGCTAGGAGACTGCAAGGTGACTTGGATAGGCTGGGTGAGTGGGCAAAGTTTGGCAGATGCAGTATAATGTGGATAAATGTGAGGTTATCCACTTTGGTGGCAAAAAACAGGAAAGCAGACTATTATTTAAATGGTGGCCGATTAGGAAAAGGGGAGATGCAGCGAGACCTGGGTGTCTGGTACACCAGTCATTGAAAGTAGGCATGCAGTGCAGCAGGCAGTGAAAAAAGCGAATGGTATGTTAGCTTTCATAGCAAAAGGATTTGAGTACAGGAGCAGGGAGGTTCTACTTCAGTTGTACAGGGTCTTGGTGAGACCACACTGGAGTATTGCGTGCAGTTTTGTCTCCAAATCTGAGGAAGGACATTATTGCCATAGAGGGAGTGCAGAGAAGGTTCACCAGACTGATTCCTGGGATGTCAGGACTGTTTATGAAGAAAGACTGGATAGACTCGGTTTATACTCTCTGGAATTTAGGAGATTAAGAGGGATCTTATAGAAACTTACAAAATTCTTAAGGGGTTGGACAGGCTAGATGCAGGAAGATTGTTCCGGTGTTGGGGAAGTCCAGGACAAGGGGGTCACAGCTTAAGGATAAGGGGGAAATCCTTTAAGACCGAGATGAGAAAGACTTTCTTCACACAGAGAGTGGTGAGTCTCTGGAACTCTCTGCCACAGAGGGTAGTTGAGGCCAGTTCATTGGCTATATTTAAGAGTGAGTTGGATGTGGCCCTTGTGGCTAAGGGGATCAGAGGGTATGGAGAGAAGGCAGGTACGGGATACTGAGTTGGATGATCAGCCATGATCATATTGAATGGCGGTGCAGGCTCGAAGGGCTGAATGGCCTACTCCTGCACCTAATTTCTATGTTTCTATGTTTAAATATATCTGACAATCTGGCCTCCATCACTGCCCTGGGGCAATGAATTCCAGAGATTTATTACCCTCAGAGCTAGGACATTTCTGTGCACTTCAATTTTAAATGACCAGTCACTTATTTGACATTGGTTTAATGTCAAGTATACTAAAATATGGCAAAAAGCTTTGTTTTTAGGCTGTCTAGTTAAATCATACAATGTAAAATCAACCATACACAGGTATGACAGGAACAACATACCATAGTGCCAAATATAGTTAACGTTACAGAGAAAGTGCAGATAAAAAAGGTACATGTGTTGTAATGAGGTAGGTTGAGAGTTTATGTGAGACAGTTCAGTAATCTGATAACAAAGGGGAAGAGGCCATTCCTCAATATTCTGCCCAATTGGAGAGAGCAGAACAGGGAATAGACAATAGCTGCAGGAGTATGCCATTTAGCCATTCGAGCCAGCACCGCCATTAAATGTGATCATGGCTGGCCATCCACAATTGTCCATTTCCCTGGGATGCAGACCATCAGGCCCTGTGTGAAGACGGATCCAAAGTACCTGTTCAACTCATCTGCCATTTCCTTGTTCCCCATGATAGGGGTCAGAAATGATCTTGCCTGCTCGAAGAGGGGGGAAGAGTTCCTTTCCACAGCTTGTGGGGAGTGTGGCCCGGGTCAGCACGGCCTGGGCTGAACAAAGTACCAAACTCAGTCAACCTGCCCACCAGTGAGTCATGGTCCTTTCCCTCTCTCCCCCCCTCTCTCCCCCCCTCTCTCCCCCCCTCTCCACCCCCCCCATCTCCCCCCCCTCTCTCCCCCCCCCCCCCCCCCCCCCCTCCCCCCCCCCTCTCCCCCCCCCTCTCCCCCCCCCCTCTCCCCCCCCCCCCCTCTCCCCCCCCCCCTCCCCCCCCCCTCCCCCCCCTCTCCCCCCCCCCCCTCTCCCCCCCCCCCTCTCCCCCCCCCCCCCCCCCCCCCTCTCCCCCCCTCCCCCCCCCCCCCTCTCCCCCCCCCCCCCCCCTCTCCCCCCCTCTCTCCCCCCCCTCCCCCACCCCTCTCCCCCCCCCCCTCTCCCCCCCCCCTCTCTCCCCCCCCCCCCCTCTCCCCCAACAAGGTGATTATCCTGTTTTTATTTCTCAGCTCCACCCAAAGGGCTCCTCTGGACAAACCATCAGTCATGTCATCGTGACATGAAAGCAAGGCCCCCTCCCCTTTTACCCCACTTCTATCTTGTCTGTAGCAGACCAACACAAAGTTGAGCATAATTGTGAAGTGGAAGGAAAATGATACATGGTTTCCAAATTTTATTACAAATAAAAAACTGAAAAGTGTGGCATGCAAAAGTATTCAGCCCCCCTGAGTCAATACTTTGTAGTACCTACCCCTTAAAAATGTACGTTAGCTCTCCTAATATAGTGTTATGACACTAACTATATTTGATATTAATAGTATTATTAATTAATTATTAAGTATATAAATTTAATACCCCACCCCGACATATATAGCCCTTAAGGCAAAAACGGAGCTGGAATTATTAACATCTTTTTTTTCACGGAAGTTCATAGATTAATAGTCACACGTAGATTAATTAGTGTGGCTTACACCAATACGAACTATAATTATTGTTGTCATTTATTTTCCCCTTACACTTTACTAACATCCCTTATTTTACTCACATTTTTTATTATTACTTTTATATTATGTATTTTACTTCGGAGTCACGTGAGTGACTACGTGAAGAGCCCGCCTGGCGCTGGCAAACGGCATTACGTCGACGCTGACGGCAGAAGGAGGAGCTGCAGTAAGGCGCAGCTCCTCGCAGCGGTCGGAACGGACCCTCAGGTAAGTGAGGCAAAGTCGGGACGTTCTTTAGCGTACGCTGGGTTGGTCCAGCAGTAAAAGTAAAAGTAAAATTATAGTCAGAGTCACGTTAACGTGCTGTTTTAGCACAGATTAATGAAAGAAATGGAGAAATCGGCAAAGAAAATTCGCGGGTAAAAAAGATCTTCCCGGGGTGAAAATAAAAATACGGGACAAAAAGCTAGTGCGGATCCGGTTCCGATACCGGTGGCCGCTGATCTACCCGTTAGCGAGTTCTAGATTCTCCAGAAGTTATAAACCACGGAGAGAAATGCTCCTAAAAATGTAAAAAGAAATCTGAGAGGCCCGTGGTTTCTGATGACTCTGATACTGAAAGTCCTCCAGATAATAAAACTATGTGGCTAAAAATGGAGCATATGGAGAAAGTTCTCCAAAAAATCATGAGACTAGGGTCACAGTACCCAGAAGGTCCCAAAAAAGCCCTGAGGGGTTTATTATTCTGAATATGGCTGTGGGCCAGATTGGGAGTTGGAACTCCGGACCCAGGATTGGGCCGAGGAAGTCTCAGGGATGAAATCCCAATAGATTTAGGTCTGCAGAAGGCAGACCCTGCTGTGGTGATTTGCATTTGAAAGCACACCACAAAATAAAAGAAAAGGCCAAATGTGCCTGGGATAGCAAAAGAATTTGCTATATAATGAAGGAAGTGGTGAGGCTATGGAAGAAAACCTAGCTGCCAACATTAATATATGGTATCTCACCAACTTCATGATTCTGTGATGATTGAAACATCAGAATTATATTAACGCACAGGGAATTGTGCCTCATTGGAAGTGCCTACGGTTTATCGTTGATATGGGCATCCATGACCCCAAGTATGAGAGCTCAAGAAGTGAGGTTTTAAAAAAAAAAATCCTCAAATTAATTCTGCTGCCATTACGGCTTATGGGGAGATTGGATAAGAATTTCAAAAAATATTTTGGGCCTATTGTGCAATTCTTTCTATGAAATTAATTGTATGAGGAAAAATGGCTATTCGGCCCATATTTCACCCAAGGTTTGCAAGCCTGTGCCGAGCAAGTGGTGTTATCAAGCTCCTGGTTAATCTGTTTGGAGAAAATCTGCCTAAATAATTAAAAATTGGATGAAGAAGCTAAATATTTTAGCTGCATGAAACCTTTCGTCTTTGGACAAAAAAGGTATTTTTCGTCCAGAAGGGGATTTGATTTTGGAAATAGAGGCAGAAATATGTCAAGGAAATATTATCGTCCTGCACAGTCCAATGCTTACCCGTACTCGGGGAGAAGGAGACCACCACGCTCATATGGAGAGGTATTGAAGACTTGTTCTATCCTTAAAGAAACTGCGGATAATGGCCCTGTCTCACTGTGCGAGTTGACCCACGAGGTACCCCGAGTGACAGACTCGTGGCTGTGCACGAGACTGCAAGTTTATGATCAAGTGTGTAATACGAGTTCCCACGGGTATGTCATTGCTGCGATGTTCCTAGTTCCTCTCCCGAGTTAGCAAGTTCCTCTCCCGTTACTCTTGAGCCAACCGTGAATGAAGGTATGTTTTAATAAAGCAACAATGTTAAAATACATCTCCATCCTGTGGTTTTGAGTTATTTCAGCGCGGATGGGAAAATGCGCATCCTCCAGTAACCAAGCATTTCTTGTTGTTTTATGTTTTTAAATACTTTTTTGCAATGGATCTCTATTTTAAATAATTTTAAAAAAGGAAGCAGCCCGGGTGACTGACATTGAGCGGCCGCCAGGACCCGACAGCACACACACACACACACACACACACACACACACACACCACACAGTTTTATATTAATACACCACACTTGCGGGGGGGGGGGAGGGGGGGGGGGGGGGGGGGGGGGGGGGGGGGGGGGGGTGGGGAGGGGAGGCCACACACACTCAGCACACACACACACACAGAGAGAGATACACACAGACAGCAGCTGACCACCACTTCAGAGAATTAAGCAGCTCGGGTGACTGAGCGGCGCCGGGACCCGACAGTACACACACACACACACACACACACACAGATAGACAGAGAGGGAGAGAGAGACACACACACACACACACACACACACACACACACACACACACACACACACACACACACACACACACACACACAACACACACACACACACACACACACACACACACCACACACCACACAGATACACACAGACAGCAGCTGGCCACCACTTCAGAGGAATGAGGCAGCTCGGTGACTTTGAGCGAGCACCGGGACCCGGCAGCAGACACACACACAGATACACACAGATAGACAGAGAGGGAGAGAGAGAGACACACACACACACATAGAGAGAGAGATACACACAGACAGCAGCTGGCCACCACTTCAGAGGAATGAGGCAGCTCGGGTGACTTTGAGCGGCCACCGGGACCCGACAGCAGACACACACACAGATACACACAGATAGACAGAGAGGGAGAGAGAGAGACACACACACACACATAGAGAGAGAGATACACACAGACAGCAGCTGGCACCACTTCAGAGAATGAGGCAGCTCGGGTGACTTTGAGAGGCCACCGGGACCCGACATCAGACACACACACAGATACACACAGATAGACAGAGAGGGAGAGAGAGAGACACACACACACATACACACACACACACACACACACACACACATACACACACACACACACACACACACACACACACACACACACACACACACACACACACACACACACACAGATACACACAGACAGCAGCTGGCCACCACTTCAGAGGAATCAAGCAGCTCGGGTGACTTTGAGCGGCCACCGGGACCCGACAGCAGACACACACACAGATACACACAGATAGACAGAGAGAGAGAGAGAGAGAGACACACACACACACACACACACACACACACACACACACACACACACACACACACACACACAACACACAGACAGCAGCTGGCCACCACTTCAGAGGAATCAAGCAGCTCGGGTGACTTTGAGCGGCCACCGGACCCGACATCAGACACACACACAGATACACACAGATAGACAGAGAGGGAGAGAGACACACACACACAACTCAGCGGACCAGGCAGCATCTCTGGAGAGAAGAATAGAGTCAAGACCCTTCTTCAGACTTACCCGAAATGCCACCCATTCCTTCGCTCCAGAGATGCAGCCTGTCCCCCGAGTTACTCCAGCATTGTGTGTGTCTATCTCCGGTGTGAACCAGCATCTGCAGTTCCTTCCCAATCCCACACTCTCGGCCCCGGGGGGGGTGGATGGAGCATCACACGTGGACACATCCACCCACCACCCCAGACTTGCCCCTTCGGCAGGTCTTTAAGCCGTTCATTGAGACAGAGTGAAGCCACGGGGCAGGCGCCTCAGTAATAAAGGACAAGTGGCAGAAAGGCCGAAGATAGACACAAAATGCTGGAGTAACTCGGCGGGACAGGCTGCATCTCTGGAGCGAAGGAATGGGTGGCATTTCGGGTAAGTCTGAAGAAGGGTCTCGACTCTATTCCTTCTCTCCAGAGATGCTGCCTGGTCCGCTGAGTTACTCCAGCATTTTGTGTCTATCTTTGGTTCAGTCTTTACTCGAGCAAAAGAACAGATTATTAAAGTTCCCACGGTAAGACTCACGAGACACTAAGATAAACGCACGGGGCCACTACGTTATTACAACGAGTTTAAAATGTTTCCATTTTTAACTGAACAGTTAATTTGACTCGTGGAAAAAATCAAACATGTTTGATTTTTTTCACGAGTTAACAAGTTTCCCGAGTACCTGCCGTTAGCGCAACGAGTCGATAAGTTGCTCGTGCGAGTTCCGACGTTCCCGCTACGTGATCACCACGAGTGAAAACTCGGGGTCACTCGTGGGCCAACTCGCACAGTGAGACAGGGGTTTAAATCTCCAGGTGGAAGGAGATTACAAAAGTTTATAAAG
This sequence comes from Okamejei kenojei, assembly GCA_035221665.1. Classification (NCBI taxonomy): domain Eukaryota; kingdom Metazoa; phylum Chordata; class Chondrichthyes; order Rajiformes; family Rajidae; genus Okamejei; species Okamejei kenojei. The sequence continues at coordinate 126,233,910 of CM069135.1, read as the reverse complement.
ACTGGCTTACCATTACTTCTGATCGATTTATTTTACAAGCAGTTTCAGGAGCCACTATTACATTTAAAGAAGGGGTTAATCCTCCAGTACAGAATAAACCTGCCTATGCTTTCGTGTTTACTGCAATTGGAAAAGCAGAGATTAATGTGGAAATTGACAAATTATCTGAAAAAGGGGTTATTGAAAAAACTTATGAACACGAGCATCAATTGTGTCTAATATATTTCAAAAGACATAAAAATGGTGGTTGCAGAATTATTCTGGACCTTACAGATCTAAATAAGTTGTAGAATACAAACATTTTAAAATGGAAACATTTAATACTGCAAGATTTTTTAATATCAGCAGGTTGTTATATGGCTAAGATTGATTTGAAAGACGCCTATTATTCTGTACCAATATATCAGTTTCTTCCGGAGGTACTTAAAATTTAATTGGCTGGGACAATTATGGCAGTTTAAAGCTTTGCCAAATGGATTGAGTTCAGCTCCCAGGCTCTTTACGAAACTGTTTGAAACCAGTTTTTAGCCCAATTAAGAGCACAAAAACACATCGTTATGGCTTATCTCGATGACATTCTAATCATTAATGATAATCAAGAGTCAGCTGAGAATTCAGTTTCAGTTACAAAAGCTTTGTTTGAAAAGCTAGGTTCTTGATTCATCCAATTAAATCCCAGCTGCAGCCAGCACAATCAATTAACTATTTGGGGTTGTAATTAACTCAGAGACTATGTTAATAACTTTACCAACAGATAAAGTTGATGATATTTTGGTGACTTGTAATAATCTCATTCACAAACCTTATCCTTCCATCCGAGAAGTAGCGAAAAACTATTGGTAAACTAGTAGCACATTTTCCTGCAGTAGAATTTGGTCCATTACATTATCAAAATCTTCAAAGGGACAAAATAAGAGCTCTCAAAGAGAGGGCAGGCCACTTTGATGGGCCCTATGCAATTAACAAAAGGAGCTTTGTTGGAATTACAATGGTGGGTTAAAAATGTCCCACAAGCTGCTAAAAACATTCTGATTAAACAGCCTGAAATGGTTTTACAAACAGATGCTAGTGCTCTCGGATGGGGGGCAACAGATTCATCCTCCAGATGTGGAGGTAGATGGAAAGTCCAAGAAGAAACGTTTCTTCAAACTTATGGTATAAACTATTTAGAGTTATTGGGTGCCTTCTATGGTCTAAAAGCATATTGCTGTTCAAAAAAGGGTCTACATGTAATTAATACAGTTAGACAATAAAACGGCTGTTGCATATATTAATCACATGGGGGGAGTCAGATCAGTATCATGTGATTGTCTGGTCAATGAAATATGGCAATGGTGTATTGATCGCCAAATTTGGATTTCAGCAAACTACATTCCAGGTAAAGATAATGTGGTGGCAGATAAAAGATCAAGGATATTTTAAAGATAACACAGAATGGATGCTTAATCCAGCAATATTTAAGAATATTGTAACTCAATTTGGTTTACCAGAAATTGATTTGTTTGCATCAAGGCTTAATCATCAATTGCCTAAATATGTGTCTTGGGAACACGATCCAGATGCAGTAGCAGTAGATGCTTTTTCAGTGAACTGGGGGAATATGTTCTTTTATGCTTTTCCACCTTTTGCTTTGGTTCAGCAATGTCTGAAGGAAATAGAACAAGATTCTGCCACAGGATTGTTGGTAGTTCCAAATTGGCCAACACAATCTTGGTTCCCATTAATGCTGAATATGATTAAAGAACCATATATGTCAATTCCTAACTGTAGTGATATTTTGATTAATCCAGTAACCAAAGAAATGTATCCATTATATGCATATATGAATTTATTAATCTGCAGGTTTTGACCAGACCACTACAGGAGCTGGGATTGTCGGACAAAACTATGGAAGTTATAGTCGCATCATGGCGAGATAACACACAAAAACAATATATGACACATATTAAGAAATGGGAAGAATTTTGCACACAGTCAAAATATTTCTTATGATACTGTGAATATTGCAAATGTATTGGAGTTCCTTGCTAAATTGCATTTTGAGCAACATTTAAGTTACAGTGCCATTAACACTGCACGCAGTGCCTTATCATCTTATTTAGGACTTATGTCTGACCAGAAATCAATTGGATCACATCCACTAATATCTAGATTCATGAAAGGAATCTTTAACATTAATCCACCCAAACCTAGATACACAGAGATTTGGGATGTGAGCATTGTACTTACCTTACTTAGACAGTGGACTCCAATTGAAGGATTGTCATTGGAAAGATTAACATTCAAATTAATAATGTTAATGTCATTGGTTTCAGCTCAAAGAGTGCAAACTTTACAAATGTTGCGTTTAGACTGTATGCATGTGACTACAGATAACATTGTGTTCTATGTTTACGATCTGATCAAACAAAGCAGACCAGGAAGAACTGGAGCAAAGGTAATCTTTCAAGCTTATCCTATTGATCCTACTTTATGTGTGGTTAGACATTTGAACCAATATATAAAAGTTACCAAAACTCTTCGAGGAAATGAAATAACGTTAATGATTACACATAAAAAACCACACACTAAAGCTTCAGTTCAAACTATCTCAAAGTGGTTGAAACAGGTGTTACTGTTAGCAGGAGTAGACACTGATGTGTTCAAATCTCACTCCACCAGGGCTGCAGCTACGTCCGCGGCGAAGGTGCGGGACGTACCGCTCGAGCATATTTTAAAAATCGCAGGGTGGAGTAAAGAAGAAACTTTTTCAAAGTTCTACAATAAACCTGTTCACACTATGACAAGCTTTGGCCACGCGGTGTTGGGATCACTATAGTCACCTGCGTTGTTTACTATTGATTGCTATAATCAGTTTATGTAGTCACTTATATCTTTTATCACTTGTAATGATCCCTCTGGATATAAGGAGGGTTATTATGATGTTCTTTAAACCATTAAAAATTAATTATGGAAAGAAACTAAAATTAGTCTGGTTTCTCATGTATGTATTTACTTAGCCGGACTGTCGTACTGATTAATTCTACGACATAAAAAACACAGAAAGCTTTAAAATCTTCACGTAGTCACTCACGTGGACTCCGAAGTAAAATAGTAAGATTAAACGAGAACTTACCAGTTCGAAGTTTGATCGTTATTTTATGAGGAGTTACGATGAGGATTACGTGCCCTCCACTCCCCACCCTCATAAAATAAATGATCATCTGGTAGTTCTAAGTCTATTATGAGCCTTACTATGTTACTTCGGCTATTTTGTGTTCTGTGTTTTTCATGCCGCTGCTTTGAAGTATGCCGTTTGCCAGCGCCAGGCGGGCTCTTCACGTAATCCCTCATCGTAACTCCTCATAAAATAACGATCAAACTTCGAACTGGTAAGTTCTCGTTTAATCTTACTATTTTATTTCATATTATATTATATGGATTTAAGTATGATTGTTATTATATAGTTAGTTCAAAGAGACGTGTGTATAAGACAATGATACAGAAATTAAATTTCATCGATCTGATATTTGGGTATAGGATTGGGTTAGATGAGCTGCGACATCTACTCCATTATAAACCACCTTAATAATAACATGTATGACATAAATACTAGGATTGAGGGTGATGGAATCACCTTCTGTAGTTGGAATGTTAAGGGAATTAATGAACCAATTAAAAGAGGTAAGGTTTTAGCTCAATTAAATAGATTGAAATCTGATATTATTTTTCTCCAAGAGACACACCTTAAAAAAGACGCGCAGTATAGATTAACAGCAAAATGGATTTCCAAAGTATATCACTCTTCATTTACACATACGTCTAAAGGGGTAGCAATAATTATTTGTAAAGGTATACCTTTTAAACAAAGCTCAATAATAGAAGATATTGAGTGTAGATATATAATAATTACAGGTGAATTACATTCTACAAAAGTAATCCTTATGAATATATATGGTCCTAATTTTGATAACCCATTATTCTTCAAGAAAATATTTAACAATATGCCTATATCCACTCAACATAATCTAATAATTGGAGGTGATTGTACCTTAGATAATTATTTAGATAGATCATCAGTGAAAAGGAAAACCACTTCTAAGTCAAGTACACTTATAAATTATTTTATTAACACAGTAAATGTTAAGGATATCTGGAGAACAGATAACCCATCTGGTCGAGAATACTCATTTTTTCTCCTGTATTTGGAACCTATTCAACAATAGACTATTTTTTAATAGATTCAAAACTAATCCCATTTACGTATGACTCAAAATATCATAATATTATTATCTCGGATCATGCTCCATTAACATTTAGGATAAAATTAAAATACATAACTATTAAAACCTCTAACTGGAGACTTAACCCCCAAATATTAAATTATAAGGCTTGTTATGATTACTTGGTAAAACAGATTAAATTATTTTTTGAAACTAATGCCAAACCTGGAATTTTACCATCACTGCTTTGGGATACATTTAAAGCATTTATGCATGGTGCGATAATATCAGCACACGCATATTTTAATAAGGAATATTTATTTAAAATAGTGCAGAAATTTCAACTGGGGGATAGATTTTCCAAATGGGTAAAAATCATTTACTCGAATCCAACTGCAAGAATATTAACAAATCAAATGTTATCAGCAAAATTTAATCTCTTTAGGGGTTGTAGACAAGGATGCCCGTTATCACCATTACTATTTGCTCTGGTAATAGAACCATTAGCCGAAATGATTAGATCAGAACCAGAAATATATGGATATAATACCAAAACTACAACAAATAAAATATCTCTATACGCAGATGACATCTTAATTTATATGACAAAACCGGAGATTAGTATTCCTAATCTACTTAATGTTATAACTAAGTTTGGCACATTTTCTGGGTATAGAATTAGCTGGAATAAAAGTGAAATTATGCCTATAAAATTAAATATACAAGAACAATTCCCACTTAAAATAGTCACGGACAAATTTAAATATCTAGGAATTAATGTATCTAAATCCTATAACTGTCTATTTAAATATAATTACCCTCAATTGTTAAATAAACTAAAAATATATATTTTATATTGGAAAACACTACCTATTTCAATGATCGGTAGAATAAATGCTATAAAAATGATTTTTTTACCACAATTGTTATATTTATTTCAAGCCATCCCTTTATAGCTCCCTAAAATGTTTTAAATATAAATAGATACTTTGGTTAATAGTTTTATTTGGGACTATAAAAATCATCGAATAAGTAAAAAAGATCTATGTAAATCTAAAATAAATTGTGGACTAGCACTACCAAATTCCTTATATTATTTCTGGGCAGTTCAGATTAAAAATATGAATTTTTGGTTGGTAAATTTAGATTATGAGCCAAACTGGATAAAAGATGGAAAAGGAAGACTGTTTGCCTTTTGATGTAGGTTTGATTCTTTTTGCACCAAGGGAAGTACAAAAAAAAAACGTATGGTGATAACCCTATAATTCATAGCAATCGACGTATTTGGAAACAAATTGTTAAGACCCTACATATGGATAATTTGTCACTTTGTTTGCCAATTATGAATAATCCTTTGTTTAAGCCCTCTGTATTGGACAAGGGGTTTAGACACTGGAATGATTTAGGAATTAAAAGGATAGAACACCTTTACAAGAAAGGAAAATTTCTTTCATTTCAAGAGTTACAGGATATCTATGGATTGCAGTCAAATAACATATTTATGTATTTACAAATTAGAAACTATATTAAGTCAAATACGCAAGACTATAAAAATAGAAAACCAGGATTATTAGATGAATTGTTTAATAAACACCCAAATACAGAAAAATTAATAGCGTATATATACAATACTATCTTGGATAGGGAAATCCCAACTTCGGAAAAATATCGACAAACATGGGAAAATGAAATAAGTTTATCTATAACGAAGGAAACTTGGGAAGAAAGCGTACAATGTATACATCGTTGCTCATTAAATGCTAGACATACATTGATACAATTTAAGGTATTACACAGATTATATTATTCAAAAACGAAAATTAAATAGAATTTATCCTAACATTTCTTCTATTTGTGATAAGTGTCAGAACTTGGAAGCTAACTTAACGCATAGTTTTGTAACATGTATAAAACTCAACTATTATTGGACAGAAATCTTTAGAGTAGTCTCTGAAGTTCTTAAAATTAAACTGGACCCAGATCCAAAATTAATAATATTAGGAGTTCCGGATTCAAATCTAATAACAGTAAACCAAAGAAATTTCTTGGATTACTGTTTGATAATAGGGAAAAAATTAATATTGAAATTTTGGAAGGGAACATTATCCCCCACAATTAAAATGTGGACAGTGGAAATGTTGGAGACATTGCATTTGGAAAGAATCAGATTTGTCCTAATGGACAAATACGAACTCTTTGAACAGATATGGTCTCCATATACAGAATATTTGAAGGGGTAGCTGTTCTTGGCTCACAACTCAATGGATACCCGGCAGGATTAGATGAAAATAATTATTTTATTTTTTTGGATTTGTATGCATGTCTCTATTGATATCATTATTTGAAATTGTGTTATTCACTATTAAGATGAATAATATATACTATAATTTTTTTTCTTTTTTTCTTTTTTTTCTCTTCTCTTTCTCTCTCTATATAATCAAAATTATTATTTGATCACCATTCTTATTGATTAAAATCTATTCTTTTATTTTTCTACTTTCTAAAAAATAGTTTATAAGAATTATTTGGAACATCCGTATATTTATTGAAATAAGTTGGTTGTGTATTTGAAAAGTTGTTATACCATTGTTATGATGGATTACTTCTAATAAAAATATTATATAAAAAAAAAAGAACTTTTGAGTTTTGTTACAAAATATTAATGCAGATAGTGTTTACTTTGCGATTTGTCTGTAATGTGCTGCTTAAATCCAAATGTACAGCCCTGTGCTTACAGGCAATCCTGTGGGCATTATTTTCTAGATGAGTTGTATGATCTAGAGTGGACGGAGATTAATATATCAGAGGGCGGTGGAGGCCGGTTCTCTGGATGCTTTCAAAGTGAGCTAGATAGGGCTCTTGAAGATAGTGGAATCAGGGGATATGGGGAGAAGGCAGGAACGGGGTACTACTGATTGTGGATGATCAGCCATGATCACATTGAATGGTGGTGCTGACTTGAAGGGCCGAATGGCCTACTCCTGCACCTAATGCATATTGTCCAATATGACATATACATGGGAAAACAGGACAATAGTTATGTCAGCTGCATGCAGGCACATACTGGTTTACATCAGCTTTTTAAAAGATCCTTGTTTTTCTTTGTTCACAAAGAAAAATGTATTGCTTCTCTTTCTGGCCTGTCTATGCACTTTCCCTTTATAATTTATAGCGACTATCCCAGATCATGCTCCAAGAAGTCATCAATGTGGAAGCATATGGGAAAATGACAAACCCTGAAATTGCAGTCCAGTAGAGATTAGATGTATTAACAATGGAATTTGAACCTTGGACCTGGAACTTGTTTTTCTCAAAGCTGACACGTAATTCAGCATTTTCTAGTTCTATTAAAGGTCTCTAATACCTTCATTTGCTTTTGCTTTTAATGTACAGCTGTATTGGATTACATGGGTGAGATTGTGCCTTTTCTGATTTCCGTGGTAGGCAAATCATATCTTTCACAATGCTATCTTTAAAAAGAGTTGCCTGTATTTTTGTGTGGATATATTTGTGTAAACGGTACAACTTTAGTATAGCAACGTTAGAGTATTCCATTTGTTCCTGTGAAATATTGGTTTGTTATGGCTCAGTATTTGCTTTAATAGAAATTGCAAACATTTATGACATTGACACTGCAGGTGTTAATGTGTAGTAGGTGTTCCTAACACTGATAATTAGCTATTAATATGTTGGCACACTGCTGCACAAGTTTAAATGCATGCCCAGATTTCAGCAAATTGGTTATGATAATTTAAAAAAATGTTCGCTCCTTTAATTCAGAAATATCTTAAACTTCAATTTGTTAGTTCCTATGATTCTCCATATGATGAGTCATGGACATCCATTTTTGAGGAGCAGGAGAGCCATGTTGAACTGAGACCATATCATGTTTTTGTAGGAATCAAATAAACTCTGGAGATCACTTCAATTATCTGGGTTTTACATGAAATTGATGTAAAATTGATGTATCTTGAATGTTATGAGAAAACTGGAACTAGTTGTTAATGATTAGTTAACCATATAACCATATAACCATATAACAATTACAGCACAGAAACAGGCCCTCTCGGCTCTTCCAGTCAGTGCCGACCAATTGTTTTCCCCTAGAAATGATATGTTGTGGAAGAACTGAGGAAAGACCCTGAGGTGCATTTTTTTCCATTATTTAAAAATAGCTTGGTATTCTTCAAGTGTTTATTTGAGCATTTCCATTAATTATATTTTATGGCATTCTTTGCCTCACTTTTCTGATTTGGTCTCTTTCTGCTTGAAAATGCTCAGGTAGAATCTTGCCTTTTTCCTCTCAGTAATTCTCTGTTGGATACTGGATCCTGCATGTGAATGCTTATATTGGTATTGGTTTATTATTGTCATGTGCACTGAGATGCAGCAAAAAAAAAGTTTATTTGCGAGCTATCCAGGCAAATCATACCATACAATCAAACCATACATAAGTACAACATGGAGTGCGAAGAGAAAGGAAACTGCGTGTAAAGTATAATGTTACAGCATCAGAGAAAGTGCAAAGTCCATAGCATTAGAGGGAAAATACTAGCATGGATAGAAAATTGTCTGACTGGCAGAAGGCAAGGAGTGGGAATAAACGGGGCACTCTCTAGATGGCTGTGGGTGACTAGTGGTGCTCCGCAGGGGTAGATGTTGAATTAGCTTTTTCACATTGTATATTAATGATTGCATGAAGGAATTGATGGCTTTGTGGCCAAGTTTGAAGGTGATGCGAGGATAGGTGAAGGGGCAGGTAGTGGAGAGGATGTAGGGAGTCTGCAGAAGGACTTGGATGGATTCGGAGAGTGGACAATGTAGCAGATGGAACACAGCATAGCAAAGTGCATGGTCTAATAAAAGCTTCGACTATTTTCTAAATAGGGAGAGGATTCAGAAATCAATGGTGCAAAAGCACTTGAGAGTGTTGGTGCAAGATTCCCAAAAGGTTAATTTGTAGGCTGAATTGGTAGTAAGGAAGGCAAATGCAATGTTAGCATTCATTTCGAAAGGACTAGAATATAAAAGCAGGGATGTAATGCTGACACTTTATAGGACGCTGAAAACTAGCTGAAGGCTCAATTAAATCATGGATGCCGCGCCACTGCGGCAGGGAGAGAATACCATCTGGAATTGGGGTCGATCTCTGGCAACGATGTATCTCTACTAAATGAGAGTGCCTTTTTAATGTCCATTTTTGAACAGGCATGCAAGGTTACGCTGAGGCATGTTTTACTCCTGCACCCATCGCCTGCTGGCACTCTCCCGTACATTGCGGTAGCAGAAAATATGAGGGTAAACTCTGGGAAAGTGGCCAGCCTGTATGGGGTGTTTGGCCACTGTCTTCACTGACATCTTCAACTGTCATTTATCTGCTTCAAGAATATCACCATTCCAGTCGTCAATAAAAATAAAGTGGCCTGTCTCAATGACTACCACCCAGTAGCTCAAAGTGATTTGAAAGATTGGTAATGGCCCAAACAATCCACCTTACAATTTGCATAGAGGAAAAACAGGTGGAGGTTGCCATTTCTCTTGCAGTATGTTCAGCCCTAGATCACTGTGACAATATGAATGCCTATGAAAGGATGCTATTCATTGACTACAACTCGTCTTTCACCATAATACCAAATAAGCTTATCCCCAAACGTCCGAATCTTGGCCCTGGCAGCTCCGATTTGCAACTGGCTTCTGATCCTCCAGACTGGAAGACCTCAGTCAATTAGTATTAGTCATGACATGCTGCATTGGTGCTACTTAGGGGCAAAGATCCTGTAGCGAGCAAGATAGTCCACTCCTACTAAATCCAATGAGCTGACGTGTAGTATGCAACGGAGCGGAATGTCCGTCATTTCTTCGGCCATTTCAGTAATCCCGACCCAACTTTGGTTATCCCTCTCGAAGTGTAATCAGCGTTGTGGGGGAACAGTTTGCGTTAATAAATTATAATTCTGTTAATTTTTTTTTTTTTAATTTTTTTTAATTTCTTTTTATTTTTGTAATGATGATTTTTTTTTTTTTTAATGGCTCAGGTGCTGTGTTTGAGTTGATGTTTGTATTAAACTTACACTCAGTAATTCATCTAATTGCACTGTTCACAACTGTGGCATTTTAAAATAATAGAGAGAGAGAGAGAGAGAGAGAGAGAGAGAGAGAGAGAGAGAGAGAGAGAGAGAGATATCCTTCCGCCGTCTGAAGCAGCTGCACCAAAGACCTTTGCGCTGCACCGCTCGGCGCCGCACCTTGCTGTCGGCTGGCAGAGGAGGGGAGGTGCGGCACTTTGGCCTTGGACAGGAACGGCTAAGGCAGCGGGGCGATGTTGTCCGAGCGCTCACGTTCCTTCCTCCCCACCTCCTCTGTCCCTTCCCCCCTCTCTATCTCTCTCTCTCTCTCATACGTCCACCCCTCTTATCCTGGGACCCCATCTCTCCATCCTGCACTGATCCCCATTCCCTCCTCTATTCAGTCCTCACTGATATCCCCTGTGCTCCCCTCCCCATCTACCCCCCCAATCTATTTATCACCCTACCCACCTCGCATTGATTCTCCTGCCACCCCCCATCCATCCTACACTGAACCCCCAATTCATCCTGTACTGACCCCCTTCCCATCCATCCTGCACTTCTCCCCCCCCCCCCCCCCCCCCCATTCATACTGCACATCCTCCCATTCATAGAAACATAGAAAATAGGTGCAGGAGTAAGCCATTCGGCCCTTCGAGCCTGCACCGCCATTCAATATGATCATGGCTGATCATCCAACTCAGTATCCTGCTCATTCATCCCGTACTGACCCACCTTCTATTTACCCTGCACCAAACTCCCATCCATCCTGTAGTGATCCTCCCATTCATCTTTTACTGATCCCCCATTCATCCTGTACTGATCTTCCATTCATCCTGTACTGATCCCCTCATGCATCCTGTGCTGATCCCGTACTGATCCCCCATTCATCCTATACTGACCCCCTCATTCATCCTGTAGTAATCCTCCATTCATCCTGCACAGACCCTCCGATCCACACTGACCCCGTCCCCACTCATGCATCCTGTGCTGATCCCGTACTGATCCCCCATTCATCCTATACTGACCCCCTCATTCATCCTGTAGTAATCCTCCATTCATCCTGCACAGACCCTCCGATCCACACTGTCCTGACCCCGTCCCCATTCATCCTGTACTGATCCCCCCATTCATCCTGTACTGATCCCCCCCCCCATCCATCCCGTACTGATCCCCCATTTTACACCACTGACATCCCCCGTGCTCTCCCCTCACAATTTTACATACTGCAACCAACACGTACTAATTCACCTGCCTCAATCCATCCATTCCTCACCGATAGCCTTCTCAACCCCCCCCCCCCCCCCCTCTCCCCCCCCCCCCCTTTCCACCCCGCCCTGATTCACGCACACCCTGACCCTATTGTGATTCATGGTCTTCAGAGCGAACATTGACTATGTTTGAAAACGGAATGCAATCAAATATGTTTTAATTCCCAATGTTATTATTTGTTTTGACACCTTTAAACATATTACCAAATGAACATTTGCTGCAGTAATGTCCTTTGGCCATCTCTTGTCAGTTAGTGTAATGTTTAATCTTTCAGATGGGTATAGTCGGTTTTAACAGCTATTATCATAAAATGCCTTTAGAAATTTCATTGCAACCTGTATATTTTGTTATGGATAAATTATGTGGGAAGCCAGAGTGTTTCTGTGCCAATATCAATAACCACCCATGCTATGGCCATGTCATGGTAATTTCCGGTCCTTCACAGAAAACATGCATCAATCTGTAATGTGCATGGTCCAGGATTTATTGACATTGGTTGATCATTTGCTAAATAATCCAACCACATTTTTGTTTGGAAGTGGAAAGAACTAATAGAAATTGCATTATTTGCAATGTGTAAAAAGAGTTGAGATATTGTATTATAATTTTGCTGCATGTCATTGTGGTATATATCATGTCTTGATTGGTGAATATGTTTAGTTTGTGAGTTATTTGAAGCAGAAATAATATGTGAATGTAGACAAAAGTGCTGGAGAAACTCAGCGGATGCGGCAGCGTCTATGGAGCGAAGGAAATAGGGAACTTATAAGTGAGAGCCCTGTATATATGCTGATCCGGGCCAAACTTCCCACACGCTGTGGAAGGAACATAGGCATCTTTTTGCTTTTTATTGTGAGGCAGAGAGGCAGAAAAAAAACGAGGAGAAGATTTTTACCAAAGATCTTTGATTTTTACGAAGACGTTTCCGTAACCGGCTTCGGTCTCTGCACTAGTATCTTTGCTCCGCTATGGGATCTTTGGTGCGGAGACGGAAGCCGGTTACGGAAATGGGGCCGAAGATTACCCATAACTCTGCCCATGACCCTACTATTTTCGTTGAGTGGACTATCTTTTTCGCTATAGGATATAGGCCCAGCGCAAATTGGAGGAGCAGCACCTCATATTTTGCTTGGGTAGTCTACACCCCAGCGGTATGAATATTGACTTCTCTAGCTTCTAATAGCCCTTGCTTTCCCTCTCCATCCCCTCCCCTTTCCCAGTTCTCCCACCAGTCTTACTGTCTCTGACTGTCCCGGAAGTGGCGGCGCTGCTTGGCAGCTGCGGCTCACCTGCAGTCCGTCTGTTTTTTTCTTTTCTTTTTGTCTTCTTGTGTTTATTTTAGTCAGAATTTTGGTTTATTAGGCTGTGTATGTGTGTGGGGGAGAGAGGGGGGGTGGGAGAAACAGGGTTTTAGTCTCTCCCTTCGGGGGGATGCGACTTTCTTGTCATGTCCCCCGTCACAGTCTCCATCTGTGCTGAGGCCTAATGGCGGCGCTGGCGGCCTCGGAGCTGTGGCTGCGTTCCAGCTTCCAGCGGCGACCCGGCTTCAGAGCTGCGGGGCTCCAGCGGCAAACCCTGCTTCAGAGGTGTGGTGGTGTTCCGGCGATGGCGATGGCGGCAGCCCGGCTTCGGAGGCTCGGCCGCGGGCCTAGTGGACGATAACATCGCAGGCCTGGATCGCCTCAGCGCAGAGGGAGATCAAGGAATGAAGAAGACAAAGACTTTAAGACTTTTGCCTTCCACCGCAGTGAGGAGGTGCCTGGTGAACATCACTGTGGTGGATGTTAAATATGTGTTTATTGTGTGTTTTGTTTTTTATTATATGTTATGACTGCAAGGTAACGGAATTTCGTTCAGACCGAAAGGTCTGAATGACAATAAAGGATACTTACTTACTTACTATATTCTATCTTTTCCCCGCCCCCTCCCCTGACATCAGTCTGAAGAAGGGTCTCGACCCGAAACGTCACCCATTCCTTCTCTCCAGAGATGCTGCCTGTCTCGTTCAGTTACTCCAGCATTTTGCGCCTACCCTTATCTCTTCTACTTTCTTTGAGAAGATAATGAGCTTGAAAGCCCAAACATCCAAGGTCATATTTTATTTCCCATCCTTGACTATCTTGAGAAGGTGGTAATGAGCTATAAATCACTGTGGTCACGTCGGTGAAGATATTTCCAGAGTGTTGTGACTATTAATAAAGGTCAATATTTTTACATGTCAGGAGACTGCATGACTGGAAGGAGATCCTGCAGATGAATAGTAGTTGCATGCCTTTTAGGAGGTGATATTGGAATAGCCAAAGCAAGTCAATGCAGTGCAATATGTTCATATTGGCATTCTGATGCATCGGTGGCAGCGAGAACGAATGTTTCAGGTGGACAGGGTGCCAACCTCATGAGCTGCTTCATTTTATGTGGTATTGAGCTGTTTACGTCCATATAGTTACACAGAAAAGTGTTCATGCTTCTGACGTGAATATTGTAGATGCTGAAAATGATCTGGGTGTCAGAATCTAAGTCATTCACAGTAGGATACCTAGCCTCTGATTTTCAGTTGTAGCCATGGTATTTTTGCGCCAAGATCAACTGACTTTCTGATCAATAGTGAATCCTATGATGTTGATGGTAGGGGACTTGACAATGGACATGTGATTGAATATCATGGGTAGGTGTGTTAGACTCCTGTTGGGAATTATCTTTGCATGTCCACAAATGTAACTTTTCATCTGGCACATGCCTGACTATTGTGTATTTCTGGCAGTATGCAAGCATAGGTTGCTTCAATGGCAGAATAGTTGTCAGTGGAATTGAATACTGTGCAGTTATTAGCAGATTGAAAAATCCTTTGGTTGTGGAGAAATGCCAGAGGAGAGGACAAAGTGACAACCCTATTTGAAAGTGGGTATATATAGGCCAATTAGTGTAATATCTATTGCTGGAAAAATATTTTAATTGAATATGAAAAATATTTGAAGTACATATCTGGGAAGAAATAGCAGCACATTTAGACAACCCATAAGCTAATCAAGCTGATTAGATCGAGCTTGGGATTATAAAAATAAATAGTCCAAAATGTAATTAATTAATTTCAACATTTCCACGGGATGCAGTTCACATTTTGTGACATGTAGCAATTGGTACAGTGAAATGTGTGGTCACCGTACAGCCATACAAATACGTTGAATGGATTCTGATGTTTATTATGTGTTTTAGACCTGATTATGTTAAAAGACCCTAAAATGAAAATCTACAGAAATGGAAAGGGCTTTTATTTCAATTTTAATTTTTGAATGAGTAATAATCCTCCTAAATGGATAATCCTGTCATTTGCATAAATGAAATAGTTGGAGTAAAGGCAAAGATGGAACTCTGAAGAAGTCTAACTTGAAAGAATGCAGACATGCTATGTGATGTGGGGCTGCTATTTGTTCAATAGATGGAACTCCTAATTGTTGTCGAGAGTTGAATGCTGACATTCTTTCAGACCTAGATCAGATTAATTTTCTGATCCAGGTACAATGTTAAAGTTTTTCTTGGTTCATGAAGAAATTTGTAGTGATGCTTTTGGATCCCCTTACAACAATTCTGAAATGTACAAAATAACATATTTGACCACATCAAAATAATTACTACTAGATTATTTTTCTTCAAAGGTTAACTGACCCTGTAACATTCAAGACTAAAATGAAGGACAAACTCTCCAAATATCAAATAACTTATCCTTTAATCAGTTGATGACACCTCACAAAAAGTGTGAGCTATATATGAATAATACATTCCCCCCCCCCCCCCCCCCCCCCCCCCCCCCCCCAAAAAACACTCAATTGGGTTTATTTTGTTGCAGAATCTGGTAGAGCTATACTACCTAACGCCAGAGAACAGGGATCGATCCTGACTATGGGTGCTTGTGTGTACGGAGTTTGTATGTTCTCCCCGTGACCTGCATGGGTTTTCTCTGAGATCTTCGGTTTCCTCCCACACTCTAAAAACATACAGGTTTGTACGTTAATGGGCTTGGTATAAATGTCTCTTGTGTGTGTAGGATATTGTTAATGTGTGGGGATTGCTGGTCGGTGCTGACTCGGTAGGTTGAAGGGCTTGTTTCAGTGCTGTATCTGCTCCATTGTTCAGTTGTTTTATGCATCCAATGCATTTTGTGGTTTTGTTTCTGTTAGGCTGCAAACCTGTACAGGATGTGTGCTTCATACTAAAGCAATCTATCGTTTCTGGGGTCCGATTGCAGATCTTTATCATTGAAGGGTGTGAGCTGTACAATGGGGCGAGTTGGTAGAGGATCTTTATTTTGAGGATAGAATCAAATAATAACACTCAACAGAAATAGACACTTCTCAATGTATAGTACATTTCAGGTAGCCATGCACATAAATCCAATTTTCCAGCATTAGGTCTATAGTCTCTTCGGCCATGGCAGTTCAAATGCTCATTTTGATACTTAAATGTTGGGAGTCTCTGCCTCTCCCACCCTCTCAGATAGTACCGTCTATATGTCAACTGCCCTCTGAGGAGTGGAAGATTGGTGTGCAGGGTCGGTTAAACGCAGGGTAAAGGTTGAATATGAAGAACAATGTAGTTTTGAAAATGCAATGTCTTTGCCCCATGGCACGGGGTCCAAGGTGACTGGAGACCAGAATATGTTGCTCGTTATCCTGCTGCAGTGGACTCTTCACCTCATAGGTCAGGATTGTGATCCAACGTTCTCTGAACGAGTGGTTGAAGGCCCATATAGAGTAACGCAGCTCACTTGATTGGGACCTCATGACCACAGTAAACACTGATTTCCACCACCACTGGCACACGGTGGATGTAGTGTGTACCATCTACAAAAACTTACAAAAACTTGCCCAGGCTATTGAGACAGTAACTCTCAACATGGCCTCTACCAACAAGAAGGAAAAGGACAGCAGATGCATGAAAACGCCATCACCTGCAGGTTATCCTCCAAGTTCCATACTGTCCTGGTTAGGAATTATGTCACTGTTCCTTTATCACTGTGAGTCTAAATCCTAGAACTCCCTACCCAATAGCACTGAAAGCAGAGTCATCAGATGGACTGCAGTAATGTTCTCAAAGACAATTAGGGATAGGCTAGCTTTACAGCCAAGTCCAGATCACAAAAATATTTTTTTTCTAAATCACCTAATCAGAATTCAAATATTCATTGAACAGTTGACTTGACACCTGTAACCGTTGCCCTCTTCGGTCAGTGCTTACGGTCAGGCAGTAACGGCTCTGAAAATTAGTGAAAAGTTGGATCATGAATGGATTCCTTTTAGAGAAACGCATTACTGATGGTGTACTGCTGATATTATCCTTGCTGCCAAGCAAGCAGACACAGTGCATTTGGAGAGCTGTTTTAATGTAGTGATAATTGAATTAGATTTAACATAGTTTTGTAGAAGGATAACGATAAAATAAGAGTTTAAAAATATGAGTACTTAATTGGTGATGGTGGGGTAAATTGTCATTGTATTCCAGGGTTTTGGACTAAAATCTATTGCTCGTTTGTGGTTTATTCACGTTAATTGCCAGTAGCCTCAGCCAATCAAAATAACTGATGATTTATTTATTTATACATTATATCTATGGGCGCCTAATCAAAGGCTCTCAAGGACGCCTTACAAAATTTAATAAGCAGATTACAAAACATATAAGCAGAATAAAACAAAATACAAAACAAAAATAGTAGGGACAAGACACCATTCAAAGAGAGAGCAGCAGCAGCCAAACGCGCCAGCGTTCGCTCTCCCTTCCGGCAGCCATCTTGGAGACAAAACAAGCAAAACATCTTTTAACATTGAACATCCACCACAGTGACTCCTAAACACTCCTCACTGTGGTGGAAGGCAGAATATAGTTCAAGTCCTTCCCCTTGCTCTTTCGCGGTCGTGGGCCTCGAGCCCCCGTTATGATCTCAGTTATGATTGCTGGTGGAGGTCCAAATGTGTGGATGTAGAATGAAGAGCAGATTGTTTTGATTGAAATCACTTTACCAGTTTGTAATAGTCTCTATTAGGTCAAGTCTTTGCCCTTTAAGCCTTTGCCAAATGTAAAGGGATGAATAGATGTAACCAAAATCCAATAAAGTCAGTTAATTTTTAAGATCATGTTTTAACCATTAATTTTTTTCTTACCCAGCCATATCCCTATAATGCATTATGATTCTTGCCACTGTAAGCTCGGCAACTAAGTGTGTGGTGTGATTTGACTGGACTCAAACAAAGTTTTCATTATATCTCCCTACACTTAACAATATAAAGGATAGACTCAAGGAACTGTAGATGCTAGTTGCAAAAATAGACAAAGTGCTGGAGTAACTCATAGGGTCAGGCAGCATCTCTGGAGAACGTGGATAGATGAAGTTTCGGATCTGGTCCCATCTTCAAATTGATTGTAGTAGGAGGGAGAAATCTCGAAAAGAGTTGGGGGTGGAAAAAAGCCTGTCAAGTGATGATTGGATATGGGGGGATGGTTTCATTGCCATATGGTTGGACAGAAGCATGAGATAAAAAGATGAGGTAGTGAGATAAGTAAACAAGAGCATGACATTTGAAGCCAGAGGAAGGAGTAGAGGAAATGGAAGATGTGACTGGTGGTGGGATCACGTTGAACTTAGTGGAAATGCCAGGGAATTATGTGCTGTCTGTGGAGGCTAGCGGGATGAAGGAAAGGGCCATTGGACCTCCATCCTTGTTCAATCCGGGGGGACGGGGAGTGAGAGCTGAAGCATGGACACGAAGGATATGCGGATGAGGATGGCAGCAGGTGAGAAGCCATCTTTATGAAAGAAAGAAACTAAACAGCATTTTAAAAACATTTGGACAGGTACATGGAAGGTTTCGAGGGATACTAGACCAAGTGGGACCTGTTGGGTCCCTGTCATACGGGAGGGCTGGTCCCAGAACGCAATGTTCCACCACTCACCAAGTGCGCAGGTGCGGCTGACGGGTTCCCGTTGTGACGCCGGAGATTCCCTTTGTAATGCGAGTGACGGCAACCCCCTGCAAGTGTGCCTCGCCAACCCTCTTCCTACCCCCATCCTCCTTCATTCCCTCTCATCCCCAGCACTTCCTACCCCTCCTCTTCACCCTCCCTTCGTTCCCCTCTCCTCCCCTCCCCACTACCTCCCTCACCTCTCCCTCCCTCTCCTTTCCCCAACCCTCCCTCCCTCTCCTTTCCCCAACTCTCCCTCCCTCTCCTTTCCCCACCCTCCCTCCCTCTCCTTTCCCCAACCCTCCCTCCCTCTCCTTTCCCCAACCCTCCCTCCCTCTCCTTTCCCCAACCCTCCCTCCCTCTCCTTTCCCCAACCCTCCCTCCCTCTCCTTTCCCCAACCCTCCCTCCCTCTCCTTTCCCCAACCCTCAGTCACTCCCTCCCTTCATAACCCCTTCCTCTCCTTACCCCCACTCCATCCCTCCATCTCCCTGCTCCCCCACTACTCCTCACCTCACCCCTATCCCACTCCCCCACTAAACACAATGTTCAAATAACATTTTTCCTCCTCCCCCCCCCCCCCCATTCCCTCCCTCTCCTTACAACAATGTAACAAATCTCTCATTGTACTGGCAGTCCAGTCATTTGTTAACATTGTAGCGGCCAGGGCAAGTGTTAAAGTAAAAATTTTGATTTTTTTTTAAAGTGAAAAGTGAATTTTGTAAAGTTTAAAATGTGAATAACAAATGTATAAAATATAACATCAATGCGAATGGAATAATACTGTGTTTTTGAAAACAGAGTTTTCTTTTATGTAAATGAGATCCCATTGTGATGTAATTGTGGGGTGGAACACTGCTAACGGGCAGTTTATGTAAATTAGATCCCATTGTGACGTCGTGCGCTGCTAACTGCCAGTGCAAGTTCAAGTGACTTTTATCAAACTTGATTATGTACATTTTTTTTTAAATGTGCATAACTTGTAAACTATACCATCAATCTGAACAAATCTTGATACCCCACACCCCAGAACAATGGTGAGTAAGGTTGGCCAAAAATTGAAGAGCTATCTTGTACCGTTTTGGCGTAATTTCAGGATCAACTGGACAGACAAACAGACAGACACACAAACATAATAACAAACAAGATGAGAGCATAGATGGGGCATGTTGATTAACATTGGCAATTGGGCTGAAGGGCCTGTTTCCATACTGTATGTCTCTGACTATGATTCTAAGAGGACATTGCAGATGTCCTATAGTAAGTAGAATGCCTAATCTTGGGAGCAGATGCTACGGAGACGGGGATATTGAGTGGATGGGACGGTGCCTTTGCAAGTGGCAGGGTGGGAGGAAGTGTATCCAGATAACTTGGGAGTCTCTAAGTTTATCGTAGACGTCAGTCGATAGTATGTCCATGGTGGAGATCAAGAAAGGAGAGAGTGCTGCCAGCGATCATCCAAGTGAAATTGAGGGCATGGGGGAAGGATTGTAGTAAAATTAATGAAACCGACTTCTGCACAGGTGCAGGAGGCAACCCTGATGTTGTCATACAATAGATGTAGCAGACAATGAGTTGTGCAATGGTACCAGTGCACACTAGGAACAAGGACAGTTCGACATAATAAAAACTGTGCACACCTACTTAATTCAGACTGAAGAAGGGTCTCCACCCGAAACGTCGCCTATCTCCTTCGCTCCTTAGATGCTGCTGCACCCGCTGAGTTTCTCCAGCTTTTTGTGTAACCTCGATTCTCCAGCATCTGCAGTTTCTTCGTTAATACTTAATTTAAGCTTGTGTGTATGGAAATTTAAATTGATCTACTGCAGCTGAACTCTATAGATATGCATTCCAAAGTCTGTATAGATAACCAAGATGATCTAATTGGCCCTTTGATTGTAATTTGCTCCCTTTCACCGGTTTAATATGTCCTGAATTAGTTTGAGTTGTCCTTGTCATGCTGATCAATTTATCTGGTTTGGGTTAAGGAGAAGGAAAGTCTACAGTGCTTATTGATCTGTAGCTAGCCTGCGAGTCAAGTTGTAGTAATCTGTTTCCGGAATAGGTGGCACTGAAAATAATTTGATAAAAGTTGCTTTTCAAATGGAGAAATGAATTGGTGTTTATTTTGAAGTGTGCCCATTGCAATGACAGTATACTCTTCTGCTCTGTGTCCTCGCATTGAAGACTTTCTCTCATGGATAGTTACAGATTTTTGTGCCGGAGACCCGGGTTCGATCCCGAGTGCGGGCGCTGTCTGTACAGAGTTTGTACGTTCTCCCTGTGACCTGCGTGGGTTATCTCAGAGAATTTCAGTGTCCTCCCACATTCCAAAGACGTACAGGCTTGCAGGTTAATTGGCTTGATAAATGTAAAAATTGTCCATTATAAAATTGTCAAACTTGCAGTGTAGTCCCTGGAGGACTCTTCACAAGGTACAAGGTGTAGAATTTCACAACAATCTGAATTGGTTGTAAAGTTGTCTAGAAATGTCCACCATTCTAATACCGACTATTTTTCCCACTTGCAGAAATCCCATTTGCCTCAATTTCCATACACTTTGCCTTGCTTATTAACTAACATGCCTGTGTAAATGTCTCCAAAATATAGTGATTGCACCTGACTCCATCACCACCTCTAGCAGAGAGTTCCAGATATCAATTACCCCCTCTGTAAAAATAAAAAGCATTTTCCTCAATGGAGGCACAAGAGACTGCAGTCGTGGAAAACCGTGGGGGGGAAAGGAGAGCAGCTGGAGAAACTCAACAGTTAGGCAGCATCTGTGGTGGAAACTGGACAGATCTGGACTGAAAAAAGAAAGGGCCTTGACCCAAAATGTCAACACATTTCCCTCCACAGATGCTGTCTGACCCACTGAGATCCTCCAGCTATCGTTTTTTTGCAAAACATTCCCGTCAAATTCTCTTTTCACAAACCAGTGCATTCCTGTTTTTGATGCGTTAACCTTGTGGGAAAAAGCTTTTGAGACGCCTACCTTGGGTAAATAAAGGTAAAAAAATTTGAAGAGTCAATTTGCCTGCAGCAGTAATATTGAATTAAATGAGTAAGCATCTGTTTGATTTGCTCTTTCAGAAGTTGGAAAATAATAAGGAACCATTTTGGGTGCTTTTCATGCAGTGTTCCATGGCCAAAGTTGATCGTTCATCCTGCAAAGGATTACATAGAAACATAGAAAATAGGTGCAGGAGTAGGCCATTCGGCCCTTCGAGCCTGCACTGCCATTCAATATGATCATGATTGATCATCCAACTCGGTATCCTGTACCTGCCTTCTCTCCATACCCCCTGATCCCTTTAACCACAAGGGCCACATCTAACTTCCTCTTAAATATAGCAGGGAATATTACTCTCTCTCTCTCTGCATATATGTAAGAGGTGCTTTGTTCTTTTGATTTATAGCTTGCAGCAGTCCGTCCTTTCACTCTTTTTAAAACATTTTTAGTATGTTAAAAGTTCGTTTGGAGGTCTAGTCTTTTTTATGTGGGGGAGGGGGGAAGGGGGAAACTATTTTTCTCAGTCCCTACCTGGTCTGAGATGTGGCTTTTCTCCGGGCTGTATTTTCACCCCTTCCTCACGGCGTACCACCGGGACTGGAGCGGCGTTTCCTGCCGGGACCGGCCAGAACTTTGGCTTCGGGGCAGCGCTGGGGCGCCATTGCGCAGCGGGCGATGCCTTGCCCGTGTCGCCGTGCGGTGGGCTCCGGAGTGCTGAGACCGCCGACTCCCAACTTCGTGGAGCTGTGGTTCGGAGCTTTCAGCCGCGACGGCGCTGACTCTGAACACCGCGGAACCTGGGATCTGTCGCCGAAATCGCCAGTGTCGGAGCTCGACCAGCGTAGCCTGTGGACTTCAGGAGCCACGATCTCTGGCAGCAAGTGGCCGTTCCAGACGCTCCAAGCCGCTGAAGTGTTCTCCCGACGCCGAAGCCCCATCATCCGGCGAGAGGGCCTGTACATCGGGCCGCCGTTGCAGCGACTGTGGAGGCCTCAATAGGCTCGACCATGGGTGAACAAGGGGAAGAGGACTGGACTTTGTGCCTTAATAGTTGCTTTAGCCGTATTTGGGTGAATCGGTTTTACAAATACACTTCTGGCATATTACAAGATCATGTATTAATAACAGGCATACACAGTATGCACTTCAAGGCCATGCAATATGGTTGATTTGATAATTATCCGTAACTTCCTTTTTGGTCTTGATTGCGTTTAACATTCCTAAAGATCTGTCACTCTCTGATCTGAATATGCTAAATCGCACAACATTCCCAGCTCTTGAGGTAAAGAATTTCAAAAATCCACAACTGCCTGAGAGAGAAAAATTCCCTTCAACTCAACTGTAAATGGACCGAAGAAGTGATATTGCTTTTGTGTGTAACTTAAAATAACAGCAGTAATCAGTCTAAAGAAGGGGTTCGACCCGAAACGCCACCCATTCCTTCTCTCCAGCGATGCTGCCTGACCCACTGAGTTACTTCAGCATTTTGTGTCTACCAAGCAGTAATCATTAAATGCCCTATGGCATTGAGCTCTTGCCATTGGATTATGCTAGTATTTAATAACTGATGATCTAATGTCATGTCCTGCAGTTTTGGAATGAGTTTTAGATTTCTTGACCATGGTCGCTGTTGCCCATATCCATTATGGGGACTTGATTTAGAATAGCAGAAATGTTTAAATATCTCCTTGCAGACAATATTGGATGTTTCGGCCAGAGTGTATTTTAATCAATAGAGAAATATCTGAAGTTTTTTCTTTCCTGTTTTTGTTTCATGAACATAAATAATGTTCCTGTTTCTTACTTTTATGTGTATCGTGGTAGCCAGATATTAAAATCTGAAAAAATTTGAATTGGTGCTCCATAGGATTTGTTGGCAGTTTAATTATCCATTATTAATGGAATAGAGGCCCTGCTGCATCATGACTTTCTGACACTGGTGGTCAATGCCTAGACCAAGGAAGGCAAGTATACAATATGCCTTCCTTACCACTCTATCTACTCGTGTTGCCACTTTCAGGGAGCTGTGGAATTAGACCCCCAGATCCCTCTGTACATCAGTGCTATCAAGAGTCATGTATACCTTTCCCTTACAATTGACCTCCAAAAGTGCGACACCTTATGGGCCTGTCCCACTTACACAACTTTTTAGGTGACTGCAGGAGGCTATGAGGTTGCCACATGTTCGCTGGAGTTTGCCTGCATGGTGGTGGTGAGTAGTTCCTGCATTCTCGTAACTAGTTGCGGCTTCATTCTGGTCGTTGCTAATTTTTCAACATTTTGTGCCTTAATAGTTGCTTTAGCCGTATTTGGGTGAATCGGTTTTACAAATACACTTCTGGCATATTACAAGATCATGTATTAATAACAGGCATACACAGTATGCACTTCAAGGCCATGCAATATGGTTGATTTGATAATTATCCGTAACTTCCTTTTTGGTCTTGATTGCGTTTAACATTCCTAAAGATCTGTCACTCTCTGATCTGAATATGCTAAATCGCACAACATTCCCAGCTCTTGAGGTAAAGAATTTCAAAAATCCACAACTGCCTGAGAGAGAAAAATTCCCTTCAACTCAACTGTAAATGGACCGAAGAAGTGATATTGCTTTTGTGTGTAACTTAAAATAACAGCAGTAATCAGTCTAAAGAAGGGGTTCGACCCGAAACGCCACCCATTCCTTCTCTCCAGCGATGCTGCCTGACCACTGAGTTACTTCAGCATTTTGTGTCTACCAAGCAGTAATCATTAAATGCCATGGAGAATAGCGAGAAATCTCGTGACATAGGTGCAGTGGTAGTGGGTCGCCAGGAGGTCATAGTTTGTCGTAGGTTGTCCCCGCTGCTGACCGGTGAATTTCATTGGCTCATTCGGAAAAAAAACCCCATAAACAGTAGTTTTCAGAACCAAGGATAACCGACCGGTAATGCTAATGTCCGCTGAGCTTCACAGTCGTGTATCTCTGGCTTCTTAAAAGTTGTCTCCACTCCTTCTCCCCACCCTGTCTCTCCCTTCTCCCCCCTTCCCACCCCCTTTCTTAAAGGACTTAAGTGACCCTTCCCATACACTGTGCTTTCACCATCTTAATTACAGTGCCAACCTTCCTGTTCATTGTGGTGTGTGTCTGAATCACATTGGCTTTGCACTGTGTGAATTTCACTCAGACAGCGTTACCCCCGCTTGCCCTGTCCCCCGCTTGCATAACAGGCTGGTGAAGGAAGCGATTTGTGTGTGTGTTCCACTGACCGCCGCCGGTTTTTCAGCGACCTGCTGTTACTTGACAGTCACCTGAAAAATCGCATAAGTGGGATAAGCCCATTATACTTGCTTGGGCATGCTTGTTTGAACAGCTTGCAGAATCATTCACAAATGAATATCTAGGGTAGATTGAACCTTGTATCAGTCATGGACATTCTGACCACCCTTTCCTCTCCCTCTCCTCCTTTCCCACTCCCCCATTGTTTTCTCCTGTGACCCCAACCTGTTTCCTTCTTGTCCCCTTCCACCATCCTTCCTCCCACTGTTTCCCCTCGAACCTCTGCCCGTTTTTTTCTCATTACACTAGGGAATCGGCTGAGATTAAATGTTAAATGTTTTATAACGAACATTCATGATTGCTGCCTACTAAGTTGTCCAAAATGTGTAGGAAAACATGTGTATCTGACCTAAACATTAATCCTTCCTGTCCCAGCAATGAAATAATTTTATTAGTTGTCAGGCTGTGTGAATCACCGAGAATGCCGTATATTTATTATCTCTTCTTCCTTGCAGGGGGTGTATTCTGATTCCTCTAACTGTTGTGTAAAATACATTAGGCTGCAAAAGAGCTGTTTGCACTAATCCCACCACTCAGCACTCCTATAGATTTTCCAAGTGCTCATCCAGGGGATTTGAAATCACAACAGTTAGATTAAGGGCACAAAACACAGTTCCATTCATCTCACAATACGTCCATTGGGCAAACATTTAATGTATGAAATCAGATTTATTTGACACGTTGAATTATGGTCATACCAGGGCATTGATGTTTGAACTAAAAGATTGGAAACTGAGAAAACTGCTGCAATCACAAAATGCAATTCTGCTGGGCTCAATTTAATATTGTGTTTTAACCAAAGTTAATCCCCCTCACCTATGTAGCCATACAATCCTGTGGCCTCTAGTACTCGTTCTCAGTTGATTCAGTAGTTCTGTGCAATTAGTGATTAATTAACCATGGAATGTGCATGACAGACTTGGTTGCAATGACTCTCACGAGACTGCTAGTATTTCATCAACGTGGCAATCAACACAATTAATTGCCAGTATCTGGTGTATTAGGCGGGCAGCTGACAAGTGGAAAGTATAAAATATGCCATTGTCATGACCTCTGTGCTTTAATTTTGACAGATGTCTAATGTGGAAGACAAATTCACATTTAATGTACCTTATTTGATATTCACTCCACCATTAAGATAATTGATCATATGTTTAGTCAGTTAATATAGCTTGTCTGATAACCTTGCAGTGTGATAAATGAAAATACTTATTTTTAAGTTTGATTTCATGGTTTGTTCATTTTGGTGGGCCAGGAAGAAATAAGGATAGAAAATCTGCCTCAATGTCATACAGGTTCATGCTTATTGCAAACTCTACAAATACATACTCTCACTAATTCCCAGGAGCCAAGTTTACGTCATTGCATGATCTGACAGTACGTCAGCAGGAATTGTACTTCAAACTTTGCAGAATATCCAATATATATGGTGCTGCAGTGGTGTGTGATACTTTTGTGTTATTGGCCAATTAAATAGGAATATTATAGTATAAACATAGTTTGGAGCTTTGCTACCACCTTCTCACAGGCAATTAAAGCTGAGCAATAAACTATCCTCACCAGCAATAGCAACACTCGTATATGATTCCTGATAATAAATAGCTAGAAAGAATGAAATCCTATCTCATGGATTCAATCTCAAATTCTGTCTCATGGATAACAAAAATAAATATTTAGCTATTAAGATCTTTATTTCTGAAATTCTGAGGGGGGGGGGGGAATATTTATTACGCCTGAAAAGTCCCTAACTCCCTTTTCCCCATTGACAAATTTGTCTTTTTAACACAATTTTCTATATCACAAGGTTTCTTCTGAAAACAACGATTGCATTGTAGCAGAACAATAGGGGGAATGTCCTTGTTACTGAGAGTCTGAAATTCTGCAGTCCCGAACCCTTTATAGTTCATTGGGTATAGGCCAGTTCATTGGCTATATTTAAGAGGGAGTAAGATGAGGCCCTTGTGGCTAAGGGAATCAGAGGGTATGGAGAGAAGGCAGGTACAGGATACTGAGTTGGATGATCAGCCATGATCATATTGAATGGCGGTGCAGGCTCGAAGGGCCGAATGGCCTACTCCACCTATTTTCTATGTTTCTGTGTTTCTATCCTATTGACACAGTTGTTTGTCTAATGCAATTTCCTGTGACAGAAGATTGCTTAGGAACGCAATGGTCACATCATAGCAGATCTACCTGCACATATAATGACACCAAAGGGCCAGTTGGCCCATTGACCTCCCAGTGAAGCTTTTGAATTAAATTTCCTCTATCTCTATTTCTCATGCATGCCACCCATTCTCCTTTGATCGCCATTTTTTACCATTAATCTTAAGTTAAAGGTAAATTTGCAACAGCCAACTAACCTACCTGCAGGTGTTTTGGGATATTGGATAATAAAACAGATATCTCATCCAAAACTAATAATATTAGGAATATCAGAACAAAGTATAAAACTTACAATAAACCAAATAAATTTTCTTGATTGCAGTATAATAATTGGAAAAAATTAATACTAAAATTTTGGAAAAATCTAACAACCCCCACAATTAAAATGTGGATTACAGAAATGTTTGAGATCTTACACTAGGAAAGAATTAGACTTAATTGACAAATCAGAACTATTTGCTAGAATATGGTCTCCATATTCTAAAAGGGTAAATTGTTTCAACACGGAAGTTGGACTGAAACTTGAATCTAGGACTGGTTGAACAATTACATTCTATAATCTACGGACCTATCTCCAAAATTGTGTTATCGGTAATCTTCTTTGTTTTTTTTTCCACCCTGTCTATTAGTTTATAGTTTCCTTTTTTTTCTCTTATTTCTTCTCTTTCTATAGCTTTATCTTTCAAAAAAAATAAAAATAAATAGAAGCTTTGTTTATATGTAATTGGTAATAAATCGTGTTTTGGTTATGATTTGTTTATGCTTCTAATAAAAATATTTTTAAATAAATAAATAAAACAGATATCTCACGTGGTCACAGGACTTGCAAACTTCTTACAAGCAGAACGCAAGGCTAGGAATAATCCCAGTCACTGGAACTGTGAGATTGAAGCATACCTGTTCTGCTGCGCAGGGCTAATAATCAAAACCTAACTGAATATGTTACTGAGATTACTAGTTTTCTGTTCATGCAGAGGTTGGGAAAAGATGAAAATGAACAAAAGAAAGGCCAATGACAGATGTAAGATATTAGCATTTGTTTATTATTGTGAGTGTAGTGAGATACAGTGAAAAACATTGCTATCGTGTTTATACATAAGTACAATTAATCCATAAAGAAGTGCAATGGATCAGCAAAGGGAAAGATACCAGAGTTCAGAATATAGTGTTGGAGCATTATTGTGTTACGGTTACAGGGAATAAGCAATTAAATAAAAGTACGCGGTCTTCAATGAGTTAGGTTGGTGGATTTCTGTTTAAGGTAGGACTGTTCAGTAGTCTAACAACAGCAGTGAAGGAGCTATTCCTGAATCTGATGGTTCGTACTTGCAAGTTTTTGTATCTTCTGCCCAAAGGGAGAGGAGAGAATGGGTGAGAGTGGTCCTAGATTGTGTTGGCTACTTAGTGATGTGTAGATGGAGTCGATGGTGGGGAGGCTGATGGACTGTGCTACATTCATAACTCTCTGAAATGTCTTGCAGTCTTGGGCAGAGCTGTTGCAAAACAAAATTGTGAAGCATCACGATAGATAGTTTTCTACGCTGCATCTGTAGAATTTGGTAAGAGTCTTTGGAGAAATGTCGAATTGCCCATATCTATTGAGGAAGTAGAGGCACAGATGTGTATTTTTTTACCGTGTTGGACCAGGGCAAATTATTGGTGATATTTACACCTA
Organism: Okamejei kenojei; assembly: GCA_035221665.1. NCBI lineage: Eukaryota > Metazoa > Chordata > Chondrichthyes > Rajiformes > Rajidae > Okamejei > Okamejei kenojei. The sequence continues at coordinate 126,205,248 of CM069135.1, read as the reverse complement.
AGTAACATTGAAGCTCGTAACCATCTCCATTTTGGCACCATTGATGCTGACCGTTCCGTGTACACTATCTTACTTCCTGAAGTCAGCAACTAGCTTCTTTGCCCGTCTGAAATTGAGGGAAAGGCTGTTGATATGTAGACAGAGATATTTAAGAGATCCAGTTAAATTTTGTAAAACAAGACAAATAAGGTCTGTGATGAGCTAAGTAATAATTCAAATGTCTATGTGAATTAGAATAACAGGATCAATGAGTGCTGTCCAGAAAGAATGGGAGCCACGGTTACATACAAGTTTGAATCCTTAATGTTTAAGAAGGAACTGCAGATGCTGGAAAAAATAGTAAGATTAAACGAGAACTCACCTGTTCGAAGTTTGATCGTTATTTTACGAGGAGTTACGATGAGGGATTACGTGAAGAAGAGCCCGCCTCACGCTGGTAAACGGCATACTTCAAAGCAACGGCATGAAAAACACAGAACACCAAAGCCGGAGTAACATAGTAAGGCTCATAAAAAAGACTTTAGAACCACCATTTGATCATTTATTTTACGAGGGTGGGAGTGGAGGGCACGTAATCCCTCATCGTAACTCCTCGTAAAATAACGATCAAACTTCGAACAGGTGAGTTCTCGTTTAATCTTACTATTTTACTTCGGAGTCACGTGAGTGACTACGTGAAGAGTTTTAAAGCTTTCTGTGTTTTTTATGTCGTAGAATTAATCCGTACGACAATCCGGCTAAGTAAACACATACATGAGAAAGCACACAAATGTTAGATCTTTTCACAATCAAGTTTTTTAATGGCTGAAAGACCATATAATACCCTCCTTATATTTGAGGGAAAAAAAATGATTACAAGTGACAAAAGATATTAGTGACTACACAACTGATTATAGCAATTAATAGCAAACAAAGCAGATGATTATAGTGCTCCCAACACCGCGTGTCCAAAGCTTGTCATAGTGTGAACAGGTTTGTTGTAGAACTTTGAAAAAGTTTCTTCTTTACTCCACCCTGCGATTTTTAAAAATATGCTCAAGAGGTACGTCCCGCCCCTTCGCCGCGGACGTAGCTGCCGCCCTGGTGGAGTGAGATTTGAAGACATCAGTGTCTATTCCCGCTAAAACCAACACCTGTTTCAACCATTTTGAGATAGTTTGAACTGAAGCTTTTGTGTGTGGCTTTTTGTGCGTAAGCAGCAATGTCTTTTTCGTTTCCTCGAAAAGTGTCCGTCACTTTAATACATTGGTTCAAATGTCTAACCACACACAAAGCAAGCTCAATATGAAAAGCTTGAAAGGTTACCTTTGTTCCAGATCTCCCTGGTCTACTTTGTTTGATCAGATCGTAAACATACAATACAACGTTATCTGTAAGTCACATGCATACAGTCTAAAACACAACATTTGTAAAGTTTGCACTCTTTGGGCTGAGACCAGTGACATTAACATGACCAATTTCAATGTTAACCTATCCAATGACAACCCTTCAATTAGCGTCCATTCTCTAAGTAGAGCAAGTACTATGCTCACATCCCAAATCTCTGTATATCTAGGTTTTGGCGGATTCATGTGAAAAATTCCTTTCATGAATCGTGATATTAATGGGATGCGACCCAATTGATTTCTCACCAGTCATAAGTCCTAAATAGGACGACAAGACACTGCGTGCAGTGTTAATGGCACTGTAACTTAAATGTTGACCAAAGCGCAAATTGGCAAGGAATTCCAAAACATGAGTAACATTCACATAATCATCAGAAATATTTTGACTGTGTGCAAAATTCTTCCTATTTCTTAATATGTGTCATATATTGTTTCTGTGTGCTATCTCGCCATGATGTGCCAATAACTGTCAAGTTTGGTCCGACAATCCCAGTTCCTGTAGTGGTCTGGTCAAAACCTGCAGATTAACAATTTCATATATGCATATAATGGGTAATCTTCATTTGTTACTGGATTAGTCAAGATATCACTACAGTTAAGAATCTGCATATACGGTTCTTTAATCATATTCAGCATAACTGGGAACCAAGGTTGAGTTGGCCAATTTGGCACTACCAACAATCCGGAAGCTGAATCTTGCTCTATTTTCTTCAAGCATCTCTGGATCAGAGCAAATGGTGGAAAAGCATAAAAGAACATTTTTCCCCAGTGTAATAAAAATGCATCTACTGCAACTGCGTCCGGATCGTGCTCCCAAAACACATAATGAGGCAAGTGATGATTAAGCCTGGATGCAAACAAATCAATTTCTGGCAACCCAAATCGTCGAACAATATTCTTAAATATTGGTGGCTTAAACATCCATTTCGTATTATCTTTAAAAATCCTGGACCTTTCATCTGCTACCACATTGTCTTTACCTGGAGTATAGCTTACTGCAATCCATATCTGCCGACCAATACACCATTGCCATATCTCATTGACCAGACAATCACATGATACTGATCCAACTCTCCCCATGTGATTAATGTAAACCACAGCTGCTTTATTGTGTAATTGTATTAACACCTGCAGACCTTGTTTAGCACAACAATATGCTTTAAGCCCATAAAAGGCCCCCAATAACTCCCAATAGTTAATACCATACTCTTGGAGAAACACTTGTTCTTCAGTTTTCCATCTACCTCCACAACTGGAGGATAAATCTGTGGCCCCCATCCGAGAGAGCACTAGCATCTGTATGTAAACCATTTCAGGCTGTTTAATCATAATATTTATTAGCAGCTTGTGTGACATTTTCCTTTTTTAACCCACCATTGTAAATTCCAATACAGCTTCTTTTGTTAATTACATAGGCCTGTCAAATGGCCTGCCTTCTCTTTGAGAGCTTGTATCTTGTACCTTCGAAGATATCAATAAATGTAATGAACCAAATTCTACTGCAGGAAATGCTGCTAACAGTTCACCAATGGTTGTCACCATTTCTCGGATGGAAGGATAAGGTTTTGAATGAGATAATGACAAGTTACCAAAATATCATCGACTTTATCTGCTGGTAAAGGTATTAACATAGTCACTGAGTTAATTACAAACCCCAAAAGTAAATTGTTTGTGCTGGCTGCAGCTGGGGCTTAATTAGATGAATTAAGAACCTTAGCTTACCACAAAGCTTTAGTAACTGAGACTGAGTCCTCAGCTGACTCCTGATAATCACTAATGACCAGAATGTCATTGAGATAAGCCATAATGATGTGCATTTTGTGCTCTAATTGGGCTAAACTGGTTTCAACAGTTTCGTAAAGAGTAAAAAGCTGAACTCAGTCCATTTGGCAAAGCTTAACTGCCATAATTGTCACAACCAATTAAAATTTAAGTACCACCGAGACCTGATGCATAGGTACAGAATAATAGGCGTCTTTTCATCAATCTTAGCCATATAACAACCTGCTGAATTAAATATTTTGCAGTATTCAATGTCTCCATTTGAACATGTTTGTATTCTACAAACTTATTTAGACCTGTAAGGTCCAGAATACTTCTGCAACCATCATCTGTAATGCCTTCTAACATTAAAGACAAATTTATGCTCGTGTTCAAAATCTTTTCCATTACCTCTTTTCCAGATAATTAGGCAATGTGAACATAAATCTCTGCTTTTTCAATTGCAGAAAACACGAAAAACATAAGCAGGTTTATTCTGTACAGGAGGATTAACCTCTTTTTTTAAAAGTAATAGTAGTTAATGAAACTGCTCGTAATATACTGATCAAAAATAATAGTAAGCCAGTCTTAATAAACTTTTTGTAATCTCCCTCTAACTGGAGATTAATCCGCAGTTTCTTTAAGCAGGGAACAAGTCTTTAATTCCTCTGCATATGAGCGTGGTGTTCTCCTTATCCCCTGAATTCGGGTAAGTATTTGGTTGTGCAATACAATAAAACTTCCTTGACATATTTCTGCCTCTATTTCCAATATCAAATCCCCTTCTGGGCGAAAATACCTTTTCGTCCAAAGACGAAGGTTTCATGCAGCTAAAAATTTAGCTTTTCATCCAATTTCAATAAGTTAGGCAGATTACTCCAAACAGATAACCAAGAGCTTAAACACCACTTGCTCAACACAGGTATGCAACCTTGGGTGAAAAAAAAAAATGGCCCAAATAGCCATTTATATTATATAAAATTTCATAGAAAGAATTGCACAATAGCGTCTTTATTTATGTTTTCCTTTCATTTGCCCAAAAGCCATAATAGCAGCAGAATAATTTGTGAGGATTTTTAAACCTCACTATTTGACGCTCTCATATTTGGAGTCATGGATGCCCATATTAACGGATAAACCGTAGACTCTTCCAATGAGGCACAATTTCCTGTGCTGTGCAATTTTAATATTTCAATCATCACAGAATCATGAAGTTGGTGAGATACCATATATATATGTTGGCAGCTAGGATTTCTTCCATAGCTTCACCACTTCCTTCATATATAGCAAAACCTTTTGCTATTCCATGCATCTTTGGCCTCTTTTCATATTTTTTCATTTTATTTTTATTTTTATTTTGTGGTGTGCTTTCAAAATGCAAATCACCATCAACAGGGTCTGCCTTCTGCAGCCCTAAATCAATTGGGATTTCATCCCATGAGACTTCTTCCGGCCCAAATCCTGGGTCCGGAGTTCCAACTTCCAATTAGGCCCATGGCCATATTCAGAATAATTAAACCCCTCAGGGCTAACCTTAGGAACCTTCAGGGTACTATGACCCTAGTCTCATAATTATTTGGAGAACTTTCTCCATATGCTCCATAATCAGTTCCACATAGTTTACTTATGTGGAGGATTTTTCAATGTCAGAGTCATCAGAACCACGGGCCTCTCAGATTTTTTATTTTATTTTATTTTCCATTTTTCATATTCGGGAGCATTTCTCTCCGTGGTTATCATTTTGTAAACTAATTCGCTAACGGGTATATCTGCGGCCACCGGTATCGGAACCGGCTCCGCACTAGCTTTCCCGTATATTTATTTTTCACCCCAGGAAGCATTTAACCCGCGAATATAAATTTACTTCATCATTTGTGCTTATCCAGCACTAACATGACTCTGACCTGTTTTTAACAAATTTCCTATACTGCTGGACCTACCCAGCGCCCGCTAAAAAACCCAACTTTACTGTTCTTACCTGCGGGCCGTTCCGACCGCTGCGAGGAGCTGCTCCTTACTGCAGCTCCACCTTCTGCCGTCAGCGTCGACGTCATGCCGTTACCAGCGTGAGGCGGGCTCTTCTTCACGTAGTCACTCACGTGACTCCGAAGTAAAATAGAAAGTACACATAAAATGCTGGAGAAAGTAAACAAAACATGCTGTAGGAAGGGTGAGGCAGCATCTATTGGAATAGGCGACGTTTCGGGTCGAGGCCCTTCTTCAAACTGATGTCGGGAGGGGGGAAGAAAGGAAGTAGGAGAAGACAGTAGGACTGTGGGAGAACTGAGAAGCGGGAGGGGAAGAGGGAGAAAACAAAGGCTATCTAAAATTAGAGAAGTCAATGTTCATACCGCTGATGTGTAGACTACCCAAGTGAAATATGAGGAGCTGTTCCTCCACTTTGCGCTGGGCCTCAATCTAACAATGGAGGAGGCCCAGGACAGAAAGGAGCTGGTGATTTCTTGCAAGCCCTTCCAAACTGAAAAATTATTAGCTGAGAACTTGCTCCTCAACTTCTCAGAGTACCTTTCCTTGGCAGCTCTGATTCCTCTTCTCAGCCTGTAGAGGTCCCCGCTCCTGTGGGCCTCATCTTTAGACTGGCGGAGCTGTCTGAGTTCTGCTGTAAACCAGGGCTTTTCGTTGTTGAACCAGATCCGGGTCCTAGTGGGAATGCAACTGTCCTCACAAAAGCTGACATATGATGTCACAGTGTCTTTATATTCGTTGAGGCTTGTGGTTGCTTCCCTGAACACATTCCAATTTGTGCAGTCGAAGCAGGACTGTAGGATTTTTAATGCCCTCGCTTGTCCACCTTTTCATTGTTCTGACCACAGGCTTAGCAGATTTTAGTTTCTGCCTGCAGGTCGGAATAAGGTGAACTAAACAGTGATCAGAGAGACCAGAGCCGCCCGGGGAACAGGGCGATATGCGTTCTTGATTGAAGTATAACAGTGATCGAGTGTTCTCTCCCGTCTGGTGGGGCAGGTAACATGAAGTCAGTACTTTGGAAGGTCACGGCTGAGGTTAGCCTTGTTAAAATCCCCCAAAACAATTACCAAAGTCTCTCTCTATTCTCATTACCTGGTCAGCGAGTTGCGTTTGCACCTCATGTACGCAGGCTTGGGGTGGGGGGAGGGATGTAAACGTCAGCGAGAATAATAGAGGTAAATTCCCTCGGAGAATAAAAGGGTTTGCAATTCATGAAGAAAGACTCTAGATTGGGAGAACAGAAGTTGGACAGTACCGTGAAGTCGCTGCACCAGTCCTGGTGTATTTACTAAATACAGTAAATCCTCGCTATAACGGATCACACGGGGGGAGATGGTGTCTGTTATTTTGTCTTATTTTTATTTTTAGTGTATGTTAAAGTTTGTGTAACTGTTCTCTGGTTTGTTTTATGTGGGGGGGGGGGGGGAGAGTGAGGGGGTTGGGGGAAATTTTATTTTCAGTTTCTTACCTTGCTGGAGATGCGATTAATTTTCGGGTCGCATCTCGGAAGGTTTTTGACCTACCATCGATGGAGCTGGGGGCCTCCTCAGACTGACTTGAGCTCCACCGCGGCCGTGGACGTAACATCGGAGCTGATCCCTTGCCTAGGACTGCTCCAACTTGCTTGTGGACTTACCATCAAGAGCTCACAGTCTCGGGAGAGGCCGAGTCGGGAGCTCCAGTGACGCAGAGGCTCGACCAGCCCCGACCCGGGGTCCGATTGCCGGCGCGGGAGAGTTGAGGATTGAACTTTTTTTTTACCTTCCATCACAGTGAGAAATGTGGAGGAGTCATTGTGGTGGATGTTTATGTTAAAATGTATTTTGTGTGTTCCATTGCTTTTTATTTGTATGATTGACTTGGTAAATGAAATTTCCCGTATGTTGCAAAACATACTTGGCTAATAAAGTATTATTGTGATTGTTTGTGATTGTGATTGTGATTATTACCGATAGTCCACTGAAACTGAATAAGGGGGTTTAAAGGTACAGTACTATTGGAATAACAGCCAATAAGAATACACGCAAAATACACAATACCTTGGGACGGAACAGTGGCGTTGCAATAGAGCTGCGCAAGATACCCGAGTTTGATCCTGATTTTAGGTGCTCCCAGTGGCAGTGTGCGTTTCCTCCTGTGCTCGGATTTTCTCCCATGCTATTGATATGAGCAGGTTAGTGATTTGGTTGGCTTCTGTACGTTGTGTGGGGGTTGGCTTCTGTAAGTTGTGTGGGTTGTTGGTGGAGCTGCTGCCTCGTGGTGCAGGTGGCTGGAGTTCAATCCTGGCCTCGGATGTTTCCTCCAGATGTTCCGGTCGGTGCCCCGGTTCTATCCTGCACACCATAGTGTGTGGAGTGGAGCTGATGTGTCAGGGATCCAGGGAGAGTTCCATGCTGGTGTGGGGGGCGCCCGGTGTCATGATCTCGCTCTGTGGGGCAGTGGTTCGCGGAGGCGAGTTGGGCTGGAGTCCTCCATGTTTTGTGGCGGTGGAGGTTGTGGTGTGGTAGGGGGAAGGCCAGTGCACCAGGGGGGAACCCACGTTGTCACAATGTCTTTGCAATGTGGGAGAAAAGATAGAACCTAGTGTCTAGGATAGAACTAGTGTATGGGTGATCACTGGTCGGTGTAGACTCTCTTTCCACGCTGTATCTCTAAATGAAACAAAGCTAAAGTGGTTCAAAAACGCCATTCACTTCATTTACCTAGTGGTCATTCCATGAAACAACAAACTCTGTCCACGACAGATTTGGTCCGCGATAACCGTTATAAAGAGGTCCATTAAAATGACGGTTTACTGTACTTGAATATTTGCTTTAAGTCTTTTCAGAGTAAGCTACACTGGCTCCGATAGTGTGTAAATAATATACCAATAGCGGATACAAACAAAATATCCATTACATGTCACCTTAAAATTGCCCCAAAAAAGATTACAATGTCGCCATTAGCTGAATATCTTGCACAGTGACTGGAATAATGTTTACAGACCTCTAATTGTGCAAGTCTGCGCAAAATCTTAAGAAGATGAAATGAATGTCATGCTTATTTATAATCACTTTTCCAGACGGAAATTGGAACTACCGATAATGTGATCAATTAAACATTGTTGCCAATCAATGCTCCCTTTTGTTGCATGTTCAGTTTATAGCTAAGAGGGCTAACTGTTCCTTTTTTCTGTTAGGACAGTGCACATGAATTGACGTTCTTTCAACTGTTATTAGCATCAACAGCGCTTCTCACTGCCCTTGCTTTAATGCAACCATAATGATTATTTCCCGAATGTCAGTTGAACAGATCAACTTCATGGAGCATTGGTCATAGATGAAGTCTGCTTGGAGCACTGTCATTTATAAACTGCTTAAACTCGGCTAAATGTGTATAACCGGTCTGCTTTTGGTTTGTTAGGTTGTGCACTGGGAGTAAGGCGTAGGGAACTTGAACATGAGTAACACACCGTCAACGAGAAAGCCATACAGGAAGGCACCACCTCAGCATCGGGAGAATCGGAGCGAGCCACCATTTTTTAGGAATGAACTAGATGGGACAGCTGTACCTACTGAGCAGAGTCAGGTAACTGAAAACACCCATGTGCCTGTACTGCATCACGGACGATTCAGTTACTCGGATATCATTGGTGAGACAGATTTAGAGGGGCTGCAGAGTGTGGGAAATTCGGAAGCATCAAACGTCCATTTTTCTCCCCTCTGGTCTCAGGATTCCAGCAGTGAAAGAGAAGATGCGTCTTCTCGTGATAGTCTGGGGTTTTGCAATGAAAAGCTACGCAGGCAGTCAGATGAAGGTGACCTGAGAACCACGGAACAAAACTTTTCTCAGTTTTCAAGTAAATCTGCAATGGCGCTCGTGAATTTGAATGTTAATGAAACTTTAAGGTATTCCCCGAAAACCAGCAGTCAGGGGCATAGTGCAGCCTTTAAAAAACCCGCAGAAATTCTGATTCTGAAGGAGACGGATAGTTCCCAGAATCAACAGCCTCGTAAAGGAATTCTCAAACAGACAAATTTGCTAGGCATTGAAGTTGAAAGTCTGCGCAAGGCCAGATCTGTAGAAACACTAGCCCAGAATAGGACAGGGCAGTTGAATTATTCCTCGCAAGAAATGTCAAGTGGACAGAGGGGCAGAAGAGCCTCCATACAAGGCAAACTATCTTCACTGTTCAGTTTAGTGCAAAGTAGGCACCAAAGGCCAGGTGCAGAAATCATAGAGGAGAAACTGAAATTTTCCAAATTTCTGGATGAAATCACTTTTAGAGTGCTGAGTCCACACAATCTTCAGTCGTTAGGAGTCACTCAATTTAAAAATCCTTCGATGAGCCTCTATTCCTCGGGTTCTTACCAAGATGTGGGTCCAGAGCCAAGGGACGTCAAAGGGGAAGTGCAAGATGTGAAAATTGATGGCATTGTGAAAGGTTCAGGTGGAAACAGAGATGTGTCAAAGAGAAATAATGGTATGCAAATCGGAGTTGAGTCCAAGCAAGGTTGCCAGTTTGTGGGTAGACCAACAAGTCCAGGAACAATTGGAAAGCAATGGGTGGTAAAGAAAGATAGAATTAAAAAGCACCACAGCCCTCCTTTTCGGAGAGGAAGCATAGAAAGATGTCCTGAGCGTGCAGCAAGATTACTGGAATGCAGTGGAGAGGGAGAGCAACGAAGCAACAGGCTGGGTAAAAGAAATAAAGAGGATGGATTTGCAATCCGTCAAGAGTGCATGCAACGTCATGATCTAGCAGCTGGAGAGGGAGAGAAAGACATTGAGAAATCCCAAGGTGATTTAAGCCCACCTCTACGTTCAGATCAGGATAGGCATTTGGCAGCTCTGCAAATGGCATCCATCAATGTGCAAAACAAGGTAAGGGCAAAGAAATGTAACTAGTACCTTTTAGTTGCATCTCTCTCATTTGATGTGATTAACTGCTGAGCATTTATTCTGAGAGCATTTGCATGCAATGGATGGTCAGTGATTAAATGTTGCAATGTGCGTTTGCCAAAATACATGAGGGACATCTCCCTAGAGTTAACGCAGCACCAGTCAAAACTTTAAGGTTTTGATTTGCACAGACCTTATTCTAAGAAGCGGTCTGGCATATTGCTAATTTGAGTGTTGCTAATCTCAGTTTAATTGGGAGTGGAGAAAACATTTGTGTGTCCCAATGGCTGTGGTAAGAACACAGGCCATTGAGATGATGGAACTCTGATTCAATCCTTGCTGTGCTTGAGATTTTTAACAAGGGAGCATTATCAATTAGATCTTGAACTATCAAGAACAGTGAGCTCTAACCAATCGTTGAGAACCTCAGCTGGTTAGACAGCATCTGTGGAGGGAATGGATGGGTGATGTTCCCTTCGGGACCTTCAGATTGATTATAGAACGGGGGGTGGGGGGGGGGGGGCGAAAACGTGAAAAGAGATGGGTGCAGGACAAACCCTGGCAAGTGATAGGTGGATCTAGATGAGGGATGTTTATTTGGAGGCGAGTGGACAAAGACGAAAAGGAGACAAAAGGGTGTCAGAGGGAGGGATATGGGTGGGGGAAGTGTTAAAGGGTGGGGCAGGGTAATGGGTAAAATGCATGCATACTGGGGTGGATGTGTGGGGAGGGAAGGGACAGGAAGGAGGGTGGGCTGTTACCTTAAAATTGGGGAATCCAATGTTCATGTCGTTTGTTTGTAAGCTACCCAAGTGGAGTATAAGGTACTATTCCAACAGTTTGTGTGGCTTCACTGGCGACGGAGGAGACCCAGAACATAAAGGTTGTTTTTGGTAATGGGAAGGGGAGTTCAACTGGTTAATAACCGGGTGATCCAGCAGGCCTTGACGAGCAAAGCTTAAATTTAGTATAGTTTAGAGTTACAGTGTAGAAACAGGCCCTTCGGCCCACTGAGTGTGCACTGACCTGTGATCTGTCTAGTTCTATCCTACACACTGACGATAATATGCAGAAGCCAATTAACCTACAAACCCACACATCTATAGAATGTGGGAGGAAACCGGAGAAAACTTGCACAGTCACAGGGAGCATTTACAAACTCTGTACAGACAACACCCATAGTGAGGATCATACCCAGGTCTCAGGCACAATAAGGCAGCAACTCTACTGCTGCGGTACTGTGCTGCCCTTGTTCGGTGAAATGGTCGCCAGGTCTACGCTGGATCTTGCTGATGTAAAGGAGGCCACTCCGTGAGCACCAAATGTAATTGATAAGTTAGAAGAGGTGCAAGTGAACCTGGAAAGGCTGCGGAGGTACCTAGATGGATGCGAGGGAGGTGGTGTAGGGACAGGTGTTATATCTCCTGCAGACACAAAATGCTGGAGTAACTCAGTGAGTGAACCAGCATCTCTGGAGAGAAGGCTTGGGTGACGTTTTGGGTCAAGACACTTCTTCAGACTGATTATCTCCTGCAGTCGTGAGAAAAGTACCGGGGAGGTGGTGATTTGGATGGAAGGGGTGAATGAACTAAAGAATATTTGCTTAGATATCGTAAGTCCACAAATTATAGGACTAGAATTCTACTCCGCCATTCAATCATGCCTGATCTCTGCCTCCTATTCCCATTTTCCTGCCTTCTCCCCCAAAACCCTTGACTCCTGCTCTAATCTAAAAGTTGTCTATCCCGGAATATTTTTTGATCCTTTGATATTGGGTAGGTTTGATTCTTTTAATTAGTGGAGATAGAAACATAGAAAATAGGTGCAGGAGTAGGTCATTCGGCCCTCCGAGCCTGCACCGCCATTCAATATGATCATGGCTGATCATCCAACTCAGTATCCTGTACCTGCCTTCTCTCCATACCCCCTGATCCCTTTAGCCACAAGGGCCAGAGATATTTGGATGTGGTCCTGATTTGTTGAAACTTGGGAGTTTTCATTCTGTTCCTGCGTGGTGCTAGATTATTAATGAGATCGTTATCCATCAAATTCGTGGAGCCATGAGCCTCGATTTGTGACAGGATGCCCACTGTGTCATTGAAATACCCAGATTAACATCCCTCCTGTTCAATATTATTAATCGACTGCTTGGAGACACAATTAAAAGTAACATATGAACTTTGCTTCATCTATGAGACATTTTTTTGGATGCAATTTAAGAGGCTGGCCACACCAAAGGTCTATTACCCCAGTATGCATGGATCCATAGGAAATGAGAGATCTCGAGGAAAGAATATTAATATAAGCGGTCAAAGTAAATGATTCTCTGCTAAGGTATAGATATAGGATCCTTGCTGGCAACACCTCTGTCCAACAAATATTTCCTAAAAGAAATAAGGTGGATATTGCTGTCCTAGATGCAGATGAAAATTGATCAAGCATTTGGAAATCGCCTTTCACTGAAATGTAACTGACTTGATCAGACATGACTCTTAATATATTTACATTTATTTTTAGTTGATATGTGTTTCAGACAGCTGAAAAAACTATGACTGCGAGGTGATACTTGCAAGAAGTGGAGTTGAGGTCAGAATAGTCAGCCGCAGAGTTGAGAAATGGGCCCTTTGGCCCACCACATCCACGCCCATCTACATTAATCCCATTTATTCACATTAGGACTGCATCCTTTTGTTCTATGCCCATTAAATATCTGTCCAAATGCCACATACACAGATTTATCTGATTCCTCCACCACCTCTGGCAATGTGATATCTATGAATCTGTGAGGGGTGGGGGGAACTGCCCCTCAGATCCTTTAAAAAACAAAAACAAATTATCTCCCCTTGTTCTTAATGCTCCTACCATAGGGATAAAATGAGTTTAACTGTCCATTGTATCTATGTTTCTCAACCTTTCATTCTTGCAGCAGGTTACCCCTCTGTCTCCTTTACTTCAAGGAAAACAAGCCTATCCATCACTCTCATTACTAAAGTCCTCCAATCCAGGCAACATCTTGATGACTTTCCTCTGCAAACTATCCGCCACAATCACATCCTTCCACTTGTGTGGTGACCAGAGTTGCACACATTTAATTAATGTTTTATAAAGTTACAAAGGGATAGGGCAGGAAATGTTTGGAGCAAGTTTCCATAAAACATAAGTGTGGGAAAGACTACTTCGGACAGTTGGTGTAGATTGTACATAATGTACCATGTAATGTTGGAGAATGAGACACTTGAAGTGATGGTGTGGTCTCGTATTTGAAGGTCGCAGGTAAGACCTGAAGCATTTGTAATCATGTTCAGCTAGATGTGCTGAGTGGACTGCTTGCCTTGGCTTTCTCCCAAAATTCAGATAATTGCAAAAGCTAGTCCTCTGCTGATTCAATCACTCCGTGACCTTTTTAAAAAAAAGTCTCTACCCTTTGTCCTTCCATCTGCCAATCTAAACTCCACTCCACGAATCACTTGCCAGGTTTTATCCCACTGCCACCGCTTTTCCAACTTTCTCCTCCACCCCACTACAGTCATTGTCTCAACCCAAAACATTGCTTATCCGTGTGCTCCAGAGATGCTGCCTGACCTGCTGAATTACTGCAGAGCTTGGTATTTTACCTCAATCGATTGCAAGAAATACAGTATACAGTAAATTACTGAATACAGTAAATGTTGTGCGACCAGACCAGATCCCAGTATTCCAAAGGCATGGAGTATGAGGAATACTTTTTTCCCCTTAGCGGACGTATCTATAACTAGAAGGTATAAGTTTAATAGAATTAAAATTTTAAATTAAGGATTTAAAAGTTTAGAAGGAATATTAGCAAAAACACCAAGAATAGGATTCTGGAATGTACTGCCTGAAAAGTGGTGGAGACATTTCAGTGTCAAGGTGAGCACTAGGTGTAGAAGACCATTGACCAAGAGCTCGAAAATGGGATTAATTTTGATGTGTACTTGATGGTTGCCATGCGCATGGTCAGTCAAGGGGCCTGTATCCATGCTGCAATACTCTGTGATAAAGTGACTTGGGAATTAGTCTAACTGTCACACCTCTTTTCTCCACAGGAACCACTGACTGATAGAGACCAAATTAAGTAAGTTTATTTTGATTATGATATTATGCGTTGCAATTTTTTACGGATAGCAGTGAAGAGAACTGTCAGTATGATTATTTAATAACTGCATGTTTCCATTAAGCTGCACAATATCGTATTCCCGTTACTTAAATATTTGTATCCTATGATATAGGAATCCTGTTACTTAAATATTTGATCTACGTTTGTGTTTCCCAGTGATCTAATGCACCCATTTTTCAAGCAAATGTCATATTTGAAATAGTTCTAGAATGTGCTTTCTCTTTCCATTCCCCATGTATACAACAACCTATTTAAATATTACATTTGGCTATTCCTTCACCCATAAATGTTCTATTCAGTAATAAAATCTCCATATAGATTGCTGCCACGCAGCACCCTACCAAGAAAAGTGGAAGCCATCTGGACAGTGCCTTTTTTCTGTACCGTCTCTCAGATCATGACATTGTTCCTACACTGCATTGTCCAAGCAATTGACTTCCAATATATTAACATAGCACCACCGATAAAAGTTTGTTAATGTGAAAATTCATACAATTATTTTAAAATTCTGAACGGTTTTGAGAGGGTAAATGAAGAATAATTGTATTATAATAGTAAGATTAAATGAGAATTTACCAGTTCGAAGTTTGATCCTTATTTTTTGTGGAGTTATGATGAGGGATTACGTGAAGACCCTGCCAGCATGCATGCGTCACATTCTTCAAAGCAGCGGTGTGAAATCATAGTTAGTAGAGTTGACTGAAGATAGTAAGATAAGAGAACTAACATACCAGTTGACCTTATAATAGGGGGTTGGGAGCGGAGGGCACGTAATCCCTCATCGTAACTCCTCATAAAATAAGGATCAAACTTCGAACTGGTAAGTCCTCGTTTAATCTTACTATTTTACTTTGGAGTCACGTGAATGACTACGTGAAGACTTTAAAGCTCTGTGATTTCATGCCCTGGAAACGTGTCCATGCTCACACACTGCCATAATAATCAATGGAGGAAGTATGTTAACGTATTTCAGACTTGAAACAGTGCTGAAAACCAATAAGTATTTATTTAACAAATAATAATAATAACCCCTAACTTTCGGGGAAAATAATAATACAGAACTTAAAATAGTGTATGCAAATATCTCAGGCGTGGCCACAGGTTTGTTATAAAACCGCTGGAAAGTTGTTTCATTAGACCAACCCGCCGTTGCAAGGATGTGGTCCTTTGGAACTTCCATCATCCTCGCTGCCGATGTAGCTGCAGCCCTGGTAGAATGAGATTTTAAAATATCAGTGTCCACCCCTGCTGCACCTAACACCACCCTGAGCCATCTTGAGATGGTCTGCACAGTTACTCTGTGATGAGGACGTTTAAGACTTATCAATAGAGCCATTTCCATTCCCCTGAGACTTTTGGTGACCTCCAGGTAATGTAGAAGGTGGGTCACTATGCATAGGCGTCTATCTACGGGCTAAGCCAAGAACTCCAATTTGAGGCCAGATGACCCAGGCCTGTTTTGTTTAAGTAACTCGTAAATGTGAAAGGTTACCTTGTTTTGGGATGTTACCATGGCGTCCAGTCTTAGTTTGTGCAGAGACTGGACCAGCTGCGCCGTTACAAGTGCTATCTGCATCACTATTTTGTACGTGAGTTTGGTTAGTGAGAAGGACGTGGCTGGTGCCCAATCTCTGAGTAGGGTCAGGACAATGCCAATATCCTAGGTCTGGGAGTATCGAGGCCTGGGGGGGATTTGAGTTAAAAATACCCCTCATGAGTTTTGACACCAGCGGGTGAGATCCTACTCCATGGTGTTCTAACCCCAGTCTCAGGTATGAGGATAGGGCACTACTTGCGCAGTTGATGGCACTCAGTCATCGAAATGTAGACTTGCCAGGAACTCCAGCGCATCCTTGATGGTGGCTGTGTTGTAAGTAATATCTGTCCTGGTACAAAATACCTCCCATTTTTTGATATGGGTGAGGTACTGTTTCCTGGTGGACTCTCTGCATGATACCGCAATGATATTCATGGTTCGGTCCGACAGCCCAAATTCCAGGAGAGGTCTTTTCAAATCCTGCAAACCAATAGGTTCATTCGGTCATGGCACGGATGACTCTCCCCTGTCACAGGATGTACCAGCAAACTCGGGCGCTTGGAGATTGGAATACATGGTTCTGAAACCATGTCGAAAATCACAGGGAACCATGGCTGAGTAGGCCAATCGGGTACTACCAAAATACTTGATGCGGAGTCTTGTTGAATTTTTTGCAAGACCCGACTGATGAGGCAGAAGGGGGGAAATGCATAGAAAAACAAATCCCCCCAGTATAGTGAGAAAGCGTCCATCGCTACTGCCCCAGGGTCTGGTTCCCATGCAACATATGTTGGTATCTGGTGATTAAGTCTTGATGCAAAAAGGTCGACATCTGGCATTGCATACCGAACTACAATGTCAGTAAATACCTGGTGGTCCAACATCCATTCGGTGTTGTCATCGAATTTGCGTGACCTGGTGTCCGCCACTATATTGAGCTTACCCGGAAGGTAAGTAGCTGATATCCAAATGTTTCTTTCTATACACCAGTGGGAGATTGTATTGACCAATTCCTCACAAGATATCGACTTAATTCCACCCATAAGATTAATGTATGCCACCACGGTGGTATAATCAATTTGTAGGCAAACATGCAGATGGTGCCTGTCTGCACAGTAAGCCCGAGGTCCGTGAAACGCTCCCAACATCTCTAGATGATTGATTCCCAGTGCCTGAAGTAAGGTTAACTCATGTGCATTCCATCTACCACCGTAACTGGAGGTGGTATTGGTTGCTCCCCAGCCGTGAGCGCTGGCGTCAGTTTGTAACACAACCGAAGGGTTTGTGACTGTGATGGGATTAGAGCAATGTCGAACATTGCTAATCCACCATCGCAATTCCAATTTTGCTTTGGCTGGTAACTGCATTGGCCTGTCAAAGTGGCCAGCATGGTGTTTGCTACAATTTTGGCCCTTTGTAGATTTTGGTAATGTAAGGGTCCAAATTGTATGGCTGGAAAGGCAGCCACGAGCTTCCCAATTACCCTGGCTACTTGCCGAATAGATGGTTTACTGACGCCAACAAGGCTGTTACATGCCTCGATCAAGTCTGTTGTTTTGTCTTTTGGCAAGGTGAGAGACATATGAACAGAGTCAATCGTGAACCCCAAATAATCCATAGTCACAGAAGGCATTAATTTGGATTTGTCTGGATGGATGATAAATCCAAATTTTTGAAATAGGAGCTTGGGGGCTGAAACAGTCTATTTAGCCAATTCCAAGGTATTCCCCACAATTAGGATGTCATCGAGATATGCCATGACAATATGTTTTTGTTTCCGAAGAACCGCCAATGCTGGTTTCAATATTTTAGTAAACAGTCTGGGGGCTGATGTTAATCCATTAGGCAGCGCTTTATACTGCCAGAGCTGCCCCATCCAGATAAATTTCAAATATCAGCAGTGATCTTTGTCTACTGGTACTGAGTAGTATGCATCTTTGAGGTCGATGCAAGCCATGAAGTACCCCTTGGAAACTAGTTGTTTAGCAGTAACAAAAGTTTCCATTTTAAAGTAGGTGTACTGCACAAAAGTATTCAATTGTGTCAAATCAATAATGATGCGGCATCCGACATCTTTTTTGTTTTTGGTGAAGATGTTTGATACAAACTCGAGATTCATGTTTAGTTTTCTCTATTACTCCTTTCGTATGTAGTCTTAACAGTTCCGCATGACCTTCCACTTTCTCTTTTTGTGAAAGCACAAACTTTCGGCTAGGTGCATGTTGAACCGGAAGGAGGAGTTTGTCAACAAATTCTATTTTGTATCCCTGAATACTGTGCAGTATGAAAAGATCAGAAGTTATAGAACTCCATGCATCCCTGAACAAGTGTAACCCACCCCTAACCTGTGAAGATGTTACACATGCTATGTTCCGAGGGCAACCTGACCCACCTACCTCCATGGTTACCGGTGGTGTTGTGTTGGTTTTCTCCGTCCTTGGTTCCTGGGAGGTGGAGGCGCTGTGGTGTGGGGTTGGCGCATCTTCCAGGAAGGCCGTTCTGGGACATGGCCTAAAAAAGACCTTTGTGCGGGTTGTACAGCCTTCGAGCTTTCACCAGCTGTTCTTTCGCTGTGATAACGCGGCTTGCTGGTGGATGCATAGGGGTTCTGCCGCCGAATGTATGAAGACCTGGTAGCGGGCCCGGCACCTTAATCATGCCGACGGTTTTTGCCTCTTCGTCGAGGTCTTTTACCGTTTAGACAGGTTGTCCCCGAACAACAGAGTAGGCGGCTATGCACTGCTGGTTCTACACTACCCTGCGAACTTTGGGTTCAGTGTAGTACGGATGGCACTCTTCCTGAAACAGTTGATTTCAAATTGAACATTGCAGAACAGTGCCAGAGCATCCTGTTGCTCTTCCGACATATCTTTTCTGTCTACTGACCTGGCAAAAGCTGTAATACCCGAGGCTAATATTTTGAGGATTTTCTGCATTTTTACTTCCTGGCTCCTGATGCCAGGACTAATATTTCCCCAGATGGGGTTATTTACCGCAGGCACATTGAGGGAGATGCAGTTCTCTGGAGCTAGATATTTGGCTGTCGTGTCATTCATAGCTTGTTCTTGTAGCTGGTGAGTTGTTCAGTAATTTATACTGGCTGCCAGCTGTGGCTGCAACGGCAGCCCCTTCTGTGAGGGCATCGCAAACATGGATACCATCCCAAGTAGCTCCTCTTCTTGCACCCCTAGCACATTGGTTTCTTCTGCCAACCCCCTCTTCAGAGTCAGCCCAGACCTGACTCCTTATGCTCCCCTGCGAAGAGGGTGAGACATTTGGCAGCCCTGTAAAGGGTATTGCCCGGGGTCTGTTCGGAGACCCATGGTGACCAGATTCCTGCTGGAGTAGGTCACTTTGGAGCAACTGCACCACCATCCGCTTCATGCGGGATAATCGGCCGCCGTCGCTACCCGCGAACGGCAAGACGTCGAGCCCGGACCCTGCTGAGTCAACGGATTGCCCGACTTCCGGGTGGCTTTGCCGCCAGTCCGAGGTGCTCCTGTGGGCTGCTGCGGCGTCAAGTCGGGGGCTGCCGCTTGTTCAACGGGCAGCTCTGGTGTAGTCGGCCGCTGCTGACTGCCCACGTTCCCGCAGTCCTCCACAGTCAGTCACAAAGCGGCCCGTTTGGACTTGTGAGATTGGTGGGGTACTCTGTAACGAAAACACAACAGAGTGCCCGAAAACAACCTCAGGTTAGTGAATACTCACCTGTAGGTCCGTTTTAAACTTACCGGTGGAGGAGCGACCCTCCTTCCTGCCTGTCGCTTCGCAATGCGTTCGACGATATGTCGCGCATGCGTGCTGGCGGGGTCTTCACGTAGTCACTCACGTGACTCCGAAGTAAAATGATGACAGATGTTTTGGTAATTAGAGTGCTCAAAATTATGATAGTTGGGAAAAGAATCAGAGGCTGCTAGGCTACCAGATCAGGTAGATACAGAGTCTCTTGTAGGGGAATCGAGGACCAGGCTCAAGATGAAGGGGAAAATAGGAATCTGAGGGGTAACTTTTTCACAGTTACTCCTCAGTTGAAGCTGGGACTATCCCATTGTTTAAGAAACAGACAAGTAAAAGACAAGGGTACACAAAAGGCTGGAGAAACTCAGCGGGTGCAGCAGCATCTAAGGAGCGAAGGAGATAGGCGAGGTTTTGGGTTGAGACCCTTCTTCAGACCTTCTCCTCAAGGTTTGCCTACTTTGAAGAAGTTCTCCTCCCTACGGAGACAGTTACTCCTCAAGTAAAAGACAAGACAGGTTTGGAGGGATATGGACCAAACACAGGCAAGTGGGACGTGTAGCTGGGCAAGTTGGGCCCAAGCCTGTTTCCACACTGTATCACTCTGACTCTATCGCCCCTCAGCCTTCAATGCTTCAGAGAAAACAATCTTAGTTTGTTCAACCTCTCCTTTAAAATTAATACTCTCGAATAAGCGAGTTTGGTATTCAGACTGCGCATGCCCAGATCATAGGTCACTGGAGATAAACATTCTTGGCAGCTGAGCTGTATACCGACCTGCGTTTCATCCGTAGTCAGGATTGAACCATGTCCCCGGCGCTGCAAGCGCTGTTGAATTGCTACTGGAGTTGGCAACACTCGTTCTCCATTCTCCACTGGTCCATGCAGAAATCTCAGCAGTGACAATCTAATGAATCACGGTCCGGTCCCCCTCAGGCTGGGTATATGGGTTCCATTCTCACTCGGGCTGCCCTCCCGGGTTGTATATGGATATTATACAGGGGCGAATTATGCACCCCTCTCCTGCATAACCCCATGAGGCAGATTTGTGAGCGGAGTCTCACTACTGTCCCTGTCCCCTCCCAAGTGTCCCATCCCTGTCCGGGGTCGGCCGGAGATGTCCGGGGTGATCCTGGACTGACGAGACACTGGCCCGGAGCAGTGGCGGCCCCAGGCTTACAGCCAGCACGAAGAAGAAGCACTAACTCCAGCTCAACTCTGCTCCGACTCCCGAGTAACCTGTTCCCCGATGGGCTGGGGACCGTGAGCTGCGCCTCTCGCCTTATCCAGTGGCTGTCGGTTAACCCCCTCGGTGAGGCGAAAGCCGAGCACCATTCATCAACGGGGATACACACAAAATGCTGCAGTAACTCAGCGGGTCAGGCGACATCTCTGGAGAAGGGTCACGACCCGAAACCTCACCTATTCCTTTTCTCCAAAGATGCTGTCTGACCCGCTGAGTTACTCCAGCACGTTGTGTCTACCTTCGGTGTAAACTAGCATCTGCAGTTCCTTCCTACAGAGCGACGCCTGTCCGCGGGTAAAGGCGAGGCGGCGGGGAGAGGGATAGGGAGAGATGGGGAGAGAGGAACTCGCTATAGCGGCTTCACTGAAGGTCCCGGACACCCCATCTCTGCAAGAACTCCCTGGTGTTAGGACAATCTCTCCACCACCCCCCTGCCCCGGCTGGAGGAAGGAACTGGGGGACATTGACCGCTTCTGCAATCAACGTGCAAACCCCGGCTTTCCCCGTGGAATGTAAAACTAAACACATCTGTAAGCAAAACACACACACAACGTCTTTCACCTCCCCTTCTCTCTCCCCCACCTCTCACTGTCTCTCCGCCAGTCCAGTCTCTCCCCCTGTCTCCCACTCGCATCTGCCTCCCCTCTCTCGCTGTTACACCCCGCTCTCCTGCTACCTGGCACCCCTGTTCGCTTTGTAATTCGCAGCATCCTGTGTAATTGACAGGCTTACAAAAGGCATTATTGTTTTAACCCGATTTAAACACAAATATGAGAACGCAAAATGTATTCACCGATCGGTTTCTGCTGAGAATGTTACTGAACAATAGATCCTCCTTTCAAAAGCATAAATCATTTGCATTTTAATGTTTTTGTCAGTCTTGGAGACCAATCCAACCAACATGACAACGGTGATTTGAAATTGATTGTTATAAATTTAATTAGATTTTACTTTATAAAAGAATTAACCAATGTATTGTATAAATACAAAGTACATTCCTAAATGTAGTGCGACTGCAATCTGAATCGCTCTCTGCCAAAGCTGCTTGGACTACAGTCCACATGCAGGCTCTCACCACCACCCCGCCTGAAGATTGGAGTCTCATCATGGAAGATCAGTTGAATTATCAAAACACATCACTAATTCTAGTCTAACTATCAATACATACTGTAGGCCTTCTGACCTAACAACGACAATGAGTTATCTCAGCATCAGAAGAGTCTTTCTGCTTCAGGTACACAATGGGTTGAATTACGCTGAGTTACCACTGAGCAGCATACCATCTAAATTTGACAACTCGGCAACTGATTGCTGGTGAACAGTTCAGAGAATCACTGGTTATCTGATTTATATGACAAATAAAGTTTCTAGATACACAATTTAAATTTAATGCACTGTCAATAGCGTACAGTCTTTGTTCATTTTGTTCAAAGATATGTTCAATTCTCAAAGTAGCAGCAAGGGAAAACAAACACCATGTGACAACTTTAAAAGGAACACTGATCACAATTTTAGTCAACTAAATGCCAACTCTGGATTAGAACGTGTAGGTTCTATTCCCGCACTAGAGTCCAGCACAAAATGCAGTTCTGTGTGTTCTGCACTGACGCGTGAGTTTTTAAAAGGAAGCCGGGGCTGTTCTCCAAACTGTTGTTGTTAAGGAAGTGCAGTGGCATCATTGTTGCTGCCCTGGCCAATATTTATCCCTTAAACAAGATTAGAAAATTATATTATCTAGTCTACCTCAATGCATTTCATTGTACAAATCAGCAGCATTCTGCAAAGATCAGTGCTGGGTCAATTTGAATGAAAAAGTAGATGAGTTGATTAGTAAGTTTGCAGACAACATAAATTTTGGCAGGGTTGTGGATAGTGATGAAGTTGCCAAATGACTCAGAAGGATATCGACTAGTTTGAAATACCTGCAGAGAAATGGCCGATAAATTTTAATCCCGACCAGTGAGAGATGTAGCGTTCATTGATCAAGATGTTGAGTATAAAAGTTGGGATGTTATGGGATACTTAATATATATGACAAGCAACAATGAACCCAGCACAGATTGCTCTGATACACCTCTGGTGATGGGCCTCCGCTCAGAAAAGCAATTCTCCACTACTACCCTCTGACCCCTTCTACGAAGCCAAATTGAATCCAGTTGCCTGGAGCACATGCTGACTATCCATAAGCAGTCCTTGCATATCCAAATGCTAGAAGATCCCCTCCCTCAGAATCCCTACCAGTAACATACCCATTGCTGATATCAGACTCAGTGGCCTGTAGTTCCCTGGCATATCATTGCAGCTTAAATGTACAACATTCCTCGGGTTCCTACCCCGTGGCTAAAGATCATGCAGATATCTCCGCGAGAGTCTCAGCAATTAATTTTGTTTTTTCTATGATATGTTTGGCAAAAATAAGGGAGGCTTTATCAATATAGATACCAATATCAATACCAGATGAAACGTTGAGGAAAATATTAACTTCCAAAGAACATTGAAATCTGACGCCATATTCCAAGGAGGTCTGTTGGTTTAAAAGGCTCTTAATTGCAATCCTTGGGCAGGCATGCACAATTTTTAGGATGCTAATTTGAAAATTCCATTTGCACCTGGAAATTAGATATAATTTCAAACATTTCCGATTACTTATAAAATGGTTCTCTCTCATGGATGAAAAGATGACCTTTTCCCTCCTAGAAATGCCTGGTCTGAAGTTTATTTTAGGTATTGATTGACCTTGATTCTGTCAATTGTTTTTTGCAAGGAATGTAATGAAAGTCATTGCCCTGTGGGTTAAACCCATTGACAACATTTTTCCATTCAGGAGCGGCTTATTGTTCAGATGATATTTTGAACAGCTTTAAATAATACATCACATTGTAAAATGACCTTTCGAGTCCCAGACATGTGAGTGGATCCGTTGAAAATAGAATGCAGCATTAAAACCAGAAATGTACCATAAATTGAATTGCTTGCATACGAAGAAACCATAATGTGTGGGAAAGAGTTTGATAGATTGGCATTGCCCAGTCAGTAATGCAGGGTTTAATAATATTACATGCCTATATTACAGAGTACAATAAAAATACTTAAACCTATCTGCATCAAACTCCACTTAGCATTCCTCAGCCCTTATGTTTAACTGATCAAGATCCTGTTGAAAGTTTTGATAACCAAGATATGATAATCATTGCAAATGTAGATTGCAGCATTTTAAATTGAAGACTGAGAGCATATACTGTATGGTGCAGAGATTTGCTGGCAGAATATTCCAGGCTTTTCCACATATTTAATCATGCATGTGTGCTCTTTGGTTATAGTCATTAGATTTATACCGTATGGAAATAATTCCTTCAGCCCATTGTGTTCATGCCAATTATCAATTACCTGTCTAGGCAACTTCAGATAGCCTTTGCTTTCTCTCTCCATCCCCTCCCCCTTCCCAGTTTTCCCACTTGTCTTACAGTCGCCGATTGCATTCTATCTTTGTCCCGCCCCCTCCCCTGATATCAGTCTGAAGAAGGGTCTCGACCCAAAACGTCGTCCATTCCTTCTCTCCAGAGATGCTGCCTGACCCGCTGAGTTACTCCAGTATTTAATTCCATTTCCCAGGATTAGGTCCGTAGCCTTCTGTTTTTTGGCAATTTGAGTTGTTATGTTAAATATTGTAAGTACCTGGTCCCATCACTCTCTCCATCGGTTGCTTCCTGAGGCAAACCATTTAACCCCCCTCCTCCTTCTCCCAACCCAGCCTAAAACCAGTCCTCTGGTTTTTGACATCTATATTGTCTGACAAACTTTCTGACTTTTATGCCCCTCATAATTTAGTAGACCTTAATTAAGTTCTGCCCCAGTCTCCCTTGCTCCACATAACTGACATGCTCCATCCTAGCCCACATCCAAGTGAATCTTCTCTGGAGTGCGATCATGGCCATCTAGAGAGTGGTGACCAGAACTGCAAACAATACACCAATTGGAAACTAACCAAAGTTTAATAAAGTTCTACCATAATATTCCTGCTCTTACATATTAGAACATAGAACAATACAGCACAGGAAAGGGTCGTTTGGCCCACAATATTTGTGCTGAACATGATGCTTAGCTAAACTGTTCTTATCTGCCTGCCCATTTTTGTTTAGTGTATTTTAGAGATACCACCGAGTCTGCGCCCACCAGCGATCCCTGTACACTAGCACTATCCTACACACACTCGGGGCAATTTACATTTATAACAAGCCAATTTACTTACAAGCCTGTACGTCTTTGGAGTGTGGGAGGAAACCGAAGATCCTGGAGAAAACCTACATGGTCACGGGGATAACATACAAACTCCGTACAGACAGCACTCGTAGTCAGGATCGAACCAGGGTCTCTGGCGCTGTAAGGCAGCAACTCTACCACTGTGCCACTGTTCTGCCCAAATCCATGATCCATACCCTTCTATTCCATGCAATTCCATATGCCTATCTAAAAGCCACTTTGTATCCGCCTCCACCACCACCCCTGGTGTCGCATTCCAAGTCCCCCCCACCCTCTGTGGGAAAAAAAATTACCCACACATCTCCATTAAACTTTACCCCTCTCATCTAATAACAATGCCCTCTTATGTTGTACATTTCCATACGGGGGGAAAAAAGGTTCTGAACCTATCTATGCACCTCATCATTTTATATACTATCAAGTTTCCCCTCAATCTCTGATGCTCCAGAGAAAACAAATCCAAGTCAATCCAACCTCTCCCGGTAGCTGAAGCCTTTTAATCGAGGCAGCATTCATAGAAACATAAAAAATAGGTGCAAGGGGAGGCCATTTGGCCCTTCGAGCCAGCACCGCCATTCATTGAGATCATGGCTGATCGTCCCCAATCAATAACCCGTGCCTGCCTTCCCCCCATATCCCTTGATTCCACCAGCCCCTAGAGCTCTATCTAACACTCTCCTAAATCCATCCAGTGATTTGGCCTCCACTGCCCTCTGTGGCAGGGAATTCCACAAATTCACAACTCTCTGGGTGAGAAAGTTTTTTTCTCACCTCAGTCCTAAATGGCCTCCCCTTTATTCTAAGACTGTGGCCCCTGGTTCTGGACTCGCCCAACATTGGGAACATTTTTCCTGCCTCTAGCTTGCCCAGTCCTTTTATAATTTATAAGATCCCCCCCCCCCCCCCCCCTCATCCTTCTAAACTCCAGTGAATACAAGCCTAGTCTTTTCAATCTTTCCTCATATGACACTCCCGCCATCCCAGGGATCAATCTCGTAAACCTACACTGCACTTCCTCAATCACAAGGATGTCCTTCCTCAAATTAGGAGACCAAAACTGTACACAATACTCCAGATGTAGTCTTACCAGAGCCCTATACAACTGCAGAAGAACCTCTCTACTCCTATACTGAATTCCTCTTGTTATGAAGGCCAACATTCCATTAGGTCTGAAGAAGGGTTTCGGCCCGAAACGTTGCCTATCTCCTTCGCTCCATAGATGCTGCTGCACCCGCTGAGTTTCTCAAGCATTTTGTGTACATTCCATTAGCTTCCTTCACTGCCTGCTGTACCTGCACGCCAACTTTCAGTGACCGGTGTACAAGGACGCCCAGGTCTCGCTGTACCTCCCCCTTACCTAACCTAATCCCATTGTGATAATAATCTGCCCCCTTGTTTTTGCCACCAAAGTGGATAACCTCACATGTATCTATATTATACTGCATCTGCCCACACACTTAACCTGTGCAGGTCACCCTGCAACCTCCTAACATCCTCTTCACAGTTCACACTGCCACCCAGCTTTGTGTCACCTGCAAACTTGCTAGTGTTACACCAAATTCCCTCTTCCAAATCATTAATATATATGGTAAATAGTTGTGGCCCCAACACCGAGCCTTGCGGCACTCCACTCGCCACTGCCTGCCATTCTGAAAAGGACCCGTTCACTCCTACTCTTTGCTTCCTGTCTGCCAACCAATTTTCTATCCATGTCAACACCCTACCCCCAATACCATGTGCTCTAATTTTAGTAACCAGTCTCCCATGCGGGACCTTATCAAAGGCTTTCTGAAAGTCTAGATACACTACATCCACTGGTTCCCCTGTATCCATTTTGCTTGTCACATCCTCAAAAAATTCCAGATTAGTCAAGCATGATTTTTATTTCATAAATCCATGCTGACCTGGACTAATCATTTTACTGCTATCCAAATGCCCTATTATTACCTCTTCACACCACCGAAGTCAGGCTAACTGGTCTGTAATTCCCCGTTTTCTCTCTCGCTCCTTTCTTGAAAAGTGGGATAACATTAGCTATCCTTCAATCGACAGGAACTGATCCTGAATCTATTGAACATTGGAAAATGATCACCAGTGCATCCACTATTTCTAGAGCCACCTCTCTGAGGACCCTGGGACGCAGACCATCAGGCGCAGAGGATTTATCATCCTTCAGTCCCATTAGCCTACCCAATACCATTTAACCATATAACCATATAACAATTACAGCACGGAGACAGGCCCTCTCGGCCCTTCCAGTCCGTGCCGACCATTTGTTTTCCCCTAGTCCCATCTACCTGCACTCAGACCATACCCCTCCATTCCCTTCACGTCCATATACCTATCCACTTTACTTTTAAATGTTAAAATCGATCCTGCCCCCACCACCTCTGCCGGAAGCTCATTCCACACAGCCACCACCCTCTGAGTAAAGAAGTTCCCCCTCACGTTACCCCTAAACTTCTGTCCCTTAATTCTCATGTCATGCCCTCTTGTTTGAATCTTCCCTACCCTCAATGGGAAAAGCTTATCCACGTCAACTCTGTCTATCCCTTTCATCATTTTAAAGACCTCAATCAAGTCCCCCCTTAACCTTCTGCGCTCCAAAGAATAAAGACCTAACTTGTTCAACCATTTCTCGCCTAATGAAAATTTATTTCAGTTCCTCTACTGCCTTTGATCCTCTGTCCTCCAGTACGTCTGGGAGATTGTTTGTGTCTTCCTTAGTGAAGACAGATCCAAAGTACCTGTTCAACTCCTCTACCATTTCCTAGTCCCCATAATAATTTCACCCGTGTCTGCCTTCAAGGGACCCACATTTGACTTTGCTACTCTTTTTCTCTTAACATATCTAAAGAAGCTTTTACTGTCCTTCTTTATATTCCTGGCCAGCTTCCCTTCGTACTTCATCTTTTCAGCCCGTATTGCCCGTTTTGTTTCCTATGAAAGTTTCCCAACCCTCTGGCTTCCGACTACTATTTGCTGTGTTATACATCTTTTCTTTTAGTTTTATTCTATCCCTAACTTCTCTTGTCAGATAAACCTCCTGCACTCTCTCAAAATGTTCAACATCTTTCCTGTAGTGGAGCAATCAGAACTGGACACAATACTCCAAATGAGGCCTAACCAAAGTCCTGTAGTCCAAAGTTCCCCAGAGCTGCAACATGACTTCCTGATTCTTATATGGCAATGAAGGTCTGCCCTTGGCCTTCTTTACCACCCTATCTACTTGTGCTGCCACCTTTAGTGAACAATGAACTTGGACTCCAAGATCCCTCTACACGTCCTTGCAGTTAAGGATCTTGCCATTAACTGTTTCCCACTCTCCTTATTATTCCCTCCCAAAATGCAGCACATTGCACTTGTTTGGGTTAAACTCCATCTGCCATTTCTCTGCCCATTTATGCAGGTGATGTATATCCCCCTGTATCTGCTGACAACTTTCCTCACTGTCTGTTTACTCCTCCAATTTTGGTGTTGTCAGCAAACATAGTCTCCAGCCCACCTACATTTACATCTTGTGTAATTTATATATATCACAAAGAACAGAGATCCCTGCAAATCTCCACTGATCATAGACCTCCAGCTGGGGTGTGTACCTTCACCCACAACACCTTGTCTTCTATGAATAAGCCAGTTTTGAATCCATGCAACCTAGTCATCTTAATCCTCTGGATCAGCCTACCATGACGGATCTTATCAAAAGTCTTACTAAATTCCATGTACAGTGGCTTGCAAAAGTTTTCATACCCCTTGAACTTTTCCACATTTTGTCACGTTACAACCACAAACGTAAATGTATTTTATTGGGATTTTATGTGATAGACCAACACAAAGTGGCGCATAATTGTGAAGTGGAAGGAAAATGATACATGGTTTTCAAATTCTTTTACAAATAAAACACTGAAGTGTGGCGTGCAAACGTATTCAGCCCCCTTTACTCTGATACCCCTAAATAAAATCCAGTGCAACCAATTGCCTTCAGAAGTCACCTAATTAGTAAATAGAGTCCACGTGTGTAATCTAATCTCAGTATAAATACAGCTGTTCTGTGAAGGCCTCAGAGGTTTGTTAGAGAACATTAGTGAACAAAGAGCATCATGAAACCCAAGGAACACACCAGACAGGTCATAGATAAAGTTTTGGAGAGGGTTAAAGCAGAGTTAGGTTATAAAAAAATATCCCAAGCTTTGAACATCAAACGGAGCACTTCAATCCATCATCCGAAAATGTTAAGAATATGGCACAACTGCAAACCTACCAAGACATGGCCGTCCACCTAAACTGACAGGCCGGGCAAGGAGAGCATTGATCAGAGAAGCAGCCAAGAGGCCCATGGTAACTCTGGAGGAGCTGCAGAGATCCACAGCTCAGGTGGGAGAATCTGTCCACAGGACAACTATTAGTCGTGCACTCCACAAATCGGGCCTTTATGGAAGAGTGGCAAGATGAAAGCCATTGTTGAAACAAAGCCATAAGAAGTCCCGTTTGCAGTTTGCCACAAACCGTGTGGGGGACACAGCAAACATGTGGAGGAAGGTGCTCTGGTCTGATGAGACTAAAATTGAAGTTTTTGGCCTAAATGCAAAACGCTATGTGTGGCGGGAAACTAACACTGCACATCACCCTGAACACACCATCCCAACTGTGAAACATGGTGGTGGCAGCATCATGCTGTGGGGATGCTTTTCTTCAGCAGGGACATGGAAGCTGGTCAGAGTTGATGGGAAGATGGATGGCGCCAAATACAGGGCAATCTTGGAAGAAAACCTGTTAGAGTCTGCAAAAGACTTGAGACTGGGGCGGAGGTTCACCTTCCAGCAGGACAACGACCCTAAACATACAGCCAGAGCTACAATGGCATGGTTTAGATCAAAGCATATTCATGTGTTAGAATGGCCCAGTCAAAGTCCAGACCTAAATCCAATTGAGAATCTCTGGCAAGACTTGAAAATTGCTGTTCACAGACGCTCTCCATCCAATCTGACTGAGCTTGAGCTATTTTGCAAAGAAGAATGGGCAAAAATTTCAGTCTCTAGATGTACACAGCTGGTAGAGACATACCCCAAAAGACTTGCAGCTGTAATTGCAGCGAAAGGTGGTTTCTACAAAGTATTGACTCAGGGGGGCTGAATAGCTTTGCATGCCACACCTTTCAGTTTTTTATTTGTAATAAAATTTGGAAACCATGTATCATTTTCCTTCCACTTCATTATTATGCACCACTTTGTGTTGGTCTATCACATAAAATCCCAATAAAATACATTTACGCTTGTGGTTGTAACGTGACAATATGTGGAAAAGTTCAAGGGGTATGAAAACTTTTGCAAGCCACTGTATATAACATCCATTGCCTCACCTTAATCAAAAATCTCAATCAAGTTAGTGAGACAACTCAAAACATGCTAACATTATTGAGATAAGGCTCTGAGTAATGAAGGCTGTTATCCTCTATGCCTTCACCACCTTTTTACCCTGGTTGCCACTTCTGTTCCTCAATACTCCCTTTGGCCCTAGCATTCAGTGTGCGTGTCCTGTCCTTGATTGTCCTGCCAAAGTACATCATCTTGCAATCATCAGGATTAAATTCCATCTGCCATTGAACCAACTGATCGATATCTTCATGTAATCTAAGATGATGATCCTTGCTATGCGCAACACCACCGATTTTTGTGTCATCTGGAAACATGCTAATCATGCCTCCTACTTTTGCATTTGAATTGTTAATGCATAATGCAAGCCTAGCACTCAAACCTGTGGTACACCAATGGTCATAGACTTAAGCCCCTGTCCCACTTATGTGTCCTTGGCACGCTAATTAGGCGACCTCGTGGTTGTGTTGTGGCGCGATGCTCCTGTGCTACTTAATGCATCCACACAGCCGTCTGGAGCGCGTGGCGTCATTTGAAGATGGACACAAAATGCTGGAGTAACTCAGCGGGACCTGCAGCATCTCTGGAGAGAAGCAATGGGTGACGTTGCGGGTCGAGACTCTTCTGTCTGAAAGAAGGGTCTTGACCCGAAACGTCATCCATTCCTTCTCTCCAGAGATGCTGCTGGTCCCGCTGAGTTACTCCAGCATTTTGTGTCTATCTTCAATTTTCTTGGCCCCGCTCTGGAAGTAGAAGTGGGGGCGGATCCAGACCGCAACAGCCGTGAGCCCCAGGCTGAGTTCGATGATCGTTTGCCTGCTTCTGCTGGAGGTGAGACGTTGCGTCGCGCCAGGGTCTTGGGCCTGTCCCACTTTGGCCGTCAGTTATGCGACAGGCCGGTGGCGCGTGAAGATTTTGTTCGCTACAAAATTTCGGAGCGCTGCGTGATACCGCGCACAACTCCATACCCCTCCGCGCTTCTCAGTGGGACCGGCCCCGCGCGGCCACACGATGCCCGTGCGCCTCAACGCGTTGACGAGATTGTGTAATTTGCGTGCCAAGGACATGTAAGTGGGACAGGGCCTTGAGTCACAAAAATGCCTCCATGATTACCATTTCTCCCATCACCAAGGTAATTTTGGATACAAGTTGCCAACTTGCTTTGGATGCCATGTGCTCTGCTTTTGAACTACTATCCCAAATAGGACTTTATCAAAGGTCTTACTAAAGTCCGGGTAGTGCGCTGTGCACATAGAACATAGTGTAGCACATGAACATGCCCTTCTTCAGCTCGCAATGTCCGCACTGAACATGATGCTGTTAAATTAACTCCTCTGCCTGACTGCGATCCATATTCCCCCCATTCCCTGAATATCCATGTGCATATAATTTGGTGCTTGAAAAATTCAGTGAAATTTGTCAGACAGGACCTCACTCTAACAAAGCCATGCTGACTTTGATTAATCCATGCCTTTCCAAGTCCAGATAAATGCTGTCTTGTTAAAAAAAGGTACAATGATGGCTGTCATCCAGTCAAGTATCACTTCACCTGTAACCATCGAATATTTAAAAATCTCTTTCAGCGTCCTAATAAACTCCTCTCTGGCCTCCTGCAGTCTGCGATACTTTTTATCAGCCCGAGGGATTAATCAACTGTTCACCCTGTTAAGACGCACAATTTCTCTAATTTGATGGTGAACATCTCCTGATATTTTGTCATTTTACCCCCTGAACTTTCCAGCTACAATATCCTTTCAATTGTGAATGCATGAGAGGTATTAATTGATGACCTTGCCATGTCCTCTGGCCCGACACACAGATTCCCTCTTTTGTCTCCAATGGCCCTGATCTTTTCCCTGAAAATACTTATTACCACTGAAATAAAGGAGGCCAATATCCTGGCAGGGAGATTTGCTCAAGTTACTTGGAAGGGGATAAACTAGTGTGGCAGGGGATTGGGCGTCAAAGTTGTGCAGCAGATGAGAAAGACCACAGTGGAAAAGTTGCAAGCATAGACAGATATGGAGTACTGAAAATAGGTGAGGTCAGAACAGGGCCTGAAACTCGGTTTGCTCAACGAGTTGTGTTTTGTAACTCATTGAGTGGAGACTGAAATCCTCAGTAATTTTAAGTATCTGGGTGACTACAAAGCTGTTGGCCAAGATCTGGTAAACAGAATGAACTAAGCATGGATACAATTTGCTCAATAGTCTGTCAATATATTTGCATTCCCATGCTCTTGGAAGAATGTGGAGACTTGGGAGTGAATAAATAAGAGATTCACCAGAATGTTGCTAAGAATTGAGTTTATTAGTTATAAGAAGAGGTTGGATAAACTTAGAAATAAAGTACTGCAGATTCTGGCTAATACACAAAAGGACATAAAGTGCTGGAGTAACTCAGCAGGTCATACAGCATCCCAGGAGAACATGGATGGAGGATGTTTCGGGTTGAAACCCTAATTCAGACAGAATAAGGGTCTCAACTGAAACGTCACCTATCCATGTCCTGCATGGATGCTGCATGACTTGCTGTTGCTCCAGCACTTTGTGTTGTTTTGTTAAACTTAGATTGTTTTTTTTTGGAGTGTCAGAGGCTGAGGGGGCGATCTGTTACAAGAATACAATTATGAGAGGCATCAATGGTAGTCTGAAACCTTTTCCTATTGTGGAAATGTCAAATGCTAAAGGTTTAAGGTGTTAGTGGGAAAGTTTGAAGTAGATTTGCAAGGCAAGTCTTCAAAGCAATGAGTGGTTGGAGCCTGAAACATGCTGCAGGGGGAGGTGGTAGGAACATATACAATAGTAATGTTTAGGTATTTAGAAACATGAACATACGGGGAATAGAGGGGTACCTATTAGGTGAATGTAGATGGGATTGATTTAAATTGTAATCTTGGTCGGCGTGGATGTGGTAGGCCAAAGGCCCTACACCTGTGCTATACTTTCTATGTTTTATTTAGATGCACAGTTTGAATTACACGGGAAGAAAGTTCAATTGTAAAATGTTCCATTCAGTGAGAACCTAGCCTTCTAATAGAGTGCACCACGCATGGCCTGCTAGCATATTAATGAAGACTAGGTATAAGGTACCTGAAATAGAAGAGAAAGTGTGAATTATTAAACGTTGTTTTTCCTTTGAACGTAATGCTGAATCTGCTGCTCTCATTCCTGAAGTCCATCTGGCAGGCTGTTTGCCTGAAGTACCGGTCACCTAACCAGTTATAAGCAATGTGTTACAGGATTACTGTATGAAATATTTATAAATGCACCTCTCAGCATAAGCAGCAGAAAACATGTCTCTAATGCTGTATGGCTCAATGTCTGTTAAAAACAGTCAAACATTAGAAAAATAAATGTTGCTTTAAATGTGCATTGACAGATGGCGTATTGAAAGTCTGCAGGTTGTGACGTTAGGTAAATAATACGTTTGCTCTATTCATACGACAGTGTCCCTTTTGATTGAAGAAATTAGAACTGGGGATGAAGTAGTGATAGTACTAAGTGAACATAGAAACATAGAAAACAGGTGCAGGAGTGGGCCATTCGGCCCTTTAAGCCAGCACTGCCATTCAATATAATCATGGCTGATCATCCAAAATAAGTACCCTGTTCTTGCTTTTTCCCCATATCCCTTAATTCCGTTAACCCTACGAGCTATATCTGACTCTCTTTTGAAAACATCCAGTGAATTGGCCTCCACTGCCTTCTGTGGCAGAGAAATCCACACATTCACAATTCTCTGGGTGAAAATGGTTTTCCTCATCTCAGTCCTAAATGGCCTAATGGCAGTGGAGGAGGCCCAGGACAGAAAGGTCAGATTCGGAATGGAAGGGGGAGTTGGAAGTGTTGAGCCACCGGCAATCAGGTTGGTTAGTGCGAACTGAGCGGAGGTGTTGGGCGAAGCGATCGCCAAGCCTGCGCTTGGTCTCACCGATGTAGAGAAGTTTACACCTGGAACAGCGGATGCAGTAGATGAGGTTGGAGGAGGTTCAGGTGAACCTCTGCCTCACCTGGAAAGACTGCTTGGATCCTTGGATGGAGTCGAGGGGGGAAGTAAAGCGACAAGTGTGGCATTTCCTGCGGTTGTGAGGGAAAGTACCAGGTGAGGGGGTGGTTTGGGTGGGAAGGGGCGAATTGACCAGGGTGTTACTGATGGAGCGGTCTCTGCGGAAAGCAGAAATTGGAGGGGCTGAGAAGATGTGGCTAGTGGTGGGATCCCGTTGGAGGTGGCGAAAATGTTGGTGGATTATATATTGTATGTGACGGCTGATGGGGTGGAAGGTGAGGACAAGGGGGATGGGGAGTCAAAGTCAATTCAAAAGAGTCAAAAGAGTTTATTGTCATGTGTCCCTGACAGGACAATGAAATTCTTTCTTTGCATAGCACAACAGAACATAGTAGGCATTGACTACAGTTATATACTTAAATACACACATTAATTAATAAATTAATAAAGTGCAAATAACAGATGGAGGGGTATTAATGTTCAGAGTTTTGTCCGAGCCAGGTTTAATAGCCTGATGGCGGTGGGGAAGTAGCTATTCCTGAACCGGGTTGTTGCAGTTCTCAGGCTCCTGTACCTTCTACCCGAAGGTAGCAGGGAGATGAGTGTGTGGCCAGGGTGGTGTGGGTCCTTGATGATGCTGCCAGCCTTTTTGAGGCAGCGACTGTGGTAGATCCCCTCGATGGAAGGAAGGTCAGAGCCGATGATGGACTGGGCAGTGTTTACTACTTTTTGTAGTCTTTTCCTCTCCAGGGCACTCAAGTTGCCGAACCAAGCCACGATGCAACCAGTCAGCAAGCTCTCTACTGTGCACCTGTAGAAGTTAGACAGAGTCGTCCTTGACAGACCGACTCTCCGTAATCTTATCAGGAAGTAGAGGCGCTAATGAGCTTTCTTAATATTTGCATCTGTGTTCTCGGACCAGGAAAGATCTTCACAGATATGCACGCCCAGAAATTTGACCCTTTCAACCATCGATTCGTTGATATAAACAGGACTGTGGGTCCCCATCCTACTCCTTCCAAAGTCCACAATCAGTTCCTTGGTTTTGCTGGTGTTGAGGGCCAGGTTGTTGTGCTGGCACCATATGGACAGTCGCTCGATCTCTCTTCTGTACTCCAACTCATCCCCATCAGTGATACGTCCCACTACAGTGGTGTCGTCAGCGAACTTGATGATGGAGTTCGCACTGTGACCGGCTACGCAGTCATGAGTATAGAGTGAGTACAGCAGGGGGCTGAGCACGCAGCCTTGAGGTGCTCCCGTGCTTATTGTTATCGAGTCTGACACATTACCACCAATACGAACAGACTGGGAGTGAGAGCGGAGCTGCGGGATATAGAGGAAACCCTGGTGAGAGCCTCATCTATACTAGAAGAAGGGTTCCCTGAAGAATGAGGACATCTCCGATGCAATGGTTTGGAACACCTCATCCTGGGTGCAAATACAACTTTGAAGGAGGAATTGTGAGTAGGCGAGTCCTTACAGGAAACAGGGTGGGAAGAAGTGTAGTCCAGATAGCTATGGGAGTCAGTGGGTTTGTAGTAGATGTCGGTCAGTACTCTGTTGCCTGCGATGGAGATGGTTAGCTCTAGAAACGGTAGGGAGATGTCGGAAATCATCCAGGTGAATTTGAGTGCCGTATGGAAGTTAGTGGTGAAATGGTTGAAGTCAGTGAGTTCTGCATGGGTGTAGGAGATAGCGCCAATGTAGCGGAGGTTGAGTTTGTGGACCTGTTCGACGGGATTGTTCGACGTACCCTACAAAGCTGCAGGCATAGCGTTCCCATAGCTACGCCTTGGAATTGGAAGAAATGGGAGGAGTCAAAGGAAAAGTTGTTGAGGGTAAGACCGGAGGGGAGTATTATTAGATGGGGATTGGTTGGTTCTGCGGTCGAGGAGGAAACGGAGGGCTTTAAGACCCTCCTGGTGGGGGATGGAGGTGTAGAGTGACTGGACATCCAACTCCCCCATCCATTCTGAATCTGATCTTTCTGTCCTGGGCCTCCTCCATTGCCAGAGTGAGACCCAGCGCAAATTGGAGGAACAGCACCTCATATTTCGCTTGGGTAATTTACACCCCAGCGGTATGAACATTGACCTCTAATTTAAGATAGTCCTTGCTTTTCCCTCCTTCCCCTCCCCCTTCCGAGCTCTCCCACAAGTCTACTGTCTCCGCCTCTTCCTTTCTTTTTCCAGCCCCCCCCCCCGACATCAGCCTGAAGAAGGGTCTCGACCCGAAAAGTCGCCTGTTCCTGCTCTCCATAGATGCTGCCTCACCCGCTGAGTTTCTCAGCCTACCTTCGATTTTTCCAGCATTTGCAGTTCTTTCTTAAATGCACCATTCAGATAATAATCTGCTGCCTTGTTCTTGCCACCAAAGTGGATAGCCTTACATTTACCCACAGTATACTGCATCTGCCAAGCATCTGCCCACTCACCCAACCTATCCAAGTCGCCCTGCAGCCTCCTAGCATCCTCCTCGCAGCTCAAACTGCCACCCAGCTTTGTGTCATCCTCAAACTGGCTCTCCCTTATCCATTCTATTTGTTACATCCTCAAAAAATTTCAGAAGATTAGTCAAGGATAATTTCCCCTTCATAAATGCATGCTGACTTTGACCGATCCTGTCACTGCTTTCCAAATGCGCTGCTCTGACATCTTTAACAATCGACTCAAGCAACTTCCCCACTATCGATGTAAGGCGAACTGGTCTATAATTCCCCGTTTTCTCTCTCTCTCCTTTCTTAAATAGTGGGCTTACATTTCTTTCTCCCTCCTTTCTTAAATAGTGGAGTTACCCTCCAGTCCCCAGGAACTGATCCGGAGTCTATGGAACATTGGAAAATGATCATTAATGCATCTACGATTTCTAGGGCCACCTCCTTGAGTATTCTGAGGCAGACCACCAGGGTCTGGGGATTTATCTGCCTTCAGTCCCAACAGTTTACTGAACACTATTTCCTGATTAATGTGGATTCCCTTCAGTTCCTCCCTCCCACTGGACTCTCGGTCCCCTAGTATTTCTGGGAGATTGCTTAGTGAAGACAAGCAAAGTATTTGTTTAACTGTTCTGCCATTTCCTTGTTTCCCATTATAAATTCACTTGTTTCTGACTGTAAGGGACCTACATTTGTCTTCACTAATCTTTTCCTCTTCACATATCTAACAAAGTTTTTATATTCCCCGCAAGCTTTCTTTCAAGTACCTGGATAAATGATGGGGAAATGAAGTAAAATCCCACCATGATAGCAGGGGTATTTAACCTCTATTTACTAACCAGGAATAAAAGGGATCCTCAAGGTGAATATTGATTTGAAGGGCCTGTCCCACTATGGCGGCTTTAGGAGAGTTTGCGTTCGCCACAAGCTCGCAGCATGGTCGACACATGGTCGTAGGTGGTCACTGGTAAGTCCCCTTCATGGTCGATAGGAGTTTCCGCATAGTGGTTACTACTCACGGCCTCAGTTTGGTCGGTGAAAATTTTTCTGCGAGTATAAAATTGGTCGGCATGGAGAAAATTGATACTTTTGAACTCGTAGTGCAGTGGTAGTGAGGTTGCCATGTAGTTGTAGGTAGTCGACGTAGCCGTAGGTAATCTCCTTTGCTGACCGGGCATTTTACTTGGCTCATTGGGGAAAAAAAACGTAAGCACGAGTTTTCAGAACCAAGGAAAACCGACCGGTAATGTTAAATGCCTGCTAAACTTCACAGTGTATATCTCTGGCTTATTTAAAGTTGTCTGGCTTCTTAAAAGTGTCTCCCTCCCCCCCCCCCTTCTCTCCCCCCCCTTCTCTCCCCCCCCTTCTCTCTCCCCCCCCTTCTCTCCCCCCCCCTTCTCTCTCCCCCCCCTTCTCTCTCCCCCCCCCCTTCTCTCTCCCCCCCCCTTCTCTCCCCCCCCTTCTCTCCCCCCCCTTCTCTCCCCCCCCCCCCTTCTCTCCCCCCCCCCCTTCTCTCCCCCCCCCCCTTCTCTCCCCCCCCCTCTCCCCCCCCCCCTTCTCTCCCCCCCCTTCCCCTCCCCGCTCTTTTAATGGACTTACCGTACACTGTGCCAGCCGTCTTTAACCTTCCTGTTCATTGCGGGTATCACCTTGGCTTTGCACCGTGTGAATTTCAGGCAGCGCTCCCTTGCTTTCCCTAGCCCCCGCGTTTGCGGTGTGCGCGTGTGTGTGTTCAGTGCTGACGATCGATCCAGCTCGTGGTTTTTCAGGCGAGTGCCCCCGAGCTTGAGGGTCGTAGACAGTTTGCCGAAAAGTCACGTAAGTGGGTCAGGCCCTTAATTGTAAGAAATCCAAGGTTCACTGGTGTTTTTAAAGAAACAACCTCGCTAATATGTCAACGCAGATCCATAACAAGGATTATTTGTTATAACAATGCATTGTTTCATGCGATTGAATTGAATTTAGAAGTAACAACCTACAAGATTGAGGAGGTCAAGGCTGTAAACAATGTCTATATTGACTTCAGCAAGGCCTTCTATAATGTTCCACATGTTAAGTTGCTCTGGAGGGTTAGATTGCATGGCATGCAGGGAGAACTCATTGCCTTGGTATAGAATTGGCTATTATATGGAAGGAAGGAAAGTGTGATGTTGAAAGGCTATTTTTCCAGACTGGAGACCTGTGACTAGTGATGTGCCTCGGGGATTGGTGCTGTGCTCATTGCTGTTTGTGGTTTATGTAAATGATTTGAGTGAAAATGTGCAAGGTATGATTAGTAGACAATGAAGGTTGAAAATAGCAATGGGCCAGCATCCAACCCCTGAGGCATACAACTACCCACGGGCCTCCAGTCCAAAGAACATCTTTCCACAATCATCCTCTGCTTCCTACCATCAAGCCAATTATATGCTTACTTAACTAGATCACCTTGGATCCCATGTGATCTGACCTTCAAGAGAAACTAACCATGTCAATGGCCTTGGTGAAGTATATTTAAAGGTCTTGCTGTAGTATTTAGTTCCCTCTTTAAAAAGTTCAGATAAATTAATTAGACCTTAGTATACTATTTATTTACTTTGTAAATAACTTTGTTTTTTTACTTTGTAAATAAACCTGACATTTTGTTTTAGCTCTATTGCATATGTTAATTGGCATGAAATTTGGAAGTAATTAGGGTACATGGGTATGTCATGATTAGAGCCAGGATTTTTCCATAAATGCCATGTGCCTTTTCATGCATTTTTTTGATGATTTCACCAAGATATTTCACGATCGAGTGTGTAAAGCAGCCCTTTTTTGCCATTTTGCTAAAAGGTCGTGCTATTTTCTCTAGTTGTACCATGAGTACAATGAAGTTTTCTATGTTAACACGTTAATATTAATGTTATTATTAACATGTTAACATAGTTTAACTTACAAGAAAATTTCCACCACTAGGGCGAAAACGGGGGCGCCACTGTCGGTCGTTCATTCGTTCGTGCCGCTGCCTGTTTGTTCAGTCGTCTGCAAGATCTATTTAAGAAAGAACTGCAGATGCTGGAAAAATCGAAGATAGACAAAAAATGCTGGACAAACTCTGAGGGTGAGGCAGCATCTACGGAGGGAAGGAATAGGCGACGTTTCGGGTCGAGACCCTTCTTCAGACTGACGTGGGGGGACAGGAAAATGAAAGGAAAAGGTAGAGACAGTAGGATTAGAAGGAGAGCTGGGAAGGTGGAGGAGGGAGAAGACAAGGGCTATCAAAAATTAGAGAAGTCAATGTTGATACCGCTGGGGTGTAGACTACCCAAGCGAAATACCCAAGCTTGTCTCCTCACTATATTTACTGCTGGCTCCAGTCGCAAATCTTGAGACCGAGTGATCTGTGCAAGGCATTCATTGATGCTGGAATTCCACTGTGGAAATTGGAAAACAAATCTCTCAGAGGATTTTTAGAGAAATACACTGAGGAACATATACCAAGCGAGTCATCATTATGGAAAAATTATGTTCACAGCAACTTCAACATTGTTGTGCAGAAAATTAGAGATGAAGTTGCATGCAATAAAATATGGATCTCAATAGACGAGACAACCGATGCTGTGGGGAGATATGTTGACAATGTGGTCATCGGTACACTGGAGGCGGGTCAACCATCAAAGGAGTATTTGTTGATGTCGGAAATATTAGAGAAGTAAAACATCTCAACTATTGCTCTGTTGTTTACATCTTTACTTGCTGATCTTTGGCCAGAAGGTATAAAACACAAAAATGTTCTTCTGTTTGTGACTGATGCAGCTCCGTACATGAAAAAAGCTGCCCATGCTCTTAAAGTTTTACTTCCCAAAATGTTGCATTTGACATGCTTAGCTCAAGGACTTCATAGAATTGCCAAGCTCATACGTAGCATGTTTCCAAATGTCGATCGCCTAGTTTCCAATGTCAAGAAAATCTTCCTCAAAGATCCGTCACGTGTGCAATTGTTCAAGGAAATGGCACCCGAGATTCCGCTACCACCTCAGCCCATTTTGACTGTGTGGGGTCTATAGCTCTCTGCAGTACTCTACTATGCTGCAAATTTTGAAAAGATAAAATAAATCGTCAACTGTTTTGAAGAAGAAGAATCTGCTGCAGTCAGGATTGTCAGTGAAATAATGCAGAAAAAGTCCCTCCACCGCAATCTTGTGTGTATTGCTTCCAATTTTGCAAACTTTACACAAGCTATCACTTCCCTTGAGAAACGTGGCGAAACATTAGTGAATAACTTGCAGGTTTTCAGCAAAGCAGCTGACGATATTCGTAAAATTCCTGGCGATGTAAGTAAAGACATACAAGGAAAATGTGAGAGACTGATTTTAGCTAACAAAGATCTTGAAGAAATACAAAACCTAGCTAAAGTTCTTAAAGGTAGTTGTAATGCGCAAGACATCGACATTAAAATAGAGTCTGTAGCTTGTTTCGGGTATGTACCAGTGACCTCAGCTGAGGTAGAAAGAAGATTTTCACAACAAGTATATTCTGTCTGACAGATGGCATAGTTTAACACCAGATAATTTGAAAAAAATGCTAGTAATTATGTGCAACCAGGCATCTTTGGTCATTTAATGTAGTATACCTTTGTTATCATTTTTAACCATATTTTGGTGGGGGGACTCCATGACTTTATGCCATTTTTTGGTCAATAAATGCCTTTTTCGTGTCTTTTTTGTAATTTTATTCTGCCTTTTTGTCTGAATATTTCAGAGTTTTTTAGTGCATAAACATCCTGGCTCTAATCATGATGAATAATCATTGCAGCATTTGCAGTTCAATGTTTGACCATGTTCCATTGAAAAAGAATGAGAGCATTTTGTGACTTTAGAGATTTGGGCTTCTATCAAGAATGTGGCTTGATGGTATATGTCCTGCAACTCATCTCTCTATCCCTTACAATCTTGCCATTTCATTGTCTAAAATATTCAAATTTCCTTCAAAGGTTACTTGGCTTTAAACCAGTTGTCATCATCCTGTTGGCCCTGGTGTTATTCTCCCCAAACTGCTGACCTTCTGTTTTCCAAATTGTATGTTGTTATTTGGTCCTGGTGAATGCTATTCCTCTTAGATACCATGCTCTATTTTCAAACAGACCTTCCAATTGTATTTTTTTTAAACAGACAGTTGCGGCAACAGAATGAAGAGCTACTTCGAAAGCTGACCCATAGCACAAAAAGGTTGGAGATAATGGAGGCTGACTTTGACTCGAGCCGACATTACCTTGAGGCAGAGCTGAACCATGCTCGGGACGAAGTGGACAAACTGAAGGACAAATTCCGCAGGTCAGTGACTGAAATGATGGCATTCTGTGGTGTGTGGATTAACTTTT
The DNA here is from genome assembly GCA_035221665.1 of Okamejei kenojei. Lineage (NCBI taxonomy): Eukaryota > Metazoa > Chordata > Chondrichthyes > Rajiformes > Rajidae > Okamejei > Okamejei kenojei. The sequence goes on along the minus strand of CM069135.1, from coordinate 126,163,161 downwards.
AAAATTTCAACTTTTGCATGTCGAGAATCTGGCATTTTTCACAGCACGTTCAAGCTTTTCAGTTTTGTATTGAAAATTCTGAATAAATCACATTGTGTTTCTAAATTCTTATGTATTGTCCACGAGTTTTGGAGACCCAAAGCAAACATAACAGTTATTGAACAGAATGGTCTAAGTTTTCATTTGCATAGTGTGCCATTGCTGATTGCATAATCATTCAATTTTGATGTTTTTTAAATTGGTGAACTGCAGAAGTGTGGATGTTACACAGTCTGCAAAAATCAACTTGACACTTTCATGTGTGCTATGCACTAGCACAGAAAAATAATTTAACTCGGAACCTGTGCATAAAACATAATTGTATGTAAATTTTAATTTGCAGCTGAGGTTTGGTCAGTTTACCTTTTCTGGAATTTGTATGTTACTCACAGGCAATACGATTCTTCTAACAGCCCGTTTTCTTCAAGGGCTGCTCAACACATTATGGCAATGTGTAATATGTGTGTTTACTTTGGAGGTTATAAACCTGTATAACCTGGGGTGAGACAGTTGTCATTTCTCCACTTTGCTTCTCTGAGGTCCCCGCTGCATGAACTAGAGCTGCAGTATCTAAAGAGATTGAGCAAATAATGAAAGACATGGTGGAGTAACAGTAAAATACAGTGCCTTTTTCTGGTAGCTCTTTCAATATGAAGAAAGGTCTGGCCCAAAATGTTGTCTATCCATGTTCTTCCAGAGAATGCTGCCTGACCCGCTGATTTACTCCAGCCATTTGTACCTTTTCTTTTGTAAACGGAGTAATACAGCATGAAATAGGCCCTTCAGTCCCTCAGCAATGCCAACCAAGATACCAATCTAATCTCATCCCATTTCCCTGGATTTGTCCAACACCCGTCAAACCTTTCCTATCCGTCTACCTGTCCAAACATCATTTAATTATTATTGTACTTGCTTCAACCACATTCTCTGGTTAAATAAAAGCATAAAATGCTGGAGTAACTCAGTCGGACAGCATCTCTGGAGAGCAGTGGGAATGGACTGGACTGGAGTGGCAGGATTATGTCAAGGTAGTAAGAATAAGTTAGGTAGGGCACGAGCAGGCTGAAACAATGGGTCTACCAACAGTCCTATTTGTGGATATTGAGTAGGAGGTGAAAGCAGGCAGTGCAGGGTTGGAGCACTATGATGTTGGAGGCTATGGAGCAAAGAGAGGCCTGGGAGGAAGCAGCTTGATAAGGTCTGGGAGGAAGCAGTTTGATTTTGATTGGTTGAGATCGTGAATCAGAGAGAAGGCTGCGGCGTACCTGAGATCCGATACATGGTAAAGGTCATCTTACCAGCCTAAAAAAACACCCTACTTGTCTGCGAGTGTCTCTTCACTGTGTAATTTACTAACAATCTCCCATCTTCCCATCTTTTTTGCCCACAAGATACAGGAGCAGAATTACACCACTCAGTCCATTGAGCCTACTCCACCATTCAATTATGGCTAATCTATTTTTACCCCTCAACCACATTCTCTGCCTTCTTCCCATAACCCCTGACACCCTTATTAATCAAGAATCTGTCAATCTCTACCTTAAAATATCTATTGACTTGGCCTCCATAGCTGTCTGTGCCAATGAATTCCACAGATTCACCACCCTCTGACTAAATAAATTCCTCCTCCGTTCTAAAGGTACCTGCATTTATTCAGAGGCTATGGCCTCTGGTCCTAGACTCTCCCACGAGTGGAAACATCCTCTCCACATCCACTCTATCCAGACCATTCACTAATCAGTTAGTTTCATTGAGGAAACCCCCTCATCCTTCTAAATTCCAGGCCCAGTAACATCAAACGCTCATATATTTTGATCCAATCATTCCAGGGATCATTCTCGTAAACCTCTGGACCCTCTCCAATGCCCGCCCATCCTTCCTCAGACATGGGGCCCAGAACTGCTCACAATACACCAAATGCGATCTGACCAGTGCCTTATATAGCATTGGTAAAACATTCCTGTTTTTAGTCTGAAGAAGGGTCTCGACCCGAAACGTCGCCTATCTCCTTCGCTTCTTAGATGCTGCTGCACCCGCTGAGTTTCTCCAGCCTTTTGTGTACTCCCTGTTTTTATATTCTAGTTCCCTCAAAATAAAAGCTATCGTTATATTTAGCTTCCTGACTACTGATTCAACATGTAAATTAACTTTTTAGGAATCCTGCACCAGCCCTCCCAAGTTCAATTCCTCTGATTTCTGAATTCTCTCTCCATTTAGAAAATGATATTCGCCTTTATTCCTACTACCAAATGCATGACTTCACACTTTGCTGCGCTGTATTCCATCTGCCACTTCTTTGCCCAGTCTCCCAACCTGTCCAACGAGTCCCTTCTTTCTCTACACTACCTGCCCCTCCACCTATCTTCATAGTATCTGCAAACTTGGCCACAAAGCCTTCAATTCCCTCATCCAAATCGTGAAGAGTAGTGGACCCAGCACTAACACCTGCGGAACACTGCTAGTCACTGTCAGCCAAACAGAAAAAGCCCCCTTTATTGTCACTCTTTGCCTTCTACCATCCAGCCAAAAACTACATGTCAAAAAGTACAATTCATCCTGTCCTAGATAAATCTCTTATACTGAGCAGCATTGGCACTGCATGGCCTGATCTGAACCACAACCTTTTATTGGAGTGTATGATTGACTTGATACAAACAATGTCACAATGTTGGGGACCTTTTGAGTTTTGGTTAGATGGCCAGGCTTTAATTCAATTATCTGGAGTCTCCAGACTGTACACATTGTCATTTTACTTGGACGCATTGTAATGGATGATTATTACTAATGGTCCATCACTGATCACTGCTGAAGCAGTCGAGGGGAAAGCATTGTCCACAGAATAGCTCAAAAGGTACAACAATACAGCAGGGTCATCATAGAATTTCCAATCCCTTACTCAAGCATGTGAGCTGGAAAATGAATGGCCTCCCACCAGTGATGTAAATTAGGTTCAATGAAACGCGTCACCCCTTTACATCTCAATGGTTCTGATGAAAGAGTACTGGACCCAATGCAGAAGACCTCAGAGACTGGTGGTTGTGTGCCTTTGTGCGACCGGTAAATGCCATTTCTGTGACCCTTCAAACACCTGCATATAGTTTCCATTGTGCTGATGAATAATGCAGGCAAGTGTTTCTCTAGGCCAGACCTTGCTGATGTCAATGCCATTAAGAAGAGCACATTTGGTGATTATAAAGTGACCAGATTGCCTTATGAACCCATTTGGTTGTCTAAATCCTTCAGGAAATTATATATCCTGTTTGGCATATGTGTCTTCATACGTTTTGACTCTTAATTGGGTGAATGAGCTGAGGAAACCTCTCAATTGATGGGACAATCAGAGATAAGTAATAAAAAGCTAGCCATGCAAACGATCACTACATGTCATGATCAAATAAAAGTGAACTGTACAAATGCACATACATGGAAATTACTCACTCCCATTTAACAACGGCGTGTATTTATTTGACATCCCTATTAGCTCCAATGTGATAATGATCTGTTGTGGTCAGGAGATCTCTGCTCCTGAATAGTCTGAACTCCAGTCTGAAGAAGGGTCTCGACCCAAAACGTCACCAGCCATCCCTTCTCTCCAGAGATGCTGCCTGACCCGTTGAGTTACTCCAGCTTTTTGTGTCTAACTTCAGTTTAATCCAGCTTCTGCAGTTCCTTCCTCCACATTCCATCTGCTCCTGTATAGCTTACTCTTGTTGGGGGCAAGCAGTGATCTGTTTGGACTTTTTTTGACTCCACTGAAACACATAGTCTTTGACTGCCCTCCCACCTGCTCATCAGAAGCTGACTCCAACAATCTCTGTGCCACAAGAGTCCCAACCCTTGTTGGCATTGGGGTATCTACAATTTTGTAATCAGCAAGAAGGTAAGAATATTCTTTGGAAAATAATTGACGTTTCTGGAAAGAATAATGGCAGGATATTAGAAGAGGTAATTGTATATAATAAAGGAGTACCTGGGATGAAGATAGATTAACTGAGCTTCAATGCCAACTGGCAGACGTTTGCATGTATAGTTGCCATATTATATGTACAGTTCCCTCCATAATGTTTGGGACAAAGACCCATCATTTATTTATTTGCCTCTGTATTCCACCATTTGCGATTTGTAATAAAAAAAAATCACGTGTGGTTAAAGTGCACATTGTCAGATTTTAATAAAGAATATTGTGATACATTTTGCTTTCACCATCTAGAAATTTCAGCTGTGTTTAAACATGCCCCCCCCCCCCCCCCCCCAATTTTAGGGTGTCATAATGTTTGGGACACATGACTTAATGTGCCGCAAACATGAACTCTCTTATACCTGCATTAAGGAGGCATTTAAACACACCTGAGCAATTATAAACACCTGTGTCCCAAACATTATGGTGCCCTGAAATGGTGGGACCATGTATAAACACAGCTGTAATTTCAACATGGTGAAACAAAAATGTATAAAAATACCCTATAATAAAATCTGACAATGTGCACTTTAAGCACATATTATTTTTTTCTATTACAAATCTCAAATTGTGGGGTACAGAGGCAAATAAATAAATGATGGGTCTTTGTCCCAAACATTATGGAGGGCATTGTAAATGTTCAAATGGATTGTGTTTCTTCTGCCCTTGTAGATTACAGAATAGTTACACTGCATCCCAACGAGCCAATCAGGATCTGGAGGAGAAACTGCATGCCCTGGTGAGTGATCATGTCAGCGCATTTTGATAGGGAATTGTTTGAATTTCACAGCGCTCACCCATTACATTACACTGACCCTACTTGAGAAGAAGGCAGGCCTATTCTTCAGTATTGTTAATTCATCAGATACCATCCTGAATTATTGTCTTCAGATTAATTGACATGTTACAGTTCACTTTATTCAGTCAGCTTTTCTCTATTATTTTAATTGTTTGTATTGATTGATATTCTCTAGGCCAAAATGTCCAGATACAAAATGCCAGGCATACAATGCAAGTACTCTATCCCAATCTCTTCCATAGCGGGCAATTTCCGGAAAAGTAGAGTGAATGTTTCAGGACATTCAGGAGCAGGGAGGTTCTACTTCAGTTGTACAGGGTCTTGGTGAGACCACACCTGGAGTATTGCGTACAGTTTTGGTCTCCAAATCTGAGGAAGGACATTATTGCCATAGAGGGAGTGCAGAGAAGGTTCACCAGACTGATTCCTGGGATGTCAGGACTGTCTTATGAAGAAAGACTGGATAGACTCGGTTTATACTCTCTGGAATTTAGGAGATTGAGAGGGGATCTTATAGAAACTTACAAAATTCTTAAGGGGTTGGACAGGCTAGATGCAGGAAGATTGTTCCCGATGTTGGGGAAGTCCAGGACAAGGGGTCACAGCTTGAGGATAAGGGGGAAATCCTTTAAGACCGAGATGAGAAAGACTTTTTTCACACAGAGAGTGGTGAGTCTCTGGAACTCTCTGCCACAGAGGGTAGTTGAGGCCAGTTCATTGGCTATATTTAAGAGTGAGTTGGATGTGGCCCTTGTGGCTAAGGGGATCAGAGGGTATGGAGAGAAGGCAGGTACGGGATACTGAGTTGGATGATCAGCCATGATCATATTGAATGGCGGTGCAGGCTCGAAGGGCTGAATGGCCTACTCCTGCACCTAATTTCTATGTTTCTATGTTTCTATGACATCCTGAAAGCCTCCTTGGATAGATCTTCATAGACTCGTACAAAACTCTGGCATTTGCCCGCTGAAAATTTGAAAAATAACATTCTAGGAGAAACTATGCACGTAAAGCTTCCATGACAGGAGCACAAGCAGCTATATTGGTCTCACCGATATAGATCATCTGGCATCTAGATCTAAAACTCATCTACTGCATCCGCTGCTCCAGATGCCAGATGATCTATATCGGTGAGACCAAGCGGAGGCTTGGCTATCGTTTCGCCGAACACCCCGCTCGGTCCGCAATAACCAACCCGACCTCCCGGTGGCACAGCACTTCAACTCCCCCTCCCATTCCGTATCCGACCTCTCGGTCCTGGGCCTCCTCCACGGCCAGAGTGAGCAACACCGCAAGTTGGAGGAACAGCACCTCATATTCCGCTTGGGGAGTCTGCATCCTTTGGGCTTGAACATTGAATTTTCTCAATTCTGTTAACCCTTGCTGTCTCCTCCCCCTCCCACCTCTCCCTCAGCCCTCGGACCCTGGCATTCCCTCTCTCTCTATCTCCCTCCCCCACCCTAGTCGCACTAGCTTCTCATTTTCACATCACAAACAGCTTACAATGGCTTGTTCCCTTTATCATCGATACTTTTTTGCATATCTTTCATTCATTGTTCTTTATCTCTCCACATCACCTTCTATATCTCTTGTTTCCCTGATCCCTGACCAGTCTGAAGAAGGGTCTCGACCCGAAACGTCGGCTATCTCCTTCGCCCCTTAGATGCTGCTGCACCCGCTGAGTTTCTCCAGCCTTTTGTGTACCCTCGATTCTCCAGCATCTGCAGTTCCTTTGTTACAACTGATTTTTAATTGACTTCTTCTGTCTACAAAACCAAGCATTCCATATGCTTTCATACCGGCCTTTTCAACGTTCTGCCAATTTGAAAGATTTGTATGCCCCAAGTTCCTGTGAATGTAAACCCAATATTCCTGTGTTTCTGTGAATGTATACCCTCAATTTCCCAAGTCAGATGGTTTTGTAGAGATGACCATTGGAGAGGTGGTTACATTGCAGATTCAGTCAGATACATGGGTGACTTCCAGGAGGGGCATGCTTGTAGTACAGAAACTCCTGTGCTTTTCTCCTCTCTAACAAGTATACTGTTTTGTGGTGGAGGGAATGGCGCCTCAGGAAAGCAGCCTGATACCGCATCTGGCTCTTATGTACAGCAGGAAAGGTCAGTGTCCATTGAGTGTTTGTAATAAGGGGATTTGATTTGTTTTGGACACAGGCATTACTGTGGCCCTAAACCAAGCTCCTGAATGACAATAGACAATAGGTGCAGGAGTAGGCCATTCGGCCCTTCGAACCAGCACCACCATTCACTGATCATGGCTGACCATCCACAATCAGTACCTCGATCCTGCCTTCTCCCCATATCCCTTAACTGCTTTCTTAAAGAGCTCTATCTAACTCTCTCTTGAAAGCACCCAGAGAATTGGCCTCCACTGCCTTCTGAGGCAGAGAATTCCACAGGTTCACAACTCTCTGGGTGAATAATTTTTTCCTCATCTCCATTCTAAATGACCTACCCCTTATTCTCAAACTGTGGCCCCTGGTTCTGGACTCCCCCAACATCGGGAACATGTTTCCTGCCTCTAGCGGGTCCAATCCCTTAATAATCTTACATGTTTCCATAAGATCCCCTCTCCTCCTTCTAAATTCCAGAGTATACAAGTCCAGTCTCTCCATTCTATCAACATATGACAGTCCCGCCATCCCGGGAATTAACCTTGTAAACCTACACTGCACTCCCTCAATAGCAATAATGTCCCTCCTCAAATTTGGAGACCAAAACTGCAGTACTCCAGGTGTACTTCAGGTGTGCAGAGACTAATACCCCAGATGTGGTCTCACTAGGGCCCTGTACAGCTGCAGAAGGACGTATTTGCTCCTATACTCACCCCCTCTCATTATGAAGGCCAACATGCCATTAGCTTTCTTCACTGCCTGCTGTACCTGCATGCTTACCCTGTCACCACACTGGTGCCAAGATTAGGGCTGTCTCTTGAGTGGGCAGAGGACATTCTGAAAGGAGATGGTAAATAGCCTGAGGTCTACATTGGTACTAACAACAGAGTCAGGAAGAGGGATAAGGTTCTGCAAAGTAAATATAAGTAGAAGGTTGTAATAGGCAAAAGGACTTTAAAGGGTGTAATCTCAGGATTACTCCTTGTGCAACATGCTAGTGAGAAAGGGAATAGGATAATTAATGTGTGATTGAAGAGCTGATGCAAGCTCGAGGACTTAAGCTAGTTGGACCATTGCCATTTCTTCTGGGGTAGTGGTGACCTGTACAACTAAAATTCTGATGGGGTGGTTTGTTCGTGCTACTCAGGAAGGTTTGTCTAGCGGTAGTGGGAGCCGAAGTAGTCGTGTATCACAAGAAAAAGATGAAGTACATTGAGAAGTTGAAGCAAGCAATTGCAGTAGATAGGACAAGGAGCATGGAAAGGCTAATAGGCTAAACTTCATTTGCTTTAATGCTAGAAGCCTCTCAGATAAGGCAGATGAACTGTGAGCATGAATTGGCTCATGGGATTGTGATATTATAACTATTGCGGAAACATGGTTCAGGTCTAGGTAGGACAGAAAGCCCAATTTTCTGGTGTACTGATGAGAGATCGAAGTATGAGAGGAAACATAGTTGTACTGTTGATTGTGGTTGGGTCTGCCCAACGACTTTCTGTAGCTCAGACTGCAAGTCCAGGCAACATCCTCGTAAATCTCTGCAGTCCTTCCAGCTTAATAGCATATTAGCAGGTGCAGCCTTGCCAACTTGTACAACTGTGACATAACTCCCCAACTTCTATACTCAATTCCTCAACAGATGAAGGCCAGCGTGCCAAAGGCTGCCTTCATCACCTGTGATGCCACTTTCAAGGAAATCTGTACTTGCATTCCTAGATAACTCCACAACAGTGCTTATTAAACTATTTCACTGTCATTCACCCTTGAGTCTTTATCACAAAATTTAAAACACTCTCGACTAAATTTTCTTGTCTTTTGGTAATTTTTGTCTTATTCCCCCTTGTGTATAATTTTATATATAATTTATTTTGTCACATGAGCAAAAAACATAATTTAGTCAAGGGTGAATTAAATTTTGTGATAAAGACTCCAAAGTTGAATAAAATAAACACTTAAATTAGTTAATTTATTTTGTTGAACTTTTTGAAAATCCTAAAAATATTTAAAGGAAACTAGGAGTGAAAAAAAAAGTTTAATAACGACTGGAGTTGGAAAATCATTCTGTTAGAATGATTTAAAAAAATGTTCCAATGTAAACACTGGGCCATCCTACCCTTTCGGGCTTTGATTACTGTAGTTTTTTTCTTGGAAAACTAGCTCAAAAAACCATGGAGTATATGATTTAATATATTAGTATCCAACTAATATAACTTTCAATAATTCTCCCCGACGAAAGCTCACAATACCACCAAATATCAACTTGCCATATACTTCTCTCCAGAAGCTGGCTCTTCCAAATCCAGATATATTTTAAAGGTTGTGCACGTGTACTGACATGTATATGTCACATGCATGCTCAAAACATCATAAAAACATAATCACAACAGAGTCATCATCTGTAACACATGTAACTGCATTTTTAAGTTTGTTATCCTCAGTTTCCTTGTCATCCTTCACAAGTGACTTGTCTCCTAAACATACCTCCCCTTGAGTCCTGTTCATTTCACTTCCTTTCAGAAATGAATACTTCCTTCTGCACACTCTCCCTCGAGCTTTAGGTACTTCAACAAAGACATAGTGTCTTAGTTTGCAAGCAAAATAAAAAAACAATAAGTTCGAGTCTACATGAGCTGAACGAGTTCTACTGCAGGTTCGATAAACAGAAACTTAACCCTGGTACCCCCTCCCCAACCAACATTTCACACCTGTTTAAAGCCTGACTCCTGTCTGCAAAGACTGAGCCCTTTCCCACCCACCCCTCACCAATCACCACTTAACACCCACTTACAGCCTGACTGCAATAGAAAAAAATATATAAATATTTGAATAAATTAAGTCATTCACCCTTCACTCATTCAGGAGGAGGAGCAGCACCTCATATGCACCCCAGCGGCCTGAACATTGACTTATCCAATTTTCGGTAGCCCTTGCTGTCTCCTCCCCTTCTCAGCTCTACCTCAACCCTCTGGCTCCTCCTCTTCCTTTCTTCTTCCCACACCCCCACCCTGCATAGAAGAAGGGTTTCGGCCCGAAACGTTGCCTATTTCCTTCGCTCCATAGATGCTGCCGCACCCGCTGAGTTTCTCCAGCACTTTTGCTCTACCACCAAATGGTGTCTATCCCTAATCAACCCTTGCCTTTCCAAATGCATGTATATTTTATCCTTCAGAATCCTCTCCATTAACTTTCATGCTATTTTTGTTTGGCTGCCTGGTTGATTGTTCTAGTTTTTATTTGCAACCCTTCTTAAATAGAGGCACAGCATTATCCACACTCCTGTCTTCCGGCATCTCACCTATGTCTAACAATGATTCGTATATCTCAGCCAGAGCTCCTGCAATTTCTTCTCCAGCTTCCCATATTGTTCTTGGATACACCTGATAAGGCATGGGAGATTTATCTACCGCCTCGACTATAATACAGACTGTCCTCAAGCCATTGCTATTAACTCTACCAAATTCTCTTGTCTTCATGTTTTCCTCTGTGGAAAAAACAGGAGAAATATTAATTTAGGATCTTGTCCATCTCCTGCAGCTCTGCAAATTGATGACAACTTTGGATTCTGGGGGCCTTAATCTCTCTCCTATTTCGCTCTCGCCCATTCCCTTCAATAAATTCATAAAATCTCTTTGGATCATCCTTCATCTTATCTGCCAGAGCTATCTCATTATCCCTTTTTGCCCATCTGATTTCCTTCTTAAGTATGTTCCTGAATCCCTTGCACTCCTCTGGGGATACACTTGATCCCTGTTGCCTGTACCTGACCTGTGTCTGCTTTTTGCATTGTCATCCAAGGTTCCTTGGAAGACTCCCATCTTCCTTGCCCTTCACTCTAACACACAATCACACTTTCAAAAGCATCCCATTTTCCAATGTCCCTTACCGTATCTTTATTTAGGAAGGGCAGCAAGGAGAAGCCAGGAAAGTAGAGGCTTACATACAGGTTGAGGAAGTTATTGGAAGGGATTCTCAGAGATCGGGTTTAGTTGCATTTGGAAAGGCAACGATTGATTAGGGATGTTTAAGAAGGAACTGCAGATGCTGGAAAAGCTCAGCGGGTGAGGGAGCGAAAGAAACAGGCAACGTTTCGGGTTTCAAACTGAAACGTTGCCTGTTTCCTTTGCTCCATAGATGCTGCCTCACCCACTGAGTTTCTCCAGCATTTTTGTCTACGATTGAAAGTCAGCATGGCTTTGTGCATTGGAAATCAAATTTGTGAGCCATGATTGAGTGTTTTGAAGAGGTGACCAAGGGGATTGACAAGAACAGGACAACGGACATCAGGGGTCGGCAACCTACGGTCCCGGGGCCCAATGCATCCAGCACGCAGGCAGACCTTTTCCCCCGTAATCATCTGGCCCGCCGGGTGCCCCGAGCAGCGGCCAGGCACCCCGAGCAACGGCCGGGCGCCCCGAGCAGCGGCCAAGCAGCGAGCTCCGGCTGTACCGCATCTTGCGCATAGCCGACGGCACGGCTGCACACCTTCTGTGAACACGTTTAAGAAAGAACTGCAGATGTTGGAAAAATCAAAGGTAGACAAAAGTGCTGGAGGAACTCAACAGGTGAGACGTGCAAGGATTGCATGAGGCGACCTCGCCCGCTGAGTTTCTCCAGCATTTTTGTCTACCTTCTATGAACACGTGATTTGATGCCTGCCATCCAGGGTGGGATCCATGTGTACAGATGATAGATGTGGCCTGCCATCCGCTCACAGACATGCGTCCCGGCCCCTATGCAAAACAAGGTTGCCGACCCTGGTCTATATGGAGAAGGTTCCACATGTTCCGAAAGGTTAGAACAGGCAGTATTTGGGGTGAGTTGCCAATTGAATACAAAATGGGTTGATGGTTGGAGGCAGAGGATGGTAGTGGAGGTTTGTTTTTCAGATTGGATGCCTATGAACATTTGTGGTGTGCTGCAGGGATTAGACCTGGTGCTGTTTGTCATGCTTGTTATTGATTTGGATGTAATTCATCTCTGACAGGTGCAAAGTGATGCAATTTGGGAAATTAACGCAGGGGAGGACTTACACAGTAAACGGCAGGGCCCTGTGAATCGAGACCCCGAGGGGTACAAGTATATAGTTCCCTAAATGTGGCGACAGAGTGGCATGCTTGTCTTCATCGGCCAAAGCGTTGAGTTCAAGCATTGAGACATCATATTACAGTTGCAGAATATGTTGGTTGGGCTGCACTTGGAATATTACAGTGGCTTGCAAAAGTATTCATACCCCTTGAACTTTTTCACATTTTGTCACATTATAACCACAAATGTAGATGTATTTTATTGGGATATTAAGTGATAGACCAACACAAAGTGGTGCATAATTGTGAAGTGGAAGGAAAATGATACATGGTTTTCAAATTTTTTTACAAATAAAAGTATTCAGCCCCCTTTACTCTGATACCCCTAAATAAAATCCAGTGCAACCAATTGCCTTCAGAAGTCACCTAATTAGTAAACAGAGTACACTTGTGTGTAATCTAATCTCAGTATAAATACAGCTGTTCTGTGAAGGCCTCAGAGGTCTGTTAGAGAACATTAGTGAACAAACAGCATCATGAAACCCAAGGAACACACCAGACAGGTCAGGGATAAAGTTGTGGAGAAGTTTAAAGCAGGGTTAGGTTATAAAAAAATATCCCAAGCTTTGAACTAAACACGGAGCACTGTTGAATCCATCATCCGAAAATAGAAAGAGTATGGCATAACTGCAAACCTACCAAAACATGGCTCTCCACCTAAACTGACAGGCCGGGCAAGGAGAGCATTGATCAGAGAAGCAGCCAACATGGTAACTCTGGAGGAGCTGCAGAGATCCACAGCTCAGGTGGGAGAATCTGTCCACAGGACAACTATTAGTCGTGCACTCCACAAATCGGGCCTTTATGGAAGAGTGGCAAGAAGAAAGCCATTGTTGAAACAAAGCCATAAGAAGTCCCATTTGCAGTTTGCCACAAGCCATGTGGGGGACACAGCAAACATGTGGAGGAAGGTGCTCTGGTCTGATGAGACCAAAATTGAAGTTTTTGGCCTAAATGCAAAACGATATGTGTGGCTAACACTGCACATCACCCTGAACACACCATCCCCACTGTGAAACATGGTGGTGGCAGCATCATGCTGTGGGGATGCTTTTCTTCAGCAGGGACAGGGAAGCTGGTCAGAGTTGATGGGAAGATGGATGGAGCCAATACAGGGCAATCTTGGAAGAAAACCTGTCAGAGTCTGCAAAAGACTTGAGACTGGGGTGGAGGTTCACCTTCCAGCAGGACAATGACCCTAAACATACAGCCAGAGCTACAATGGAATGGTTTAGATCAAAGCATATTCATGTGGTAGAATGGCCCAGTCAAAGTCCAGACCTAAATCCAATTGAGAATCTTTGACAAGACTTGAAAATTGCTGTTCACAGACGCTCTCCATCCAATCTGACTGAGCTTGAGCTATTTTGCAAAGAAGAATGGACAAAAATGTCAGTCTCTAGATGTGCAAAGCTGGTAGAGACATACCCCAAAAGACTTGCAGCTGTAATTGCAGCGCAAGGTGGTTCTACAAAGTATTGACTCAGGGTGGCTGAATACGTTTGCACGCCACACTTTTCAGTTTTTTATTTGTAATAAAATTTGGAAGCCATGTATCATTTTCCTTCCACTTCACAATTATGCACCACTTTGTGTTGGTCTATCACATAAAACCCAATAAAATAAGTTTACGTTTGTGGTTGTAACGTGACAAAATGTGGAAAAGTTCAAGGGGTATGAATACTTTTGCAAGCCACTGTATATGCTGTTCTGGTCGCAATGGATAAGAAATATGTGCTAAAGATAGCAAAGGGTGCACAAAAGATTCACTAGTATGTTGCCCGGATTAAAGGTCTTGGGTTTAAGGAAAGATTGGATAGGCTGGGTCTTCTTTTTCTGGAGCACAGGAGGTTGATATGTAGAAAATATCATGATTGATATGTAGAAAATGTTGACAGCTGGTGACAGTTTCCCGTGGAAAGGATGGCTAAAACTAGACGGCGTAGGTTTATGTGAGAAGGGGTTTGAACAGAATCTAGGGGAGAAATTATTCCTATAGAATAGTTTGTGTCTGGAATGAGCTGCCAGAGAATTTGGTGGAGTCAGTTACAGTAACGATTTTTAAGAAGCATCTGGGCAGATACAAATGAATATAGATGGATATGGAGTCGTGCAACACAGAAACGGGCCCTTTGACCCAACTTGCCCATGTCGACCAAGATACCCCATCTGCACTAGTCCCACCTGTGTGCATTTGGTCCATATCCCTCTACACCTTTCCATTCCATGTACTTATCCATATGTCTTTTAAATGTTGCTGTGGTACCTGCCTCAATTATCTACACTGGCAGCTCGTTCCATATACCCACCAACCTCTGTGTGAAAAGGTTCCCCCTCAGGTTCCTATTAAATCTTTCCCCTCTCACCTTAAACCCATCTCCTCTTGCTCTTGATTTCCCTACTCTGGGTAAAAGGCTCTGTGCATTCACCCTATCTATTCACTTCATGATCTTATACATCGCTATAAGATCACCCCTCAGCCTTCTGCACACCAAGGAATAAAGCCTGTCGAGCTTCTCCCTATAGCTCAGGCCCCCAAACCCTGGCAACATCCTTATATATCTTCCCTGCTTTCTTTGCAGCTTAACAACATCCTTCCTATAGCAGGGTGACCAAAACTGAACATAACACTCCAAATGTGGCCTCACCAATATCTTGTACAACTGTAACATAACATCCCAATTTCTGTACTCGGAACCCTGACTGATGAAGCCCAATGTTCCGAAACCTACCTTGACCGCCCTATCTACCTGCAACACCAGTTACAAGGAACTACGTACCTGCACTCCAACATCCATCTGTACTACAACACTCCCCAGAGTATACAATGCATTCAGAAGTATTCAGACCCCTTCACTTTTTCCACATTTTTTTACTCTACATCCCTAATCTAAAATGATTTTTTTTTTTAAATCATCAATCTGCATACAATACCCCATAATAAAAAAAGCGAAAACAGGTGCTTAGAAATATTTGCAAAGTAATAAAAATAAATAACTGAAATATCACATTTACATAAGTATTCAGACCCTATAGTCAGTACTTTGTTGAGGCACCTTTGGCAGCGATTACAGCTTCAAGTCTTCTTGGGTACAATGCTACAGGCTTGGCACACTTGTATTTGGGTAATTTCTCCCATTCTTCTCTGCAGATCCTCTTAAGCTCTGTCAGGTTGGATGGGGAGCGTCGATGCACAGCTATTTTCAGGTCCCTCCAGAAATGTTTGATCAGGTTCAAGTCCGGGCTCTGGCTGGGCCACTCAAGGACATTCACAGACTCGTCACAAAGCCACTCCTGCATTGTCTTAGCTGTGTGCTTAGGGTCTGTGTCCTGTTGGAAGATGAACCTCCACCCCAGTAAGAGGTCCTGAACGCTCTGAAGCAGGTTTTCATCAAGGATCTCTCTGTGTACTTTGCTCCGTTCATCTTTCCCTCGATCCTAACTAGTCTCCCAGTTCCTGCCGCTGAAAAACATCCCCACAGCATGATGCTGCCACCACCATGCTTCACCGTAGGTATGGTATTGGCCAGGTGATGAGCGGTGCCTGGTTTCCTCCAGACGTGACGCTTGGCATTCAGGCCAAAGAATTCAATCTTGGTTTCATCAGACCAGAGAATCTTGTTTTTCATGGTCTGAGAGTCCTTTAGGTGCCTTTTGGCAAACTCCAAGCGGGCTGTTGTGCCTTTTATTGATGAGTGGCTTCCCTCTGGCCACTCTACCATAAAGGCCTGATTGGTGGAATGCTGCATATATAGTTGTTCTTCTGGAAGGTTCTCCCATCTCCACAGAGGAACTCTGGAGCTCTGTCAGAGTGACCATCAGGTTCTTGGTCACCTCCCTGACCAAGGCCCTTCTCCCCCGATTGCTCAGTTTGGCCGGGCGGCCAGCTCTATGAAGAGTCCTGGTGGTTCCAAAGTTCTTCCATTTAAGAATGACGGAGGCCACTGTGCTCTTCAGGACTTGCAATGCTGCAGAAATTGTCTTATACCCTTCCCCAGATCTGTGTCTCGACACAATCCTGTCTCGGAGGTCTACGGACAATTTCTTCGTCTTCATGGCCTGGTTTGTGCTCTGACGTGCACTGTCAACTGTGGGACCTTATATAGACAGGGTGTGCCTTTCCAAATCATGTGCAATCAATTTAATTTACCACTGATGGACTCCAATCAAGTTGTAGAAACATCTCAAGGATAATCAATGTAAACGGGATGAACCTAAGCTCAATTTTGAGTGTCATAGCAAAGGTCTGAATACTTATGTAAATGTGATATTTCAGTTATTTATTTTTAATTACGTAGCAAAAATTTCTAAACACCTGTTTTCGCTTCTTCATTCTGAGGCATTGTGTGTAGATTGATGATAAAACAAATGAATTTAATCAATTTTAAAATTAGGCTGTAACGTAACAAAATGTGGAAAAAGTGAAGGGGTCTGAATACTTTCTGAATACACTTTACATTTGTGATGTTGGCACGAGGATAATCAATATCAACATTCATTTTGTAAATTAATAATTTTTAAAAACAAATAGTTATTTTCACCTTCATTTGTGCAACGCCCACTGCAGTACCTTCATCAGTGTTTCTATTACATCAAAGAACTCAAACCACATTTGGATATGTGATTTGCCATTAAAATGTGTAATGGATATCTCTTATTAATTTCTATATTTGGGAATTAAATTTGTCCTGAATGGTTACTAGTAATTTTTCCTCGCTATGACAGCAATTGATTGAATCCTTTTCCTTTCTTTGTTTCTGATTGCAATTCTCTGGTCCTCTGACAAAGCTTCCATTTTCAAAGAATCATAGGATTTCTGATCTTAACTTGTGTCAGCCTTTGCCACCTTTGGAATTATCCAAACTGAACTAACTTGCGTTAACTTCAAGAGACCAACATATTTAGTATCCCTTTTATATTTTTTACCATTTAAAAAAAATAATTCTTCCCTCAACATTGCAAAATTAATTTCATCATTTTGTGATGATAGATGCAACATACTTATTTAGCCCCTCTGTCATGCGAGGTTAAGATTTCCTTTTTTGATTCCCAGACTGCCCAATTAATCCTCTAATAACTGCTTTGTTTCAAAATATTTTGGGATTCCGCTTTAAGTTGCCTGCTTAACTTCCCAAACACTCTCTCCTTTGCCCTTTTCACTCTTATAATTTTTTTTCTTAATTTACCTTTTCTGTATTGAGCCAAGTTTTCTACCATATTCTGCACCTGATGCTTGTCACACATGCTTTTCTGTTTTATCCTTTGTTTCATAGTGCTATAGTTTTGGAAAGTCTGGCTATCCTCGTGGGACGAATCATGTCCGTTCTTTCTCCAATCATCAGAATTGACTCTCTTCCAGCTGGATGTTCTTGTGCCTTTTTTTTTTGTCCTAAGAATATCTGTCACTATTTGCAAGAGAATCCCTCAGTGAAACAAACGTAACTACCCCGACTCCATTTTCCAGTAAGATGCAACTGAGCATGCCCAGGTCATAGGTCACTCGGCTAAACATTCTCGGCAACTGTGCTGCTGCATGAATACTGTCCTGCGTTTCATCCATAAGGATCGAACCCGGGTCTCCGGCGCTGCAAGCGCTGTAGAATTTCTACTGGACCATCCCCGTCCCCTCCCGAGTGTCCCATCCCTGTCCGGGGGCAGCAGGAGATGTCTGGGGTGACCCTGGACAGACGGGACACCGGCCCAGAGCAGTGGAGTTAGAGCTTCTTCTCCGCGCTGGCTGTAAGTCTGGACCGCCACTGCAACGGGCTGGTGTCCCGTCAGTCCAGGCTGTCGGTTAACCCGGCGGGACAGGCAGAGTTGAGCTGGAGTTAACGCTTATTCACCGCGCTGGCTATAAGCCTGGGCCTCTGCTGCAACGGGACGGTGTCCCGTCAGTCCAGGGTCACTCAGGACAGCTCCGGCCGCCCCCGGACAGGGATGGGACACTCGGGAGGGAACGTGGACGGTCCAGTAGCAATTCAACAGCGCTAGCAGTGCCGGAGATCCGGGTTCGATCCTGACTACGGATGAAATGCAGGTCTGCATTCATGCAGCAGCATTGTTTTGAGAATGTTTATGGCGAGTGACCTTTGACAAATCCCATGATTCCTTGCGTTTTTGGGAATACCAAACTCGCTTATACTGACATCATTTTACTATGCCAGCTGGAAGGCAGTACATTATCCTAAAATGTCATCCACTGATGAGCAGGTTTAAATTTGCTTCAGTGAAGAAGCTGCTAAAAGTTGTAGGTTTGCCCTGGATGCCCACTTATCTGAATTTTTTGATAAGGTAAATAATGTGTATCTGATCATGAGACATAAACTTCCACCCTACTTTATGTCCTCTAATGGCATGTTCAGTACTTGTGGTGGGCAATTTACAGCGGTTGAAAATCTCTCAGCGGCATCACATCTGCAATCAATCTCTTACTCGGTACAAAACACTCAAGTGGTGACAAAAATTAAACCAACCAGTAGTGTTGTAATCATCTTCCAGCTGATGGTTATATGTTGGCCAGAGCTTATCTGGTTTAGTGTGAATCAGTTCAATGAAGGATGACTGTTGAGAGTGAGCAGGAGTTCTTCTGACCAGTTGACGCAGATATTAAGAATTAATACAGAATTGCAGGTATTGTTCAATCAAGATGAATTCAGTTGTGACTCTTTCTTCCTTCATTCCCAGGAACTCTTGCTGCTTTCACTGATCTGCTTTAATGTTTGTTTTAACTGCTAGGATGGGCTACAGTGAAAATACCAGGACAAAGTTGATTACTGGTACCAGTTAACCACTAGTACATTTGCACAGTAATTTCATTTTTAATTTGCTGAATCACTCATATATGTTCTCTTTCTCTCCTCATGCTGCCATTGCTGCCTCTGGTGTGTGTCAGGCCTCTATCAGCCAAAGCTGGATCTATGCAGTTGCGTCTTTCTTTTCACCATATTTCTGATTTATTAATATTAATAGAGATGTCACTTTGTCGCAGAATACTTATAATTTTTTATTTGTGATTCAGATATCATTAATAATGTTTAGTTGATGATTTACACATTTTACAGGTGCACTGATACTAATTTATTGATTGGGGTGGTTAAACCCACATGGAATGGAAAGACCAAGGCTTCCTTCCAGAATAGCCTCCATCAAGTAGGGTGAGAAGGTTTTGGTGGTGGAAGGGGAAAATAGAGTAGGCCATTGTTCCATTCCTGACCAAGGTCCAGTTCATCGTTTTAAGCATATATCAACTGTGCATAGCATTGGACTCAGCTGTGGCTATGGCTGTGATGGCTTGAGAGAAAAGCAAAACGCTGGAAATGTTTTCATTAAAAGTAGAAAATCCTGGATTGGCCAAGCAGATCAGGCAGCATCTGTGAAAAGGGAAGCATTTCATGTTTCGGGTTGACTAATCATTTTGAAATGTTAACTCTTTCTCTTTCCACAGATGCTATCAAACCTACTGGGGGGTTCTAGCTTTTTTTTTAATTTTTAAGCAAATAACCTCTCACTGTGCTTTCCAAGAGGCTAAAGATAATTTTGTAACTAGGTGTTGGCATTTTCTGGAAACATTGAAAGAAGTGGTCATTCCTAACACAAATGTTTATCCAAAAAGAGCAAGCTTAAAATTGGAATGTGAGCCAATGGTACCTGACTCCAGATTCTATAGCGCTGAAAGATTATTGCTAATTAAGAAGGAAAAGGTATTTGGTGTTTTCCCACCAAATTTCATCACTTTAAAATGATTGTCATTATTTGTAGTAGAGAGACAGCAGTTGTAAAACCGTTACAGATTATTATATGCCTGGTTCGAGGAGCAGGAGACATAAGCTTAAGGTGAAGTGGAAGAGATTTAATAGGAATCAGAGGTGTATCTTTTTCACACAGAGGGTGGTGGGTGTATGGATCAAGCTATTAGAGGAGGTAGTTGAGGCTGGGACTATGCCAACGTTTACAAAACAGTTAGACTGGTACATGGATAGGAGGGATATGGGCCGCAGGCAGGCAGGTGGGAGTAGTGTAGCTGGGACACGTTGGTCAGTGTGGGCAAGTTGGGCCGAAGGTCCTGTTTCCACACTGTATCACTCTCTGGTTCAGTGACATCAAATCGTAAAATGTTTATTCACGTTATTCTTAGGCACTTTTAGCATATTTCAACCGCATGTAGAATTGGATTTTTTTAGGAAATGGAAACAGGCCCCTCGGACCAACACGTCCATGTTGATCAACATGCCCCATGTAACCTAGTCCCATTTGCCCACATTTGATCAATATTCTTCTCAACCTTACCTGTCCAAATTTCTTTTATTATTTGGTTGTTATTGTACTTGCTTCAACTACTTCCTGTTGCAGCTCATTCTATATAATGTAATCCGCTACTCACCATGTTCCTATTAAATCAATCTCCTGTTACCTTTAAACCTTTGCATTCACCTTGATTCCCTCACTGTTGGAAAAAGACTCTGTGCATTTACACTATTTGTTCCCTTCATTGTTTTGTACGTCTCTATATGAGCCAGCGCCCTCTGAATCACAGAATAAAACTTACAGTAGCTACTATGTATCATCTTCTCAAGGGTAATGTGGGAAACACTAATCAGCACTGACTGCATCTTCAAAATAAAACTCTCTGCAGACACTGTCTGCTGTCCACAGAAGCAGGTCCTCCAGCCCACCAAGTATTTGCTGACTATCAACCATCCATTTATGTTTATCCAATAACTATCCCATTTTGTTTTCTCTTTCCACATTCTTTTCAATTCCTCCCGGACTTCACCATTCACTTGCACTCTAGGGGCAATTTGCTTATTAACCTACCAGGATATGGGAAGAAACCATAGCACCCAGAGGAAACCCAATCACAAGACAAATATGTACTCTCCACGAAGAGCGCATCAGAGGTTAGGCTTGAACCTGGGTTGCTTGTGTGAGGGAGCAGCTCCATCTGCTTCACTGCCCTATGCTCTCATCTCCCTTTCTTCTCCTGTGCTTCCTCTCATGTATACATGTTTCTCGCTGTCTCATTCTGTGCCTTCTTGACTTTTATCCTTGCTGTGGTTTACTTCACTGGCCTTCCCTTCCCAAATGCCCACTCTAACCTCCCATCCTCCATCCCATGATGTAAAGCAATTATACTATTTTCCTTCAATTAAAATGTTAGTGTCTATTTTCCATCTTTAATTTTTACCTCAGCCTTTAAAAATTAGATTGAAGTTACTTCACTCAAATCTTTCCAATCTTTTGCTTTTTATTAAAATTTGACCCAGAATTAGCATTTTTTTTAAATGATAGAGCCTTATCTATCAATTTGGAAATGCCAGTAGCTGAAGGAACACCCAACTTCTTGGTCCCCTTGATTGCATGGTGATTGGTGCCAGCTCTGTCATTCACCTTGGTGTTCTTCCTCCAATTAGCCCAGTTTTACTTTGTCCAATATTGAAGCCAAGATCTAACGTTCATTCAGAAGTGCTTTAAAAGGTTCAATATTTTCTGGATGTTTTAGATCTTCCCATTTCAGCATTGAAAATAGCCAGACATCTTCTTGTTATACAGTGCATTCAGACCCCTTCACTTTTTCCACATTTTGTTATGTTACAACCTTATTCTAAAATGGATTACATTTTTTAATCATCAATCAACACACAATACCCCATAATAAAAAAGCGAAAACAGATGTTTAAATATGTTTGCAAAGTACTTAAAATGAAATAACTGAAATATCACATTTACATAAGTATTCAGACCCTTTACTCAGTACTTTGTTGAGGCACCTTTTGGCAGCAATTACTGCCACAAGTCTTCTTGGGTATGACGCTGTGATGGGGGAGAGATCAAGACAAACTGAATTATACAAATGGTGCCAGCTCAGAGAGTGTGTTGAAGGCTCGTTAATTTCAACTTCAGCCTGGATACAATGCAAGTAGTGGACAAGAGGGCAAAGGCAAAATAAATGCAAATCAAACAGTTTGCTGAGCCTCAGTCTTCTGTGGAAGTCGTTAGTGACTTTCTTGCACAAAGCTTCAGTGAGGTTGGTCCAGGACAAATTGTGGGTGATATTTGTTCTAAGGAACCTGAAGCTTTTGATCATCTTGACCGTGGTACCTTTGATGCTGACTCCACCTCTCTTCCTGATGTTTATAACTATCTCCTTCGTCTTGCTGATGCTGGTTTACAAAAAAGGACACAAAGTGGGTTTCCTGGTGAACACAGATAGGTGTGTTTAGGGTCGGGATCCTTCTTCAGACCATGTTAGTAGGCGCTCTGTTGCCGTCCTGTATTCCATCTCGCCATAATTCAAGGTCTGTCCTACTGCAATGATGTCAGCTGAAAAGCTGTAAATGGAGTTAGACCAAAATTTAGCCGCACAGTCATGAGTGTGTGGAGAGTATGGAAAGGGGCTGAGAATGTATCCTTGTGGGGCACTGGTGGTGCGAATTATCGCTAAGAACATTTTGTCGCCTATCCTCATTGAATGTTGTCTAACATTGAATTCTCCAATTTTAGGCAGCTAACGAACAAACAACCACTCCACCCCCCCCCCCCCCCCCCCCCCCCCCCCCCCCCCCCCCCCCCTCTTTTCTATGCCTCACCTGAAGGTGCACCCATTTCTCTCTTTCCCCTTCCTGTCCATTGCCTCCTACCTATATTTCTTCCTCTGGTTTCACTCTGCACATCTATTTATCTCAAAGCCTTTTGTCTTTTCATCCCAGTCCAACAATCTACCAATCAAACCCCTTCCATCTATCACCTGCCAGAGTTTATCTCGCCCTCACCTCTTCCAGTTTAGCACTCTACCACCCCGCCCCCCTCCTCACACGACAATCAGAATCCCGACCCAGAACATCGCAAATCCACATTCTCCAGAGACGCTGCCTGACCCACTCTGAGTTACTCCAGCATTTTGTGTCTTTTTTAACATAGCTGTTGTTAGCTTGCATCATTTTGTTGTGGTATCTAGTCGCAGAACCACTACTTATAATCACTGTAAGACATTTTTCAATGGTAAATCTAAATTTTGTGCCACTCAGATTTGTTTTATGGTAAGCTTGATGAAAATGCAGCACTCTGTCATGTAACCTGCACCACATAATCTAAAAAGAACATCTCAATTACACAGAATAACATGCATGTTTCCCCACATTTATAATGTTGAGTCATGTCCGAATGAACTTCTGTTTCTGTGCTCGCGTCTTCTCATTGGCTCGGGATGCCTGATCTGTGTGTATAACCATGTTTATTTCCATTTCTGCAGATTAAAAAAACTGAACTGGAAAAAAAGACCCTTGACTGGGAAATTGTGGAACTTACAAACAAATTACTTGATTCAAAAACTGCTATCAACAAACTGGAAGAGTTAAATGTAAGGCCAGCTATTTCTGCTTGGAGGAGATTTTGGCAGTTTGAGGCTCTTTGTGACTCCATGCTTGATTTGTAATCACCTTTTGATCTGGCCTAGTAAGCCATTCAATTAATGGATAATTAGACGTGGCTATTAGATGTTGGACCACAGGCCCAACCTCGCCCCATCAATAAATAAATAAATGTCATCTCATGCAAATCTGGGCAGTGCTTGTAAACTTTTACAGGCAGTGTGCGCTACTTAAAAGCTGAAATAGATTGTCTACCATTGTTTTAGTACAAATGTGATAATAAAACATTCCCTGTTCCAAAGAGAGTCTAAGTATTTCAGTGGTGCCAGTCCATCCATGTCATGTTTAATACTGCCTCATATACAATGGGTGTATTTTGCAGATGGCTACTTGACGGCATTACATGTGATTGACATTACAGGCACTCGGTTGCTCAGCAGCACATTCTGGTTAAATTTACTAAACCAGAAAAAGTTGCAGACTCTAGACTGCTGCATATATAGTTATTTTCTTGGGTACCAAAGACCTTGATTAACTGAAGATATTTGTACTGCATTGGCAGACCTGCAGACTGGCAATTTAATCTGAACTATTGTTCTTTCAATAGCTCTCCATCGCTGTAGTAGATGGTTATTTCATGCCGTAGGTTGTCTTTCGACGAATGTCGGCTGAATGTTGGCACTGGCAAAAGCTCAGTGATTTGGAAACCAATCAGTGGTATTATAGTCAAGGAGGTGTTGGAAGTCCAAAACGCGTGAAGGTGGAGAAATCTTATCAGGTATATATATCTAAGGACACTGGGAAGAAATTGTAGGAGCCCTAGCTGAGATATATGAACCATCATTGGACACAGGTGAGATGTCAGAAGACTGAAAGGTAGTTAATACTGTGTCTGTAGGTAAGAAGCACCGCAAAGGAAAGCCTGTTAACTATAGACCAGTAAGCCTAACATCCGAGATAGGGACGTTACTAGAGAGGGTTCTGGGGATTAAGATATACATCCATTTGATTAGATATTGATAGATTGGGAATATTTAGGATGGTTTAGTGCATGGGAGATCATGTCCACCAAATGTGATTGAGTTTTTTGAAGAAGTAACCAAGAAGGTTGATGAGGACAGCCATAGATGTATCTAAATGGACTTCAGCATGACTTTTGATAAGGTTCCTCACGGTAGGTTGTTCTGAAAGTTTAGATTGCATGGAATCCAGGGAGAGCAAGCTAACTGATACAGAATTGACTTCATGGTCGGAAGCAGAAGAGTGGTGGATCAAAATGGAAGTCTGTAACCAGTGGTGTGCGTCAGGGGACAATGCTAAGCCCATTGTTGTTTGTCATTTGTATAAACGATTTTTGATGAGAATTTACAAGCCATGATTAGATGACACCAGAATGGACTTCATGGACAGTGAAAATTGTTATCAAGAATAACAGCATGATCTTGGTCAGCTGGGTAAGTGGCCCAAGTAAGTACAAATGGCGTTTAAGTCAATTATTAAGTGTGAGGAGTTACATTTTGGGAAATCATGGTAGGGCCCCCGGGAGTGTTGTGGAGCAGAGGGTTCTAGCAGTGGCATTTCAGATAGATAGGCTGGTGCAGAAGAATTTTGGCATGTTGACCTTCAGTCATGGAATTGAGTACAGAAGTTGGGACACTATATTACAGTTGTACTAGATGTTGGTGATGCTGCACTTGCAGTATTGTGTTCCATTTTGGTCTCCTGCTATAGGAAAGATACTATTAAATTGGAAAGAGCGCACAGATGATTACGAGGATATTGCCAGGACTGGAGAGGACTGAGCTATCGGGAGTGGTTGGGAAGGCTAGGATTTTATTCCTTGAAGCGTAGGAGACTCAGGAGTGAAGGTGATGACAGGTGATTCAGTGAAAAGCAGCAGGACGACAGTGAAACTAGTTCGACGACTAGGGTCGGGGAGGGATGGAGAAAGAGGGGATGCAGGGGTTATTTGAAGTTGGAGAAATCAATGTCCATATCGCTGGGTTGTAATCTGCCCAAACGAAATATGAGGTGCAGTTCCTCAAATTTGCATTTGGCCTCACACTGACAATGGAGGAGACCCAAGACTGAAAGGTCAGTCAGGAATGCGAAGGAGAGTTAAAGTGTTGGGCAACTGGAAGATCGCGTAGGCCAAGGCGGATCTCAATGTGTCTGGTCTAGAATGAGAAAAGTTAATCCAGACTTTCTTTTTTGATTATTATCCTGTGACTTGCAGGGAGGCAACACAGATGAGTAAGAACATGAATAAACTTGCCTCTGTGACTGAAGAATTTAATAACATTCTTTAAAGGAATTCATGCTGTAGTTATAACCAAACATTTGTTGCTACTGACAGTTGATCAGACTTGCATCTGAATAGTAGTCTTTGACAATGTGACATCCAATGAAACAAACACATGCTGACATTAGTGTATGTCCTCTGCACTGAGCAGGTAATTTGTTTGACCATCTTATCAGCTCTCTTTTCTGTTGATTGTAGTGGAGGAGGATTATTGGAAATTGTTACATCTTGTTACAATTTCTCAGATGTAGCAAGAAATTGTTACATCTGAGCTATGGATGCTGTTTTTCCAGGATGTGCATTGAATCAAAAGTGGTTCTGTTTCATTATTTTGATTTCAAGTAGTCAACAGTGAAAGTACTTATTCTGAGTGTAGCCTGGTTTATTTTTTAGTTTATTGGTCAGCACCTTGCATAATGATCAAGACTATACATATGTGCAGTAAGGCCAAACATCAAAGAATGGTTATACAATTAGGTCACTGCTATACCACTATCAGAGATGCCAATAGCGGATGCTCCATCCCTTGCCCTCACTTTGGGAAATCCAACAGATTGGCTGTGCTCCTTCTTCAGGAATATAAGCAGCAACTGAAGAGCGTACTCTCCCGCGCGGTGGGTATGGCACAGAACAACTGTCGGGATTCAGAGGAATGACACGCGACCTCTTGGAATTAGTAGACTGGGCGATGTTCAGGGACCCGGCAGCGGGCCTGAATAAATATGTACGCTACAGTTGTTACTGACTTCATAAAGGAATGTGTGGAGGAGTGTGCTCCCACTAAAACCATCTGAGTGTTCCCCAATCGGAAGCCTTGGATGAACCAGAAAGTCCGCATTCTTCTGAGGACTAGATCTCAAGCATTCTTGTCTGACAACATAATTATACAAGTCCAAATACGACCCGACAAGGCCATAAAGAGGCTAAAGGGGACTTTCACTCTACATTGGAGGGCGAGGCAGTTGTCAGCAGCTGTGGCACTTCCTCCAAGGCGAAATCGGGGGAGGTCAAGTGACGTTTGCTTTGATAGGGAGATAGCGATGGTATTACAACCTCAGTCACAGAGGCCAATATCAAAAGATCCTTTTTTTAAATGGCATTTACAGAACTATGTTTACATTTCCGTGGTGCTGCTGCAAGTAAGAATTTCAATGTTCTGTTTCCGGACCTGTGACAATAAAACTCTTGACTTTTGATCCTTAAGCTCGGGGGGACCGCAGTTTGTACACAGTTGTACACAATTGAACACAGTTTGAGATATGGCCTCAAAACCTGAAAGCACATCCCACCGAGAACAGCTTTTTTTCCCACATTGTTATCAGGCGTTTGCACTGACTTCTCATCGGCCCGGGACCAGTTCCCGATTTTTAAATATTCATTTTTGCAGGCCTTGCACTTTTATTATCTGCATTTCTCTGTAGCTGTAATAATATATTCTGCACTTTGTTTATTTTCTCTTTTTCACAACCTGATGTACTCGTGTATGATATGGGGGTCAACATATTGGAAGTGTAAGGGTGGAGTTAAAGGGAAAGAGAGTGCAGGAAATGTTACAGAAGTCTCCAGAATGAATGGGGCGGAAAGTTTAGGAAGGGATAAGAGAGTACGGTCAGGTAAAATGGGGACTGATGTGAGAGGGGAGGAGAATACCAAATTAAAGGTGTTTTATTTGAATGCGCGCAGTATAAGAAACAAAATGGATGAGCTTGTGGCACAGTTAGAAATTGGTAGGTATGATATTGTGGGAATTACAGAGACATGGCTGCAAGAGAGTTGGAGCTGGGAGCTGAATCTTCAAGAGGAGGTGGGGTAGCACTGTTGGGAAGGAGTTAAATTGAGTCCTTAGCGAGGGGTGACATAGGATCAGAGGATGTAGAGTAATTGTGGATAAAGGTGAGTGTAAAATTGTACGGGTAAAAAAACCCTAATGTGAGTTATTTTCTGTCCCCCAAACAGTAGCCAGAATATAGGATACATCAGGAATTACAATTGGCATGTAAGAAAGGCAATGTTACGGTGGTCATGGGAGATTTCAATATGCAGGTAGACTGGGAAAATCAGGTTGGTACTGGACCCCAAGAAAGGGAATTTGTGAAGTGCCGCTGAGATAGATTATTAGAACAGCTTGTAGTGGAGCCTACCAGGGAAAAGGCAATTTTGGATTTAGTAATGAACCGGATTAGATCAGGGAACTCATGGTAAAGGAACCACTTAGAGTAGTGATCATAACATGATAAGTTTTAATCTGCAATTAGAGAGGGAGAATGTGAACTCAGATGTGTCGGTATTGCAACTGAGGAAAGGGGACTACAGACGCATTACAACACTTTGCTACATTAAACTCCATTTGTCAAGTTTTTGACTACTAAATCTATCTATATCTTGTTGCAGTGTCTAAATCTCCACATAACTCCAAATCTCCCTTCCACCTTTATTCTGCATCATCAGTGTTGGTATTGCAGCTGAGTAAAGGGGACGACAGAGGTATGAGGGAGGATCTGACCAAAGTTGACTGGAAAAGGGAGTCTAGCAGGGAAGACAGTGCAACAGCAATGGCAGGAATTTCTAAGAATAATTGGGAAGGTGCAGGATCTTTTCATTCCAAAGAGGAAGAAAGATTCTAGGGGGAGAAAGAAGCGACTATGGCTGACACGTAAAGTCAAGAACAGTATAAAACTAAAAGAGAATGCGTATAACATAGCAAAGATGAGTGGGAAGCCAGAGGATTGGGAAGCTTTTAAAGAACAACAGAAGGTAACTGAAAAGGCAATACGGGGAGAAAAGATGAAATGCGACGAAAGCTAACCAATAGTCTAAAAGAGAACTGCAAGAATTTCTTCAGTTATATAAAGAGTAAGAAAGAGGCAAGCATAGAAGTTGGGCTGCTGGAGAATGATGCATGAGAAGTGAGAATGGGGAATAAAGAAATGGCAGTGGCATTGACTTAACCTTTTTGCATTAGTCTTCACAGTGGCAGACGCCAGCAACGTGCCTGACATTCGAGAGAGTCAGGGGGTGGAAGTTAGTGGAGCGGATGCTACTAGGGAGAAGTTGCTTGGGAAGCTGAAGGTGGATAAGTCACCTGGACCAGATAGACTGCATCCTGGAGTTCTGAAAGAGGTGGCTTTAGAGATTGTGGAGGCATTGATGGTGATATTTCAATAATCACTAGAGACAGGAGAGGTCCCAGATGATTGGAAAATTGCCAATATTACCCCACTGTGAAGGGAACAAAGCAGAACAGTGGAAACTATTCTGACTTCGGTGGTTGGTAAGATTAAAATCTATTATAAAGTCCATTATAAAGGATGAGGTTACGGAGTACTTAGAAGTTCACGATAAAATAGGCCGAAGTCAGCACGGCTGATACGTATGATAAGAGCATCTCTTTCCAAACTTTGCCTACTGCTTGGGCAATTCTCATCCTCTTCTCTAGAGATTGGTTCTGACATTCGCATGTAGATAGGGTGGTAAAGAAAGCCTTTGGTGTGCTGGCCTTTATAAATCAGAGCATTGAATATAGGAGTAGGGAAGTAATGTTAAAATTGTACAAGGCATTGGTAAGACCAATTCTGGAGTATGGTGTACAATTTTGGTCGCCTAGTTATAGGAAGGATGTCAACAAAATAGAGAGAGTACAGAGGAGATTTACTAGAATGTTGCCAGGGTTCCAGCAACTATGTTACAGAGAAAGGTTGAACAAGTTAGGTCTTTATTCTTTGGAGCGCAGAAGGTTAAGGGGTGACTTGATTGAGGTCTTTAAAATGATGAAAGGATAGACAGAGTTGACGTGGATAAGCTTTTCCCATTGAGGGTAGGGAAGATTCAAACAAGAGGGCATGACATGAGAATTAAGGGACAGAAGTTTAGGGGTAACGTGAGGGGGAACTTCTTTACTCAGAGGGTGGTGGCTGTGTGGAATAAGCTTCCAGCAGAGGTGGTGGAGGCAGGATCGATTTTAACATTTAAAAGTAAAGTGGATAGGTATATGGACGTGAAGGGAATGGAGGGGTATGGTCTGAGTGCAGGTAGATGGGACTAGGGGAAAACAAATGGTCGGCACAGACTGGAAGGGCCGAGAGGGCCTGTCTCCGTGCTGTAATTGTTATATGGTTATTATATGGTTATTCCGCTTCTCCATTAGCTTGCGGTCACTTTGGTGTAACTCTGTGATGGTACACACCTGTGTTCTTCATGTAGTCAGCAAACATCTGAGAAATGAACTGAAGCCCATTGTCTGAATATTATGTCAGGTGGGTTTGTATATGGTGTAGGCAGGTTGTGAAGTGTTGAGAGTCCGTGTCAGTTGTCTTTCTTTGGTTTTGAACGTACCCCTTTTTTTAACAGGAGCGCTACCGACAGGATTGTAACCTTGCTGTCCAGCTGTTAAAGTGCAACAAATCTCATTTCAGGAACCACAAGTTTGCAGATGTAAGTATAATGGATACACTGTGATGGTGTGCATTCACGGCCACATGGGTTCAGTCAGCCTGAGGTTATTGTGCCTAATGTACCCTATTTTCTTTAAGATTGACAGTGATTAAACCCCTCCTGAACTTGGATCTATAATATGATTGAAAATGATTCTAGTGCAAAGCATTATATTATTGGCTGCAGACTCATAACGCCTAGAATTAGTTTGTGGATGGAATAGCACACATTAGCCCAAGAATAAGCCACCTGGCTGCTAGAGCCTGCTTGACATGTATAGAGGATTTTATAACATTTTGTGCCAGTCCACCCTCCTGTCAAATTTCCATATGCTCCAATTCCCTGATTGTCCAACATTTTTTCAGTCTTCCATTGGGTAAAGGAATTCAGAAAATATGTAAACTTTGCATAAAGAAAATTTCACTCAGCTCAATCCTATAACTCAATCCTACTAACTCCATATCCTGACATAATGCCCATCTAATGCTACTCTTGGCTAAATGAAACCAGCGCCTCTGTTAGAGGCTTGTAGGTCTCAAAAACATTAATTTACACTCTTGAAGATTGCATAGGATTAAAGTTAGTAAGAAATGTGAACTGGTCATAGTTTAGTTATAATTATCTAATTTCCCAGTTCTTGGTTCAAGTCCTCATCATTAATTATCCTGAAAGGCACTCTTGATCTGGAGTTGGATGTTGATACTGATACATAGAAAATAGGTGCAGGAGTAGGCCATTCGGCCCTTCGAGCCTGTGCCGTCATTCAATATGATCATGGCTGATCATCCAACTCAGTATCCTGTACCTGCCTTCTCTCCATACCCCCTGATCCCTTTAGCCACAAGGGCCACATTTAACCCCCACTTAAATATAGCCAATGAACTGGCCTCAACTACCTTCTGTGGCAGAGAATTCCAGAGACTCACCACTCTCTGTATGAAAAATGTTTTCCTCATCTCGGTCCTAAAGGAATTCCCCCTTATCCTTAGACTGTGACCCCTAGTTCTGGACCTCCCCAACATTGGGAACAATCTTCCTGCATCTAGCCTATCCAACCCCTTAAGAATTTTGTAAGTTTCTCTAAGATCCCCCCTCAGTCTTCTAAATTCTAGCGAGTTCAAGCCAATATTACCCCACTGTGAAGGGAACAAAGCAGAACAGTGGAAACTATTCTGACTTTGGTGGTTGGTAAGATTAAAATCTATTATAAAGTCCATTATAAAGGATGAGGTTACGGAGTACTTAGAAGTTCACGATAAAATAGGCCGAAGTCTTTCCTCATATGAAAGTCCTGACATCCCAGGAATCAGTCTGGTTAACCTTCTCTGTACCCCCTCTATGGCAAGAACGTCTTTTCACAGATTTGGAGACCAAAACTGTACGCAATACTCCAGGTGTGGTCTCACCAAAACCCTGTACAGCTGCAGTAGAACCTCCCTGCTCCTGTACTCAAATCCTTTCGCTATGAATGCTAACATACCATTTGCTTTCTTCACTGCCTGCTGCACCTGCTTGCCTACTTTCACTGTGTTAAAGAAGGAACTGCAGATGCTGGAGAATTGAGGGTACACAAAAGGCTGGGGAAACTCAGCGGGTGCAGCAGCATCTAAGGAGCGAAGGAGATAGGCGACGTTTCGGGTCGAGACCCTTCTTCAGACTGGTTAGGGATCAAGGAAACGAGAAATATAGGCGGTGATGTGGAGAGATAAAGAACAATGAATGAAAGATATGCAAAAAAGTATCGATGATAAAGGAAACGAGCCATTGTAAGCTGTAGTGTGAAAATAAGAAGCTAGTGCGACGGGTGGGGGAGAGATAGAGAGAGAGGGAATGCCAGGGCCCGAGGGCTGAGGGAGAGGTGGGAAGGGGAGGAGACAGCAAGGGTTAACAGAATTGAGAAAATTCCTGCCTACTTTCAATGATTGGTGTACAATGACACCCAGGTCTCATTGCATCTCCCCTTTTCCTAATTTTGCCACCATTCAGATAATAGTCTACCCTCCTGTTTTTGCCACCAAAGTGGATAACCTCACATTTATCCACATTATACTGCATCTGCCATGCATTTGCCCACTCACCCAGCCTATCCAAGTCACCTTGCATCCTCCTAGCATCCTCCTCACACCTAACACTACCCCCCAGCTTAGTGTCATCCGCAAACTTGGAGATGTTGCATTCAATTCCCTCTTCCAAATCATTAATATATATTGTAAATAGCTGGGGTCCCAGGACTGAGCCTTGCGATACCCCACTAGTCACTGCCTGCCATTCTGAAAAGGACCCGTTTACTCCTACCCTTTGCTTCCCGTCTGCCAGCCAGTGCACTATCCACATCAATACTGAATCCCCAATACCGTGTGCTTTAAGTTTGTATACTAATATCTTATGTGGGACCTTGTCGAAAGTCTTCTGAAAGTCTAGATATAACACATCCACTGGTTCTCCCTTACCCACTCTGCTAGTTACATCCTCGAAAAATTCTATAAGATTCGTCGGACATGATTTACCTTTCGTAAATCCATGCTGACTTTGTCTAATGATTTCACCACTTTCCAAATGTACTGCTATCCCATCTTTAATAACTGACTCTAGCAGTTTCCCCACTACCGATGTTAGACTAACTGGTCTCTAATTCTCCGTTTTCTCTCTCCCTCCTTTTTTAAAAAGTGGGGTTACATTAGCTACCGTCCAATCCTCAGGAATTACTCCAGAATCTAAGGAGTTTTGAAAAATTATCATTAGTGCATCCACTATTTCTGTGGCTACTTCCTTGAGTACTCTGGGATGCAGACTATCTGGCCCTGGGGATTTATCGGCTTTAATCCATTCAATTTACCCAACACCACTTCCCGGCTAACCTGGATTTCACTCAGTTCCTCCACCTTATTTGACCCCCGGTCCCCTGCTATTTCCGGCAGATTTTTTATGTCTTCCTTAGTGAAGACAGAACCAAAGTAGTTATTCAATTGGTCTGCCATGTCCTTGTTCCCCATGATCAATTCACCTGTTTCTGACTGCAAGGGACCTACATTTGTTTTAATTAATCTCTTTCTCTTCACATATCTATAAAAACGTTTTATGTCCGTTTTTATGTTCCCTGCCAGTTTTCTTTCATAATCTATTTTCCCTTTCCTAATTAAGCCCTTTGTCCTCCTCTGCTGGACTCTGCTGAATTTCTCCCAGTCCTCTGGTAGGCTGCTTTTTCTGGCTAATTTGTATGCTTCATCCTTTGTTTTTATACTATCCCTGTTTCCCTTGTTTTCCATGGATGCACTGCCTTCCCTGATTTATTCTTTTGCCAAACGGGGATGAATAATTATTGTAGTTCATCCATGCAGTCTTTAAATACCTTCCATTGTACATCCACTGCCAACCCTTTAAGAATCACTTGCCAGTCTATCTTGGCCAATTCACGTCTCATACCTTCAAAGTTACCTTTGTTTAAGTTCAGAACCTTCGTTTCTGACTTAATTATGTCACTCTCCATCCTAATGAAGAACTCAACCATATTATGGTCACTCTTGCCAAGGGGCCACGCACAACAAGACTGCTAACTAACCCTTCCTCATTACTCAATACCCAGTCTAGAATAGCTTGCTCTCTCGTTTGTTCCTCTACATGTTGGTTTAGAAAACCATCCCGCATACATTCCAAGAAATCCTCTTCCTCAGCACCCCTGCCCATTTGATTCACCCAATCTATATGTAGATTGAAGTCACCCATTATAACTGTTTTACCCTTGTTGCACGAATTTTTTATTTCCTGTTTGATGCCATACCCAAATCCACTAGTACTGTTAGGTGGCCTGTACACAACTCCCACTAGCGTTTTCTGCCCCTTAGAGATTCGCAGCTCCACCTATATCGATTCCACATCCTCCAAGCTAATGTCTTTCCTTTCTATTGCATTAATCTCCTCTCTCACCAGCAACGCTACCCCACTTCCCTTTCCTTTCTGACTATCCCTCCGGAATATTGATTATCCCTGGATGTTCAGCTCCCAGCCTTGGTCCCCCTGGAGCCATGTCTCCGTGATCCCAACTATAGCATAGTCATTAATAGCTATCTGTACGTTCAACTCGTCCACCTTATTACGAATGCTCCTTGCATTGAGACACAAAGCCTTCAGGCTTGTTTTTACAACACTCTTACTCCTTATAGAATTATGCTGACAAGTGGCCCCTTTTGATTTTTGCCCTGGAAACCCACCACCTCTAATTCTCTGTTTATTATTATTTTTTCTTCTTTCCCCCCTACATGTTGGGTCTGAGTGCTTCCCTTCCCTGCCTCCTGCCTCAGACCCTGTCTACTGGCTTTCTCTATTTGAGTCCCTCCCCCAAACCGTTCTAGTTTAAAGTGCCCCCGGTAGCCTTTGCAAATTTCCCTGCCAGGATACTGGTCCCCCTCGGGTTCAAGTGCAACCCGTCCTTTTTATACAGGTCACTCCTTCCCCAAAAGAGGTTCCATTGATCCAGAAACTTGAATCCCTGCCCTCTGCACCAGTCCTTCAGCCAGGCATTTATCCTCCACCTTGCTCCATTCCTACTCTCACTGTCACGTGGCACAGGAAGTAATCCTGAGATTGTTATCTTTGCGGTTCTTTTCCTTAACTCTTTTCCTAACTCCCTAAATTCTCCTTTCAGGATCTCTTCTCTTTTTTTACCTATGTCATTGGTACCAATACGTACCACGACCTCAGGCTCCTCTCCCTCTCTTTTCAGGATATCTTGAGATACCTGTGAAATGACTTTATTAAACTTGACGCTAATTCATGTAGATGTTTCTTGTCAGTATTTATTCTCCACAACACCCGCATAGTCTGCCAAGCACAGTGTATATTATCTCCTCAATATTAGTGTGTCTCACAGATTGATTAGAATTTTCGCTGAAACTCTTTCCAACAGATTCATAAGGGTCTCAAAGATCCATGCTATGCAATTCCCATTACAGAGGTTATCAAAGACAATATAGCTGTACTAATAACAGTAAAACATTGCGGAACAGGAACAGGTCTCAAAAACAGGAACAGCTGACTTTGCCTGGCTTCCCTGGTCCGCACTTCCATCTACACTCACCAATCCCCATCACATAGCACCTTCCCATGCAACCGCAGCAAATACAACAACTGTCCATTCACTTCAGTCAACAGGAATGAACCTGAGCTTCTATTTGCCTGCCAATTCAATTTACCATTCCACTCCCACTATGATTTCTGTACTGTTACAATGAAACCTAACTTAAACTCGAGAAACAATTCTTGATTTTTTTATAATGCTTCAAATACGTCTTCCTTTTCAAGAACTCCACTGTCCCCTTACCTGAATTCTAACTGCAAAATTCTTCATTGTAAAAACAATGACAGGTATTCATTTAAGACCTCGCCTATGTTCTCTGGCTCCGTGCATACATTTCTTAACGGGCCCTTCCCTTTTTCTGATTACTTTCTTAACCTTTAGTATAGTACGCATAAATGCATTGGTCTATAATCTTGTCCGCCAGTGCCATTACCTGCCCTTTCTTTGCCCTCTTAATGTATTAAGTGTCCCTCCCTCTCCAATCACTGTTGCTCAGAGTTCTGTATACAAGGCATGCCACTTTTTGTTTTGGCAAACCTTGATGTCAATTGATCTAGCCTCTTCCTTACGGAATAATGTTTGCTCTGGACATTCGTTATTTAATTTTTGAAAGCCTCTCAGTTAATTGCAAACAGCTGCTGCTTGTGCACTTTTCCAAATGCTTTCTTAAAATATTCAAATCAAGCCTTCCAATTTAGAATGTTAATTGATAGTCTATCCTTAAGCTTGATAACCATAAAACATAGAGTTAGGGTAACTCTTCCCAATGCTTTTGCACTACATTCCAACCACTTGCTTGGCTATATTTCCACAAAATATATCCCTTGTCAACATTCTGGCTAGAATCTCTGGATGTATTATAAAAAATTTACAATGCTGCACCCTTCTGGAAGTCATTCATTCTAAAGCATTCCTAGATAACATTGAGGAAGTTGAAATTCCCCACTGTTATTACTCAGTTTTTTACACATTATCTTTTGCTGTTTAAAGTCTAGCAAAGTGAAAATCTTTTTTTATTACAAGTCTTCACACACATTACATTTCTTGCTAAAATTATGGTGTCCCTGATTAATATTGCAGTGGTACCCAATTTATAGACATATCCCCCAGCTGCTTTCATCCCATTTGAAGCTATTATATATCCTTGGATATTCACTATCTATTATGTCTCTGTAAAACAATATCACATTTCTGTCCGTAGTTCACCATTCTTTCGTTTCTCCCATGTGCCTGGAGACTTGGTTTTCTTTCTATATTTACAGTGGCTTGCAAAAGTTTTCATACCCCTTGAACTTTTCCACATTTTGTCACGTTACAACCACAAACGTAAATGTATTTTATTGGGATTTTATGTGATAGACCAACACAAAGTGGCGCATAATTGTGAAGTGGAAAGAAAATGATAAATGGTTTTCAAATTATTTTACAAATAAAAAACTGAAAAGTGTGATGTGCAAAATTATTCAGTCCCCTTTACTCTGATACCCCTAAATAAAACCCAGCGCAACCAATTGCCTTCAGAAGTCACTTAATTAGTAAATAGAGTCTACTTGTGTATAATCTAATCTCAGTACAAATACAGCTGTTCTGTGAAGGCCTCTGAGGTTTGTTAGAGAACATTAGTGAACAAACAGCATCATGAAGCCCAAGGAACACACCAGACAGGTCAGGGATAAAGATGTGGAGAAGTTTAAAGCAGGGTTAGGTTATAAAAAAATATCCCAAGCTTTGAAAATCTCACGGAGCAATACATCATCCGAAATTGGAAAGAGTATGGCACAACGGCAAACCTACCAAGACATGGCCATCCACCTAAACTGACAGGCCGGGCAAGGAGAGCATTGATCAGAGAAGCAGCCAAGAGGCCCATGGTCACTCTGGAGGAGCTGCAGAGATCCACAGCTCAGGTGGGAGAATCTTCCACAGGACAACTATTAGTCGTGCACTCCACAAATCGGGCCTTTATGGAAGAGTGGCAAGAAGAAAGCCATTGTTGAAAGAAAGCCATAAGAAGTCCCGTTTGTAGTTTGCCACAAGCCATTTGGGGGACACAGCAAACATGTGGAGGAAGGTGCTCTGGTCTGATAAGACCAAAATTGAAGTTTTTGGCCTAAATGCAAAACGCTATGTGTGGCAGAAAACTAACACTGCACATCACCCTGAACACACCATCCCCACTGTGAAACATGGTGGTGGCAGCATCATGCTGTGGGGATGCTTTTCTTCAGCAGGGACAGGGAAGCTGGTCAGAATTGATGGGAAGATGGATGGAGCCAAATACAGGGCAATCTTGGAAGAAAACCTGTTAGAGTCTGCAAAAGACTTGAGACTGGGGCGGAGGTTCACCTTCCAGCAGGACAACGGCCCTAAGCATACAGCCAGAGCTACAATGGAATGGTTTAGATCAAGGCATATTCATGTGTTAGAATGGCCCAGTCATAAAGTCCAGACCTAAATCCAATTGAGAATCTCTTGCATACTTGAAAATTGCTGTTCACAGATGCTCTCCATCCAATCTGACTGAGCTTGAGCTATTTTGCAAAGAAGAATGGGCAACAATTTCAGTCTCTAGATGTGCAAAGCTGGTAGAGACATACCCCCAAAGACTTGCAGCTGTAATTGCAGCGAAAGGTGGTTCTACAAAGTATTGACTCAGGGGCTGAATACGTTTGCACGCCACACTTTTCAGTTTTTTATTTGTAATAAAATTTGGAAACCATGTATCATTTTCCTTCCACTTCACAGTTATGCACCACTTTGTGTTAGTCTATCACATAAAATCCCAATAAAATTTACGTTTGTGATTGTAACGTGACAAAATGTGGAAATGTTCAAGGGGTATGAAAACTTTTGCAAGCCACTGTATCTGTCCCTCACCCCCTGCTGCATTACCTTCACTTTAATTACTTCTAATGAACGGGGCTCCACAATTTGGAGCAGAGAATTCAAGCGATAACCGCTCACTGCAAGAAGAGATTTCTACTTCACAGTTTTAAATGACTGGCCCTTTTACTTGCAACTACATTTCTTTGTTTGAGACTCTCGCAGTAGTGAAAACATCTCAACATTTAGTAGTGCGTACCCCTTTAGGATCATGTCCTCAAGAAGGTTCTGCCTCCTAACTCCACAGAATACTGATCCAACCTGTTTAATCTCTCTTGATAGGATAACACTCCCATCCCAGAATTAGCCTGGTGAATCTCCTGTGAACTACAGTAACTCCAGTGTTTCTGTATTCTTTCTTGGAGAAGAGGACATTTGTCAAATGCTTTGCTGAAGTCCATATAACATCTATAGCTCTGCCTTCATCAACCTTTTTAGTCACGTCTTCAAAATACTCAATCAGATTTGTGAGACAGGACCTCCCACGTACAAACCCATGCTGACTATCCCCTAATCAGCTCTTGTCCGTCGAAATCCCTGTATATCGTATCCCTCGAAATACTCGAGTAACTTTCCAACTACAGATGTTAAGCTCACTGGTCGATAGTTCCGAGCATTTTCCCTGCAGCCCTTCTTGAAGAGAGGTACTACATTTGCCACCCTCCAGTCTTCCGTCATCTCTCCTGTATTACAAGATGATTCGTAATTTCAACATGGGCTCCCTCAATTTCCTCTCTGGTTTTCTACAATGCCCTCGGATATATCTGATAAGGCCCTAGAGATTTATCTACCTTCATGCACGATAGTACCTTCAGCACCTCTCCGACCTTAACACTGCTCTTGACTGCCCCAAGTTCTTCTGTCCTCCTTTCTTTCTTTGGTATATAGAGAGGAGAAATACTTATTGAGGACCTTGCCCATATCCTGAGGTTCCGCACAAAGTTGATTTGATTCCTGAGGGGTCCCCAGAACTGGCACCAGTACACCTAGGTCCTTGGGTACTCATTATTAGTTTTTTTCACCAATGAGATCATCTGCCTTTTGATTTCTTTAACTGAAGTACACGTCCTTAGACTTTCCACACGTAAGTTTTTGTCCATTTATTCTCTCTAAGCGGTATAGATGCGCCAGGGACCCAGGTTCAATCCTGACTATGGGTGCTATCAGTGCGGAGTTTGTACGTTCTCCCTGTGACCAGCGTGGGTTTTCTCTGGTTGCTCTGGTTTCCTCCCATACTCCAAAGACCTACAGGTTTGTAGGTTAATTGGCTTGGTAAAATTGTAAATCGCCCCTAATGTGTGTCAGATAGTCATAGTCATAGATTGAAAGCGTGGAAACAGGCCCTTCGGCCCAACTCGCCCACACCGGCCAACATGTCCCAGCCACACTAGTCCCACTTGCCTGCGCTTGGTCCATATCCCTCCAAACCTGTCCTATCCATGTACCTGTCTGACTGTCTCTTAAATGATGGGATTGTCCCAGCCTCAACTATCTCCTCTGGCAGCTTGTTCCATACACCCACCACCCTTTGTGTGAAAATGTTACCCCTCGGATTCCTATTAAATCTTTTCCTATTCGCCTTGAACCTATGTCCTCTGGTCCTCGATTCCCCTACTCTGGCCAAGAGACTCTATGCATCTACCCAATCTATTCCTCTCATGATCTTATACACCTCTATAAGATCACCCCTTATCCTCCTGTGCTCCATGGAATAGAGACCCAGCCTACTCAACCTCTCCCTATAGCTCAGGACCCTCTGGTCCTGGCAACATCCTCGTAAATCTTTTCTGAACCCTTTCAAGCTTGACAATATCTTTCCTATAACATGGTGCCCAGAACTGAACACAATACTCGAAATGTGGTCTCACCAATGTCTTATACACCTGCAACTTGACCTCCCAACTTCTATACTCAACACTCTGACTGATGAAACCCAAAGTGCCAAAAGCCTTTTTGACCACCTTATCGACCTTCAAGGAACCATGCACCTGTACTCCTAAATCCCTCTGCTCTACAACATTACCCATAGGCCGACCATTTACTGTGTAGGTCCAGCCCTTGTTCGACATCCCAAAATGCAGCACCTCACACTTCTCTGTTAGTGTTATTGTATGGGGATCGCTGGTTGGCGAAAGGGCGTGTTTCTACAGTATATCTCTAAAGTAATCTAATGAAATATATCGAAACTCACCAACAGTGATCATAATCTTAGAGATCCTGCTTTTTAATCCAGGCTCTCTCAATTCATGTTGCTGGACCTCATTCCACATTTTAAATATGTTCTTTGTATCAATCTGAGTTGTGACGTTAGAATGCCCTGAAGCTAATGTGTGACATCCTTGATCCAGGCACCAGAGGGACAACATATCATCCCAGATTCCTGTTTACAGCCACAGAAGCACCTGTCCATTCCTCTCACCATTGAATCTCCTTCCATAGGTGTCCTTGCTCCTCCCCCATTATGCAGCTGATCCTCCCACAGCACCTTGCCTTTGGCTGCACCTCTGAGAGGAAGATTTATCTTCACCACCGAGAATAGTTCTAGGTGATGTATATTCTGAGGTTTCCTTCACCGTCTGCCTCCCTCTGTCTGGAAGACGCTCATTCCTTCTCTGACTTCCTTTCCTTAAATGGAAAGGTGGCCTCTTAAGACAAGCTATCCATATAACCCCCAACCTCACAGATGCACACAGTGCTCTAGCTAATGATCAAGCTCCAAAACCCAATGGTCAAACTGGTGGCACTTCCAAAACACGTGGTTCTCCAGACCACTTGGAACTTTCCTGTAATTCCCCATTTGCAGTTGTACACATGTGGGACTGAGCTCCACTGTCATATCTTTAAATTTAAAAAAAACACCCTTTAAAATATAATTCATAAGCAAAACAAAAAGTGTCAATAAAAACTCCAGTTATTCTTAATTTAAAAAATACTAATTGCTGACCTAATCACCCTGTCTTTATTTTAGCCTAAACAAATAAACTATAAAAGTAGTGGAAGTACTATGTCTACGGCTGACATTTGTCCTCAACACAATGCCAAGTTCTGGACCCACATCTGTTCTTATCACAATACCGGGTCATCCACAATCTAGCCTGATCAAAATACCTGTTTTTTTCTTCGACACAATACAAGAACCTAATCTGAATCTTGTCCTCAACAGTATACCCGGACCTTATCCAATATCTGTCCTCAAAACAAGATCAGGTCCTTATCCAACATCTATCTTCAACAGCATACCAGATCCTTGTCCAACATCTGTCCTTGACAGCCGCTGTGTCTTTCCCAACATCTATCCTCAACAGCACGCCAGGTCATTGTCCAATATCTGTCATCAAAGCAATATCAGGTCCTTCTCTAACATCGTCAAGTTCAAGTGAGTTTATTGTCATGTGTCCCTGATAGGACAATGAAATTCTTGCTTTGCATCAGCACACAGAACATAGAATGCATTTACTACAAAACAGATCAGTGTGTCCATATACCATATATAAATATATATACACATGAATAAATAAACTAATAAAGTGCAAATAACATCTGGCTTCAACAGAATACTAGGTCTTTATCCACCATCTGTCTTCGACACAATACCTGTCCTCAACATTGCACTGTGCTTGTCCAACTTTTATCCTTGCTGACAAAGCCAGGTCCTTTTCCAACATGTGTCCTAAGCAATATACCAGATCCTTCTCCAACATCTGTTCTGATAAGATGCCTCATCCAACATCTGTCCTTTACAGCATACATGGTCCGTGCCCAGCATCTGCCCCCAACGGCATACAAGGTCCTTGTACAATATCTGCCCATAGCACAATACCAAGACTTTATCGATCATCTTCCCTCAACACACACACAATAGACAATAGGTGCAGGAGTAGGCCATTTGGCCCATCGAGCCAGCACCGCCATTCAATGTGATCAAGGCTGATCACCCCCAATCAGTACCCTGTTCCTGCCTCCTCTCCATATCTCCATATCCCCATATCCACTGACTGCTATCTTTAAGAGCCCTATCTAGCTTTCTCTTGAAGACCAATACCAGGCGTTTGTCCAACATCTGTCCTTGACACAATTAGAAGTCCTTGTCCAACATTTGTCCACAACAGCATACCAGGTCCTTGTCCTCGACCCAATTCCTGTTCCAGATTTGCCCTTGACAGTGCACCGGCTCCTTGTATAACATCTGCCTCAACAACTTAGTGGGTTTTTGTCTAACATATGTTCTCAGCACAATTCTGGTTCTTTGGCCTTACATCCGTCCACAACACAATACTAGATCCTTGTCCAGCTGCTGTCCTCAACACAATTCTGGGTCTTGGTCCTGCATCTCTGCTCAATGGTATATGGATCCATCCACTTTGTGTACTCCCTCTACTCGATTCATCTCCCATACAAACAATAGTGTATGGCACCTACGTATGCCCTTAGTACAGTACTAAGATACAGTGCAATACCAAGCCAAAGATCCATCCTCAAAACACAGGCCACATACGCGCATCAA
Source organism: Okamejei kenojei (assembly GCA_035221665.1). Taxonomy (NCBI): domain Eukaryota; kingdom Metazoa; phylum Chordata; class Chondrichthyes; order Rajiformes; family Rajidae; genus Okamejei; species Okamejei kenojei. The sequence goes on along the minus strand of CM069135.1, from coordinate 126,120,587 downwards.
ATCATAGGCCCACTATCCTGGCAGTCAGTTAGAATTGGGACATTCCTGTTGATGTCATCTAACAATGTTGAATTAGGCTTTATGCCAATATAGTTGTTGCAATTCTAATTGTTTGGAATGCTCATTGAGATGCAGAAAGAGATTTCTCGTATCTGAAGGTCACTGACATGAACACTTGAAATGCTGCAATTCTACTCCTTATTTACATGATTGTGCTTTCTTATGTGAAAAGAGAAGCCACAAGATTGGTTAAAGTGGGAGTTCTGTTTTATTTGCAGCTTCCTTTTGTACTTCAAGAGATGGTGAACAAGCATCTGGAATCCAGTGAAGATTTCCAACCTGGACGGGAATCGATCCCTACTCGTAGTTCTTCGGACGTTGTGCCAACTTCTGTCATCGCCAGAGTGTTGGAAAAGCCTGAGCCGCTGATCCTGAACTCGGCCAAATCCAGCAACAGCAATCAGCCAATGGCAGAGGATGTCTTTGTTCATGTGGACATGAGTGGCAGTATGAATGGTGTCAAAAGTACAGGAAAAGAGGGAGGTCAAGACATGACCGAGGCAGTTATGCCCCAAAAAGGGATGTGTAGACGGCAGATATGTTCAGAGAACACACCAGACGAGACACCCACCATTGAGAGGCTGAACCCATATCCTACACCACCTCAGAACTTTTTCCCTGGCCGCAAAGCTGTCGTTGAATTCTCTTCTGATGATAAGGTTAAAATGCCAAAGAACAGTCCCTTACCCAACTGTACATATGCTACCAGACAAGCCATATCGCTCAGTTTGGTCCAGGGAGAGGAGGATGGGCTGGAGCGACAGCGAACTGTGCCCAGCAGTCCGTCATCAGACGGGAGGAGGTCAGGGCAGGTAACCAGACAGTACCAGTCACCAAGGTCAGACACACCCAGAAGGCCGGGCAATCAGTTTCAATCAGCTCAGTCAAGCCCTTTCAATAGTCCGCCTCAAATGTCAAGTGCATTTGCTAGCTCAACAAGTTCGGAAGAAGATCTGCTTGCAAACCTGCAGCGAATGTTTGTGGAGAAGGTAGCACCTGTTTCTGAAAGGGTTATTGCCCATCGAACATCCTTCAGTAATGAAATAGCCCAAGAATTGCAGAATAGTTTGGGCAACAAAATAGCTGTGGGTGAGAGGAGGCTAGCTTACTCAGATGGAGAAGAATCTGCCCAAAGTTGCAGTTGGACAATGAGCCGAGATTCCAGCCTGGATACAGACAGCACAGATTCTAAATTACGGAAAAGCAAACATATGCTTGATTACGGGAGCGAGTTCTCTCGGGAAGAAGGAGAGCAGCTGCTTCACACTTCAGATGTTGATCAGCTGGACATACAGTGTAGCCCAGTGCAGAAGCACAAAGAATACACAGATACCGTCTCTGAGAACAGCTTTGTAGAAGAACGAGAAGTTCTACTCTATGAAGGCCAGACCTCTGAGCAGGATGATCTGGAAGATATTGGAGACAAAACATCAATAGCTTTAGGGGGACGACAGAAGAGTCCAAAAAGGATGGGTGTCCATCACTTATCACGAAAGGACAGTTTAATCAGGGCACAGGAGCAGGGCACCCTTCTGGACTAGATCTCTGAGGTGCTATGTGCATTGTAGTAAACTGCTGCCATGCAAAATGTCACTCAGCAAAAAAAAAAGAACTTTTTTTAGTGCTTGCAGAAATTCACAGATCGTCTCCTAGGAAGCTGGTCAAAAGCAAACTAATCAGCATGTGCAGTTTAGTGAATCTGAGTTCAAAAGGTAATAAGGTAATTCATTTTGTAATGAATCTTTGCAGAAAGGAACTCAGATTCCAGAAGAGTATCCATGCTGAATGATGGCAGGTAATTTCTCAGCATGTCTTGTGTTTTTAATTTAGTTTTTATGTCTATTTGTACTTAATGTCTTGTCTCCCTTGCATGCTTTAAGAGCAATGCGAGTGATTGAATATTTTACAATCATAGTTTCGTTGGCATTAAATTTACAGTGATCTCTGTTAAAAATGCCAGCTGTAGGCTTTATTTCTAAGTTGTAGCAGACACCTGTTGGGTTTAATTTGGATGCAAACTTGAATATTCAGACCATTTTTTAGTATTTGTAATTTCCCTGCCCGCTGCATTATAATATTACGTGAATCGGTGATTCACATGTTTGACTCATTGTCACCACTAATCTCATAGCTGCCTAATTTAGTCCACTGAAAAATACTGACAGTAGATTCTTTTTTTTTGTTTTGTTTTTCTGCCAATAATTGTTTATTAAACATCTTGAATACAAATGATATGCAGCGGTGCTTGACAGAGCCAAGTACAAGATGGAAACTCTTTAGATACTCTTGGTACAAACGTTTTAAAAATCCAGATTGTCGTCAAACATAGTGCCTGCTACCCAATAAACAGGTAAACCTTTTCCAAAATATTACCACATATTCACACTGCTACTGCCTGGGCAGGTGATCCAAGATTGCTTGAATCTGGATTAATACCATGAAGAAATGGAAAGTTCCCATGGTTTGCAGCCTCTAGTGCAAAACAGGGATGGTAGAAAGAAAGATATATTAAAACTCTCTGATTGCAGACTGACTCCTCTGTTGATCAACTGTAGAGAAATTAGATTTACAGCTCTTATGTGGTGTGTTACCATTTTCCCACCATCAAAGCAGAGCCTCCAAAATCTACAGTGCCCAAACCCATCCCAGAGGTTACTTGCTACCTCTGTGGCTTGAATTTGTGGGACATTCAACAACTACCATTCATTTTGTAGACAGAAGAGACTGCAGATGCTGGATTCTGGATTTTTTTTAAAGCAAGCTGCTGGAGGAACTCCAGTTCCTGTAGCATCTATGGCCAGAATGCAGTTGCTATTTCAGGACTTGTGCAGGTGAACGGACTCGACCTGAAAATCTATCTGTCGATTTCCTTCCACAGATGCTGCCTGTGCCACTGAGTACTCTGGCAACTATTAATTTCCCTTTGTCACCACCACATTGATCCAGGGTATTTATGTTCAGTATTGAAATACAGATAAATGCTTTTGTAAATGGAACCAGATTTATTTTGCTGCCATTTTAAATTTATTTTAAAATATCCATCCCTCAGTGACATGCGCAATTGTATTAATCCTCCCTGTTCAATTCCACTGATACGGGAAATGACCTCTTTAGCTTATTTCATGACAGTATTCCATGTCTCAAGTTTTAAAAAGTGAAACAAACTTAAGTATTAAAGGTGCTTATCTTTTGGGTGGTTAATGCAGAGGTGGTAAACTTTCAGAGCTGGTTAAGTGCAGAGTGCTCCCTTGTCATTAAGCAAGATCTATAGTATTATAAAATGAGCATAAACTGCCAAATATAGCAATGGGTCACGAAGTAAAATCTGTTTCACTATTTCTATTGGTTTCTGCTGCAAATGTTGAATTTGCCAAGACCACCTGGGCACTCCCACAAGATACCAGACACTCCAACAAAACACACAAATGTTAGAATGCTGCTGGGAATCTTCCCTTTCCAGGTGGTGCGCCACAGTCCTGAGAAACCACTGAAAATGGTAACATGCTCCCAGGAGCACTCAGAAACAGTAGCACACTCCCAGGAACCCAGCAAATAGTAACTACCTCCTGGGAACTTCCAACAAATGATAATACAATTGTAGGAGCCCTGCAATTTGCAACATACTCCAGGGAACACCCTCAAATGATAACACTCCTTGGATCCCTACAAATGGTAACACATCCTGGGAACACCCACAAATGGTAACTCACCTTCAGTAGCTTCTCAGGAATCCCCACTGTTGGTAACATTCCTCAGTCCTTCTCAAATAATAACACACGTGGGAACAACTACAAAAGATAACGATTCTGGGGGAAACATACTCTTGGGGAACGCACAAATAATAAAAAACAACCTAACTATTGGCTCCTCCACAAATAATATATCGATCAATGCAGGTTCTATTTCCCCTCTTTTCCCCCCCCCCCTCCCCCCCCCCTCCCCCCCCTTTTGGACTTATAGAGTCATACAACTCAGTTAAAATATTGACTTGCTTGAATGTAAAACTATTGTGTAATCAAATCATAAGCTTGCAGTTTGGGCCAGGCTGAGTTTGGCCGATGTGTGGAATTTTAATTTTACTAATCAGTAATTTTACTATTTTAAGCAAGGGGTTTTCCTCTGTGAAATCTTCATCTTGCAAGTTGAAATTTTAAATAAATGGTAAGTTTGCATTAGGCTTGCAAACTTCACTTTAAAGCAGTTATCTCATGCAATCTTGCTTTGGTTGACTGCTGGTGACAAAATGAAAGCTGGGCTTCACAGTAATAAAAGTAGATAGCAAGGGTCTTACAACCATCTTCAACAACACCTTGACTGGTGGGACATGGACATTCAGTTTTCTCAGTCAGGTTTGTAAAATCACAATATATAAAAACAAAATACTGGCATAAGAATAGAGAATACTGGAAATAGCAGGTCAGAAAGCATCAATGGAATGAAAGAATTGAAAGTTTCAGATTGATAGCTTTTTCCAGTCTGGAAAATATTCAACAAATTCTATCATTCTTCAACTGCAAAAATGATTGCAATGTTGTAACACCCCAGGCTATAGATGATATTATTTGTGGTCAATCAGTATACATTTGTCTTCCAGTTTTTCACCACACTGGACATGGATGAACTATGGGGTTGGGATTAGACTTTATGTAATGAACTCAGGCCAAGTGATGGGCCTGCTGATTGAAGACTATGCACTGATTTAAGCACAGTATCGAGCTGCTTCATAACATCCTCATACTCTTATTTGATAGCCAATGGGTCCGCTTTTGATTAGTTTGCACCGTGACTTATGAGCCAGAGCACCCTTTCCCAGCTTTTTGCATCAGTTTTGCTATCTTTTCAGCTTTTCTGCCAATCCTTGGTTGATATCTTGCCTTTTAGATGTTCTCCAAGTTGTCTTTCTCCATGGCACTGAAAATGCGTATGCCCAAGAATCAGAGGATTGTATATCTGGGATTTTATCTTGGCTGTTTTATAACCTCTTTGGTAATCTGAATACCTTTTAGTATTTTAATACACGTAATCATGGCCTGGACGTCTCAGGACCACAGCTCCATAGACCTCTTGCGTGATATTTAAACTGACAAGTTTATCAGTGTTCCCATATTTCATAGTGTGCTACCCAAGTAGATACATTCATTTGGATTGCAAAAATATAACAGATAGGACATAACATTTGGTTGGAACAGATTGGTATATAATCTTACAACTTCATTACAAAAGTATGCTACAGCAATGCAATCCGTGTCTTCCCAGGAATGGGCCAATAAGCAACACTGCTCTCCAAACAGCAGAGAAAATCTGCAAGGACTTCAGTCTTATGGCCCTGTCCCACAGTACGAGTGCATTCCAAGAGCTCTCCTGAGTTTGCCCTGATTCGAACTCAGAGATTTACGGTAATGGCCGCTCGTCGGTACTCGGGGCTCTCGTGGACATTTTTCAACATGTTGAAAAATCATCACGAGTCTTCCCGAGCTTACCTGCCGTTAGCGAGTCTTCCCGCGTACCTGCCATTAGCGTCATGAGCTGCTAAGAGACGTCCCCGAGCTCCGACATACCCGCTACGTTCATTCTCCGTGTTTACCACGAGTTTGATTTTTTTTTAAACTCGGGAAAGCTCTTGGAATGAACTCGTACCGTGGGACAGGGTCATAAGGCTGCAGTCTCTTATGGTTGAACTGCTTTATATTAGCTCTAAACCAGATATATACCCCAATTCAAAGAGGGGCATATCTGGGAATTCTGTATTGAAGCTTGCTTGTCTTGATTTACCATGTGACTGCAAGTTTCATCAAACTTCAAGATATTATGTAAGCAGTAATATCTTCATGAAATTGTCCGATTACTTGGATGAATTTTTCTGGCCAATTGGAAAATGAGAATCTTCTTTTTCCTTTAATCCCCCTTATTTGTAAAACACTATCATATCATGTATGAGATCATGACCGACCTTGTATATTTCTGCAGGGATTATGTTAGAAGCAGGTGCTTTTTATTGGACCCCACTGGGGACAGTGTTTTCTTAGAATGCTGTGTTCACTGATGAGAACAGTTGAACTGAGCTTGTTCTTCCCCAGCAATTCTGACAGTTGATCCCATGTTCATTTCCTTTTTTGATCAGTCCATCTTTCAAGCATCTGGTTTTCCCCACGCGAGGTTAGATTTAGCTGAACGACGCACGTTGACCAGTGCGATTAATTGAACACATGATCAAGCTGCTTTATGACACCTTGATTTTGAATTTGCTGGGAATTCCAGTTTTGGGGATGGTCTGTGATCTCCAATGGATTTGACCTGGACCGTGAATGGATGAGATTTTGGTCCAAGCCATTCTGCTTTTGACTCTGACATGGTGAATGTGGACTTTCTGCTATAATCTATCAATGCTGGTGATGCCGCAGGGCTGTGTGAAACAGATATTATGTTCAGCAATGTTTCTTCAGGTGAACATAGCCAACTACATTTATCAAGAGATATTAGCCTATTTGTCTTTGATACCTTTTTATCATTGTATGATCCTCTCCTCGTATTTCAACTGAGTTGATTAGAATTGGTACACATGTGCTGATCAATGTAGCATGACGTTCCAGAAGGAGGTTATCTCAAGTTCAGGAGATGGTCATTATTACCTTGAAAGAGAGTTCCCAGCTCATCAACAATGTTTGACATGACATCAAAACCAGTACCGGATCCCAAATTCACCGTCTGCATGATCAGTACAAAAGAATAAATAACCAGCTCCTTAGTCACCAACAGATTTTCAGATCCAGGAAAAAAGGTAGAGGTGGAATAAGGAGAAAGAAGGTAAAGAATGCTCTGTCAAAAGGTAAAGGGAGGAGAGGTTAAACAACAAAGAGATGATGGAGCAAATCAGGACACCAGTGGAAAAGAATACTTAGATTAAATGTCAGAATTTTGATGAATGATTGAATTCACCATTGTCGAATTATTGAACATCCGTTCAGTCTGGTAAGCTGTAATGTGCCTAATTGGGCAATCGGCTCTTGTTTTTCACGGTGCATTGCACTTGCTTTCCTGAGATCAGTACAAGTGGTGAAAGGTAAATTGGAAAGCAAATGGAGAATGAAAGTGATGAGTGCCCAGAAGCCAGGTCTTGAGTATACATTCTGTGGGAATACTTCCATACTGGTGAAACCACCCAATCAGGTTTGATCTTCCCATTGTTGAGAACCCCACATTGCGAGTGGTACATGCAATAAACCATTGAACAATGCAGAACTAATTTACTGTTTCACCAAGAAAGAGTGAATGTATTCTTGATCCATGGCAAGGGAAGTTTAAAAAAGCATTTTGCCTTTCCTTCAACTGCACCAAAAAGGGATGACTGTTGATGAAGTTGAGTTTTGGAGCAGCATTGGGACATAAAACAGTACCAGCAATGGAGAGGCAACAGCGTCTATACTAACCATGGTGCTCATATATACTGCACATCTATATCCATCAATTCCCTGCTTACTCGTGTCTTCAATTTTGCTATCGCATCTTTTTCCACAACCTTGTCTTGCAGAATTTTCCAGACACCCATAATTTGCTGTGTAAAAGATAACAAACTGCTGTGAGGTCTGTACTGCCTGCTTCCACTTGCTCTGCCCCACACCACTGTGCACCGTATGTCTGCTTCATCTCCCCCCCATTGCTGCTAGTCACTCCCTCCACACCTTGTCTATTCTGTGTCCTCTACTATCCAACTCTGAAAGCTCGGTGCTGCTACTCTCTCTGCACACATTCTTCACTATTGATCCCTCGTGTGCTCTGTGTTAAAGTGATAGGGTGTGGGCATTCTGCATGGTCCATTCTTGTTAACAAATCTTCACCCTCAGCTTTACCAGTCACGTAAGGCAATGAGTTTACTAAATATGAGTATGAAGCTTGGCAGGATGTTGCCTCCTTTCTTTCAATATTTAATCACCAGCAAAAACACTGCTCATATACTTCTCAATGATTGTATTCAACAGGGCCTAGTATAGGACAAGCCTTGCTTCTGATCTGAGCAACGTCATCATTGTATAGCATTGTGGGGTTGCTGTTTGGCAGCAGGCATTAGAAATTGATAGTCCATCTCAAAGTTGTTGTTAGCGTCAGAACTGTGCAAACTCCATATTCTTTATTTTCAATCCAACTACCAGCAGTGAGGATTCCCTGGTAAAGAGAGCAGATCAGACCCCAACTGGGAAGTAAAAGTATCCTTTGATTTTTCAGCTTATTTCGGTGTATTGCAATGTAGTTTGTGTTGAAGTAATTCAGCCAGGAACTCTAATTTAAAAAAAAAAAATGCAATAGTTAGCTAAGTTAATATTTTATTAATTATGTTCTATTTCAGTGTGTTGCTTGAGACAGGGACCAGAGTTCACTGCAGATGTACGAATGTAAAGCCCCTGTCCCACTTAGGAGACCTAAACAGCAACCTCTGGTGATCTTGCCCGCCACCCAGGGTTTCCACGAGGTCATCGGAGGTTTTCGTCACTCTCCCTAATGGTCGAAAGTGGTTTCCACGTGGCCGAGGCTTCATCTAGGTTGCTGCTATTTTTTCATCAAGTTTAAAACCGGCATCGACTAAAAATAGGTTGCCGTTTTAAAAATCGCTAATTTTGTAGTCGCAGGTCTAGTCGAAGCTGGATTTCTTCACAGTCGAGGAAGGTTTTCAACATATGCGTAGGAGGTCACCTCGACCTTGATTTTTTTTTGGGTGGCGGGCAAGGTCAACAAAGGTTGCTGCTTAGGTTTCCTGAGTGGGACAGGGCTTAAATCATCAATTCCTCTCATCAACAGCCTACACTGCTGAGATTCATAGCATCAGCCCATCAAGAAAATAAATGGAATGGAAATTCCTGGTAAAGGGTCACACAAACCACATCAGTGAGACTCCAGGTGTGACACTGACACTAATACATTCTACACGGGTGTGATACTGACACTAATACAACCCACACCAGTGTGACATTGACACTATTACAGCCCACACCGGTGTGACAATGACACTAATTAAGCCCATACCAAGGATACTCCTGGTGTGACACCATCTGCCATCTGTTACTTATTCTTGTTCACAGGTATTGTAGGGAATGTCTGTGTTGAGAGCAATGAGTTTCTCAGTGTGTCTCTGTGCCTGTGTACCGCTGAGAGTATTTCCAGCAAAGGTTTTCCATCTCGTCAGGGAAATGTAGAACTGTGATTGACCACAGGATGTTTCACTGATACCCATTCTGCCTTAAAGCAAAGCAGTTTCTCAGTGTTGTAAACCATCAGCTGTGTACCTAGCTGCTGCTTGTCCTCCTCCAGCACCAACTCGTGCATCAGTCATATTTTAGTGAGGTGTTTCTTTATAAAATGACTGAAATGGTGTCAGGAGGTGCAGTCCTCCAGCTTCATGGTTTCACCTCTCCCTGACTGGTGGCAGCGGAACCTGCTGACACGGGTGGTGAGGTGGACAGTGTATATCTGAGTGAGATTGATTAAATCTAGGAGAAAATGGAATAGAGGAACTACTCGAGGAGATTGCATGAAGGATTATGTCTATAATGGCCTCGTTGCACATTTGATTCCATTTGATGATGGCTCTGCAGTCGGATTTTCAGCACTGCTGCTGAGAATCTCTGGCAGCAATAAGTGCAATGAAAGGTGCCCCAGCACAGGATATTGTTTAGAAACAAGGAACTGTACATGCGGGTTTACAGAGAAAGACACAAAGTGCTGGAGTAACTCAGGTTTGGCAGCATCTCTGGAAAACATGGATAAGTGAGGTTTCAAGTCGGGAACCTACAGACTGATTGTTGATGGGGGGGAAGGAGGGGGGGAAAGAAAGAGTAGGTGCTGGTAATAAGTTCATACAGATGAGGGGTTTTTTTGATAAGGGGATAGTTGGACAAGTGCCAGAGATGAAAAGACAGAAGCCATAAGACAAGATTGGAGCGTTGCAAAATGTGAAGCTAAAGGAATGAATGTAGTTGGAAGTGCATGGAAGGAGAGAAATGGATGCGAGTCCCCGGGGGGGTGAGAGAAGAAAGAGTGGGATGGGTGGGGTGAAGTTATCTAAAATTGGAAAATTCAATGTTAATACCGATGGGTTCTAGGCTAATTAAGTTTATTTTATTATTGTCACGTGTACTGAGGTACAGTGAAAAGCTTTTGGCTGCATGCTATTTAGTCAAAGAAATGACTACATGACACAATCAAGCCGTCTGGATAAAGGGTACGACATTTAGTGCAAGATATAATGTTGTCGTCTGATTAAAGATAGTTCAAAGGTCTCATGAGGTAAAGGGGGATCAAGACCCCAATCTAGCTGATGAGAGGATTGTTCATTTGCTTGTAACAACCAGGAAGAAACTGTTCCTCAATCTGGACATGTGCGTTTTCAAACTTCCGTACCTCCTGCCCAATGGTAGAGGGGAGAAGAGGGAGTGACTGGTGAGACTGGTCCTTGATTATTGCTGGTGGCCTTGCCGATGAAGTCGTGAAGTGTAGATGAAGTCAATGGAAGGAAAGCTGTTTTGTGCGATGGTTTGGGCCACGTCCACACTCTGCAATTTCTTGCAGTTTTGGATGGAGCTATTCCCAAACCAAGACGTGGTGCATCCTGATTAAATGATTTCTCTGGTGCATCTGTAGAAGTTGGTGAGCGTTGTTGGGATATGCCGAACGTCCTAAGCCTTCTAAGGAAGAAAAGGCACTGTTCCTCCATTTCATACCGTTAGGTTGTAACCCAAATGGAATATGATGTATTGTTCCTCCAAGAAACAGCACCTCGTATTCCATCTTTTCATGCACCTCATTTTTCAGCTTTCATAAACTGCCCCCTCCCCACAAACTGTCAGAAGAAGGCTCCCAACCCAAAATGTTACCTAGCCTTATTCTCCAGAGATGCTATCTGTCCTAAGTTTAATTTTAATAGGATATTGCTTCCTGGGCAGGACTGAGCTGCAACAGCAAAGTTCCCTTCCAAAACTATTCCTTGAATGATACTCCTGCGGGTGTCTCTCCGCTCATTGATGAATGAATTTTGCAAGCAGGTCGAGAAATGGTTGGCTGTTACTTGCATCGGCTGATGTCTGCATTTGTTTCAAATGTTTCAGGATAGCACAAGTGACTCAGGTTAAAGAGCTAGCCCCCAGAAACACTGGAATCGACTGAGTTCAATGCAGTGAAGTGTTGAATTATACCATATTTTGCTAGCTTCCAACTTCCCTGTGAAGTGTTTGATGTCAGCCATTCACATTCTATTTGTATTCCTGGGTGTGTGTGCTATGTCTAAGGCAGGCCATAGTATTCACAGCGTCCGTGTGAATCCAGTGTATGAAAACAGCAGGGTGTTTGAACGAACCTTTGTTCACAAGTCTCAGAATCTTACAATGAGGTGCGGATTAATAAAAGCTTTCAGTATTGCATTGTTGGCCCATGAGTCCAGTAAAAACTCCGGCTGTACAAGTACGATGGGGGGACTGAGGGAGCTGGAGTGACTGAAATTTCAGGTGTGCACATTTCTGTAAAATGCAGTGTACTCTCATCTGTACCTCCTCGCATATACATCTTGCCTGTGCTTGATAATCATGATTATGCATTGTGTCCTGTGGTATAATATCCTGTAATCATAGTGCCATTAATGGCATGTTTCATTGGGTAGGAGTGTGGACTGCTCAGAATGAACTCTCCAGCACAATTATGGTTTGGCTAAATTAGTATTTGTTCACAGAACCATGTTCTGTGAACAAATATTATGATAAATTGGTTTAAATTCTCGGTTTTGTCTGAACTCCATCTTTGTATCTGCAAACGTTGCATTTAATCTGGAATGTGGGTTACTTCTTTGTCTGCAAATATTCTATAGTTGTGGAACAATGTTTACACAAAACAATCTATAACCACATTGAGCTGGCCTTGACTGAAAGAACAAGGATGAAACTTTACTTCTTGAGTTTCTCAAATACACCAGTCAACTCCGGCAGGAGATGGGGTAACTACTTCAGTTAGCTTTCCTTACCAATCAGTGGGTTGACTTCAAGCATTGCTTTAGGCCATTTTAAAGCCATTACACCTTTCTTCAAGAAATTACAGCTTCTCTGGACCCACTTTCCATATTAATTTCATTGAATTTCAAAATAACATTGGCCGGTGAATGTATACTCTGCATCCCAAGCTCAACACTACATTCCCTCAGCCATGCTGGAAGAACTGCTTCCTTCACAACTTTGGGAAATAAATCTGAGGTCTAATTGTTTATTAGCTTCAAAGTTATGTTGATGAGTTGCATTTTAAATGAAATTGAAGGCCTGTGATCTGTTTGCACATTCACTTGCATCTTACTGAGAACCCAGCGGGACTTTGAACTGGCATTCATTGATTGTTGTTAAATCCTGATTCTGTCTATGTACCTCTCAGTTGAAAGCGGTGAGCCTGAACCTTTTGAGTGCTTCCAATCTATTTCACTCATCCATCAGGGATGCAGAATGTTGCAGTAATTCATCTGTGTCCATGTACAAGACTGTTAAATTTTACTAATTTTATTTTCTCAATTTGTAAAACTGAACTGATGTATATTTTAAACAAAATAAAGTATTTTAAAATTAGTTCTTAAACTGCTTCTCTTTTACTTGGTGTAGATTGCATATTTGACCTCGAGATTTGAGCGTGTCATTTGAAGGAGAAGCATTCGAATGCAATTTCCTGTTCAATATCCAAACAGCCGTTTAGGTGTACTGTGGCAGGGTATGCTTAAATTGAAAAATGATCCAATCAAGTTGCAGGGAGATGCCAAATCAAGAATTCTTCCCAAAGGCGATAATCCATTACCCTTCACAGCTAAATGGGGAACTTTTCGCAAAGGCTGATCATCTCCTGTCATCAAATACTGCTTTCTGACCTCCCCTGTTCTCATGTTTCTGTAGGTGTTTCTATTCAATTTCTCCACACCTGTAACCCAACACTGTGGGGATTAGCAAGGCCATGGGGATGTCATCTTGTATAGCTCATTCTTACTTAGAAATGGCACAGCCCCATACCATGTCCAACTACCTCTGGTATAAACTGTTTCTATTCCCATTCCAGGGATTAATTTATTTATCATTATATGCAACCCTCGTGTTTGGATTAGGGAAATTTGCCGTAAGATCATGATATTGACCATTTTGTATGGACACAGCCTCCATCCTACCCATGGAACAAAAGTTCATCGTAACTTATATCAATATTTCCTGTTTAAAATTAACTTCAAATGATGTGTTTATTAAACTTTAGCCCATGTTCCCAAGTAGATTAACAAAACTTTCCCGTCATTAATTCAGCAGATGACATTGATCAGTTGGAGCCTAGTGAAGTGAGTACCTGCAGTGCCTCACCACATAAGAGAACTGGTTCAGGATTCCCCCTGATGTTGGTAATCCATTTCTCTGCACTTTGTTTGGCCTTTGCCCTTTGCCTTGGAATGGGTTTCTCTGCCCTACTTTTGATCCTGCTCCCTGAGCTGGTGCTCACAATGTCCCTGATTTGCTGTTCTTATCTATTCTTCTTAGCTATTGTACAATTTTATAAAGCAGTTGGTAGGACACTGTTAGAGTACAGTGGGTGGAAAGGAAATTGATGGCACATTTTCTGTCAATCTGCCATCTAAGTCAATATATTGCCCTGTGCATTAACAACGCTTTATCAAATCCCTCCAATAATTCATCCTGTCTGTTACAGCCTCCGAGAACTTGAGCAAATCTATTAAACCTGTTTTCCCCTTCATAAAACCATGTTGACTGCTTGGTTTATGATCTTTGGATGTCGTGTTTTGCGGTTTTCTAGTCTTCTGGCACCTCTCCAGAAATCTAGAAGAAATAAGACTGCAGATACTGGAACCTCGTGGAAAGACTGGCATTTTGGCAGACTACAACCAACACATCCACTATTTCTCAAACCACATCCTTTGATTCATGAAGATGCATGTCATTAGTTGAAAGGGCTTTACTGTTCTTTTACTCCACTAGTTTGCCCAGTAGTTTTGATAGACAAAATGTTGTCTTCCTCCCTACTGTCACCCACTTATTATAAATTATTATTTGGGATCATCTTTGCTTCACATTGCCCAAGAATGCTGGTAATTGGATCAGAAGCAAGAGATCTTCAGAGATAAGAGAATGCCAAAGGAAGATTAGTTATTAAACAGCATTTTTGCCTCCGTTTTATCTTGTTAATACCAATGTATAAAACAGGTCCTTTGGCCCACCGCATCTCTCTGACCTCGCCCCATCTGCCTGTCTTTGCCTTCTAAACCTTTACTATCCATGTACCTGTGTAAATGTCTTTCAAACATTGTAATTGTACCTGCCTCAACAGATTCATTTGGCAGCTTGTTCCATATATCCACCACCATCTCCTCTGTGGGAAAAGTTGCCCCTTTTAAATCTTTCCCATCACTTTAAATCACCTCGAGATTTGATATCCCCTACCCTGGGAACAAGACTGAAACTTGTCACTATCTATATCCACAATATCTTAGGATGCAGGTGACCAGCTCCAGGGATTTATCCACCTCAGTATGATTTAAGACCAGTTGGAATGTGAATATATTCCAAAACATTATTTGCCCTTAATCCCTTAGTTTCCATTACCTTTGTAGTAGCAAATGTAGATTAGAAATATCCATTTAAAACCTCACCATCTTTTGTGGTTCCACATATAGACAACCACATTGATCCCCATCTCCAAGGGGACCTATTGCACTTTTGCTCATAATATACTTCGAGAATCTCCTAGGTTACTCCTTCGTGTTATCTCTATCACATAGTATTTTATAAGTGGCCCACAATGGCCCCTTGTGTTTTCTTAAGGGATTGCAGTGCTCCTTCAATGCCTCTGTGTTTTATTTTTGGCCTATTCAAGGGTTAATTATGTGGTAGTAGCAGCCATTAATTTGTTGCTTCAGGCTTCAGAATATCTGTTCTAATGTGCATTGAAAACAATAATCATTTTGAAATTAAAACAGCAGCTTTGCAAACAGACAGGCTGTCTATTTATGTGACCATGACTCATTCCTGAATGCCTCAGCCTAGTGAGGCTCAGTAAGGCAATGAGGCATGTTAATTGTCTTACAACAAACCTTATTGCGGACATTGGACCTTTGCTTGAGCAATTTTGCTGCAATGCTAAAAAACTATATTCTACACTCTGGTATTTTTCTCATCGTTCTACCTGGTGTGCGTAGCATGATTGTATTCACATACATAAAGTATTATCCGAATAGTGGCACAGGTACCAAGTCCCACAATTTTGAAGACCAGGCAAACCAAGGAGTGAGAAAAAATGTGTACAGAATGTTGAAGGCAGTTATTTAGTGCCAGGCCAGCTGCAAAAGGACACACCAAGAGAGTGTGCCGTTGGGATGAGGTCCCGTTAGCCTCCCAAACCCCAAACCCTCCTGCAGATGGATCAAAGTGATCTACTACGAGACGTAATTATTCCAACCTAGACCATCGATTCCATCCTGGAGTCTCATTTGCGGCCGCAGAAATGCCTATCTATTCCCCTTACAATTGAATCCCCTATTACTATAGCCCTTCCACTCTTTTTCCTCTCCTCGTGTGCCGCAGAGCCACCCATGGTGCCATGCACTTGGCTGCTCCTGCCTTCTCCGATGAGCCATCTCCCCCAACAGTATCCAAAATGGTATATCTGTTTAGGAGGGCGATTACCGCAGGGGACTCCTGCACTACCTGCCTACTGCTATGCTGTCTAGTGGCCACCCGTTCCCTTTCTGTCCCTTAACTTTAGCTACGGTGTGGCCAACTCACTGTACGTGCTATTCACGACTTTCTCAGCATCGTGGATGCTCCAGTACGAATCCAACCGCAGCTCCAATCGTTCAATGCAGCCTGCCAGGAGCTGCAGCTGGACACACTTCCTGCACCCGTAGTCACCAGGTACACTGACAATATCCCTGATCTCCCACATGTTGCAGGATGAGCAATGCATCGGGCCGATCTCAACTGACATGGCTTACCCCCAAATTAAATCAACTCACTCCCACTATAAAAATCGTAATCCTTTAAACTGTAAATTTACTAAAAAGCACTGTACCCTTAACTCACTGAACCATTAACTCACTGTACCCTTAACTCACTGAACCCTTAACTCACTGAACCCTTAACTCACTGAACCCTTAACTCACTGTACCCTTAACTCACTGAACCCTTAACTAAAAAGTACGAACAGAAGCAGAAATACAAACCTGGGGTTACTCCCAATCAGCTACTTCCTCTAGTCCGCTTCCACCAATCAGCGGCTTCCTCTGGACCACTTCTTTTGAAGTGTGATGGAACGTTGGAGAGTGGCCAACGCTGCACCAGTGGCTCCAACCGCTCCTGGGCCTCTGTGGAACAGCCCCGCGCTCGATTTTTAAGTGCAGCCTTTCAAAGCAGTTACCACCACCGACAACAGCCATTTATTTTTTTGGCTTACCCCCAAATTAAATCAACTCACTCCCACTATAAAAATTGTAATCCTTTAAACTGTACCTTTACTAAATAGCACTGTACCCTTAACTCACTGAACCCTTAACTCACTGTACCATTAACTAAAAAGTACGAACAGAAGCAGTGCAGCCTTTCAAAGTAGTTACCACCACCACCAACAGCCATTTTTTTTTGCACTGCAGCCTTTCAAAGCAGTTACCACCACCAACAACGGCCTTTTTTTTCAGTGCAGCCTTTCAATGCAGTTACCACCACCAACAACAGCCATATTTTTTTGCAGTGCAGCATTTCAAAGCAACCATATTTACATTTTCAAACCACATTACGGGCACTCACAGTTGAGTAGACATGTGTTCAGTGTTATTCAGAGCTCAGAGAGACATGACCCTCTCGCTTCCTCCATCTTGCAGAGACTGAGTGAGGCACACCACTTCTGGGTTTTATAGTCCCTCCCCCCTCCCACCAGCAGGGGCAGCTGAGAGAATGGCAATTTAAAAAAAAACATTAATATCGCTCTGATTTTTAATCGATGGGAAAAATCCTCCGGTCCAGTCTGGCGGAGGGGGGCTCTGAGCGAGGTGGCCAAAAATGACGGCTGTAAGTGGCGGCGTTCTCTCAGAAATCACATCGCAGTGAATCAAAAGCGGTCAAGATCTTACTTTTAGTAATATAGATGTTGCAACCAGTCCAATGGTTACCTTTAAATTGCCTCTATTACCTTAAATTAGACATGCCTTTCACTTTCTCCTGGCTCCTCCAACAGCTCAGTTTAAACTCTGCCACACTTTATAAACAGGTCAAAGACCTTTAAGTGCTGCCGTTTCACTGCCGCTTCTGTGTCTCTGCTGACTCCCACATCTTCTCACCATAGTTTCTTGCCTCTTGCAGATTTGGATCAGAAATGACTCATTCTTGACCTTTACCAAACCACTGTCCTGTATCTTTTTGAATTAAATAATAGAAACAACGCATTATTTTAATTTTGCAGTGGAGAGTGTTTAATTTTGATTTAGCAAGCAAGCATTATGAAATGATAATAAAAACTGAAAATACAAGAAACACTCAACTGGTCAGGAAGGAGTTGTGGGAAGAACATGTTCAATCAAATTTCCGGAATGATATTTCAGTGTGCAGATATTAGCCACAGTTTTCACAGCAATCTCTACAGTCCTACATTGGGTAAATAATTAATTTGGTTTCTGCTGCTTGTTGCTCATTCCTTAAATATGTAGTTCCTCCCACTGCTCACCAAACCTCACCTGGTAGCTTTCACTCTGTATAAGTCTGTGCTATGTCTGTGAGTGGCCACAAGGCTGCACATTGTCAATTATGGGATAGTGCAAATGCAAGCCAGGTATCTAGAACATTTCAGATGACGATTGAACTCTGGCGGGTGCTCTACAGGTTACATTGAATAGAACCTATAGCAGCTTCTGATCAGTATTCTGGTGGTACAGGGAGCTCACCTGGTCTTGGCATGAGTAACTATGATTCTTAAAGGTAGAAGGACTGAAGTAGATTCCAGTAACTAGATTTCTAAACCAGTGAGCTGTACCTCTTGGCAAGTTATCTTAGTCTCTCGCCTCTGTGACAGGTTGAGGTGGTTACGTGCTGGTTGGGAACCCACCCCTGGGGTGATAGTGACAAGTGTGCCTGAGGCAGCGACAAATGGAATAATTAAGGGCCTGCATCGCCCAATTGCCGCCCTGGAAATGCGTACCAAGGACCAACAACCCTCCAGATGTGCCGGCAGCCACCTTCTGAGAGTGAATGCTACAAACCTGGGATGGTTCTGCCTCGGTCCGCCAACGACCATATCAAATGGTGACGTTGCTAGATGACGGGGATAATCTCAGCTCGACCCTGTTTTGAAGGGAATACGTTTCAGCTATGAAGAATATTAGCTTGAATAACTGATGCTGGATGAATGGATTACTAATGTACCCTGCTGGTAAACCCTAAAGAATGCCTGATTCTGCCTACAAGATTGGCCACATGACATTACAAACAGCCATTACATCTTGGTCAGTACCGATACCGCTCCAACTGTTTGTGGCGGAGCTGGATAGTCGAACATGTGCATTAACCCTCAGAAGGTGCACTCAATCCCCAGTGTTTCAATAGCCAGATATCTCAGCATTTCTGGATGCAACTCAACTGTTTAAAAAAAGTAACATTTATCAAAAAATACATTCTTCAATATTTCTATTATAATTCACTGTTTCATTAAAAGTCAGTTTCCCATCCTATTTATCTTTGCCTCGCAGTTCTCTTTCTTGTTTCTCTTTCCCACGATGGTCCAAACTCCTTTCTCTAACTCACTCCAGTGAGGCTGGACCGCAAGCAGCAATGTTGATTCAATCTATTTGGAACTATCTTCATTTCTCAATATACTGGTCTTAAAACGGTTTGCAATTCCTTTTCAGGAGCTGGGTGTTTCTCAGAAGATAACTGGCCATTCCTGGCCCACATTAGTCACAGTCCACATGCTGCTGGTGATGATGATGGTGTTTGTTGTGTGGTGGGGGAGCGGTGTGGAACTGGCTGAATCTAAGAGAAGTGATCATGAAGGATTGGTGATATATTGCATGGTATTCCCAGGTACTTGTTGTCCTTGTCCCTCTTGATAGTCCAGGCTGTTGGAGAACTTTGGTAAGTTGCGATAATTGAATTGAGTCACAGATCACCAGTGATGGTGGGAGTGAATGCTTTGGGTGGTTGATTTAGTGCAAATCAAGAACTCTGCTTTGTCCTGGATCGTGTGGGAACCTCAGTTTCTGGAACTGCACTCACGCAGGCAGGTGGAGAGTATTCCATCCCATTTTAGAATTATCTCCTGAAGATGGTGAAAATCTTTTGTGGAGTGAGGAGACGAATCACTCACCACAGCCTCTGGCTTGCACTTGTAACCATTTATGAAGTACATACTCCAGGCTTCAGAGGCAGGGTCAGGTGGGGTCCGCATAGCATGTTGCCCAGTTGATTCTGAGATTCCAGTTCATTTCCTTCAGTCCAGGTGGCAGGCATGATGCCATCTCGAATATGATATTCGAGATGGCAACATAAGTTACGTGGGAAAGAATTACTATTCCACAGTTTAATAATCACATCTGGCTCATTTTAAGACAGCAAAGAGCATTGGTGGTTCCATAATTAGTTAATAATTTCCTTGGAAGAGGTTTCCAGTGAATCTCCGTGACTTCCTTGTTTCAGACAGGAACGTCAGAGCAGCCCGTAGTGGAAACAGCATAGCTGATTACAGGATCTATGTAAGCAGTTTCAATAACGGATAACAACTATAGCATTTACACAGTGCATGATTACATCAAAACATTTCACAGTTTCACATAATTCATTTATTTTGCAGTGCAGTGACTGAGGTTAATCAGACTAATTGATTTAAAATAAATTATTAAGAATAAATAAATATATAAAGACAGGTGGTGTGAAGTGATTAGAGATGCTCTTCCAGCGCTTATCATTTTCAGCTAAGGGCTACAGCTCTGTGATCCAAGTAACATAACAGACCAGGGTGTAGTTTCTGTCCAGTGACAGTTCAATGGCAGCATGACAAGACAAGCAGACGCCAGTGGCAATGTCGTGTTGTCGAGATCTGCAGGGGCACAACCAGCTGCCACCTGCAGGCTGTTACATTTCTGTTTCTGCCAGCAGAGAATCTTCCAGGCCCGTTGACATG
Organism: Okamejei kenojei; assembly: GCA_035221665.1. Classification (NCBI taxonomy): domain Eukaryota; kingdom Metazoa; phylum Chordata; class Chondrichthyes; order Rajiformes; family Rajidae; genus Okamejei; species Okamejei kenojei. The sequence goes on along the minus strand of CM069135.1, from coordinate 126,100,364 downwards.
AGGATAGTCGGTGATGCTTGATCTGATGAAATAGAGATAAGAGCAGTCAGAACCTGCAGAGAGGAGGAGGCTTCATCAAAATAACATTCCTTGCTTTTTGGAACTGGTCCCTATAATGCAAGTGGTACTGATTCAGAACCATTTATTATTCACCCCAGATGACCTGCAGAATGGGATCAGAGCCACAGAAGCCAGAGTAATGGGGCTCATGAATCAAAAGTCAAATATTTGGGTCGGATGAAAATTAGGTATTGCTTTTGGGTTATATTCCATGTGACCAGATTCATAAAATTTATAAAAGGATTAGAGATCCTACATGCAAACATATAAATTACTAGCAGGCAACTTGAACCAGCTCTGCCTCACAATAATGTCACAGCTAATTTTCATTAACCTCAAATCCACATTCCCATCTACTGGTGATAATCTTTCTCCCTCTGGATATCAATATCTACCCACTTCTGTCTTAAATATATGTTTAGTTATGGTTTGACTGGATGGTGCACAAACAAGACTTTCCACGACATCTCAGTACATGCGACAATAAGAAGCCATTAAGATCCGTCTGAAGAAGATCTCAACCCGAAACATCACCCATTCCTTCCCTCCAGAGATGCTGCCTGTCCCGCTGAGTTACTCCAACACATTGTGTCTATCTTTGGTTTAAACCAGCATCTGCAGCTCCTTCCTACACAAGCCAACACCAATATTTCATCTCATTCCCCAGGAATTTTTCACTCCTCAGAATCTTTTGTGTTTCAATCATCACCTCTCGTTCTACTATATCCCAGAGGATGAAAGCCAAGCTTGACCAATTTTTCCTCGTAAAACAACCAACCCATTCCAGGTATTGGTCTGGGTAAGCCTTTTCTGAACAGCTTCCAACACATTTGCATTCTTCCTAAAACTAAAAAAACAATACTATTCACAGTACTCCATTTCTGATCCCACCAATGCTCTCGCCAACTAAAGCGTAACTTTGCAGATATTGTTTTCAATTCCCTTGGCAATAAGTCATTAACTTTCTACCAGATTTCTCAATTACTCCTTTTATTTGTATACCAATATTCAGCCAGTCAAGCATTAGTGTATCCAGATTCATCTGCACTGCAGAACTCTACGTTCCTTCACAATATTTAGATAATATTATGATTTCTTTTGTTAATGGAATATTTTATATTTTGACATATTAGCCATAGAGTGAAACAGCGTGGGAACAGACCCTTCGGCCCAACTTGCCCACAGCGGCCAATATGTCCCGCTACACTAGTCCCACCTACCCGCATTTGGTCCATATCCTTCCAAACCTGTCCTATCCATGTACCTGTTTGCTGTTTCTTAAACGTTGGGACAGTCCCAGCCTCAACTACCTCCTCTGGCAGCTTGTTCCATACACCCACCGCCCTTTGTGTGAGAAAGTTACCCCTCAGATTCCTATTAAATCTTTTCCCCTTCACCTTAAACCTATATCGTCTGGTCCTCGATTCACCTACTCTGAGCAAGAGACTCTGTGCATCTACCCGATCTATTCCTCTTATGATTTTATACACCCCTCATCCTCCTGCACTCCAGGGAATTGTCCCAGCCTACTCAACCTCTGCCAATAGCTCAGTCCCTCTAGTCCTGGCAACATCCTCGTAAGTATTCTCTGTACCCTTTCCAGCTTGACAACATCTTTCTTATAACATGCTGCCCAGAAGTGAACACAATATTCTAAATATGGCCTCACCAACATCTTATACAACTGCAACATGGCCTCCCGACTTCTATACTCAATATTCTGGATGATGGCCAATGATGCAAAAGCCTTTTTGACCACATGATCTAACTGTGACTACACCTTCAAGGAACCATGCACCTAGATCCCTCTGTCCCACAACACTCCCCAGAGCCCTACCCTTCAATGTGTAGGTCTTGCCCATGTTAGACTTCCCAAAACGCAACATTTCATTAACAATTTCCACCAGGCCAATCGATCAAGATCCTGCTGCAATTTTTCACAACCATCTTCATTATCTGCAAAACCACCCACTTTTGTATCATCAGCACACTTGCTAGTCTTGCCGTGTATGTTCTCATCCAAATCATTGATGTAGATGACAAACAGGAATGGGCCCAGCACCAAACCCCCAGTCTCAGGCATCCAGTCTGAGAAGCAACCTTCCACCATCACCCTCTGCTTCCTTCCATGAAGCCAATTTTCTATGCATTCGGCTATCTCTCCTTGGATCGCATGTAATCCAACCTTCCAGAGCAGCCTACCATGTGAAACCTTGTCAAATGCTTTGCTAAAGTCTATATATACAACTCTGCCGTCATAAACTTTTTTGGTCATGTCTTCAAAAATCTCAGATTTGTCAGACACGACCTCCCACGTACAAAACCATGCTGACCATCCAAATGCATGTATATCCTATCCCTCAGAATGCTCTCTAGTAACGTTCCGACTACAGATGTTGAGCTCACTGGCCTATAGTTCCCAGCATTTTCCCAGCAGCCCTTCTTGGATAGAGGCACCACATTTTCCGCCCTCCTGTCTTCCAGCACCTCTCCTGTATTTAAAGACAACTGGAAAATTTCAACCAGAGCTTCCGCAATTTCCTCTCTAGTTCCCCACAAATTTCTCAGATGTATCTGATCAGGCCCTGGAGATTTGTCTACCTTCATACACGACTGTACCTTCCACCTCTTCGAAGGTAACACTGACCGTTCTCAAGACACTTCCATTGACTGCCCCAAGTTCCTCCGTCCTCCTGTCTTTCTCCTGGGTAAATACATACTCATTGAGGACCGTGCCCATTTCCTGTGGCTCCACACAAATGTGACTGTTTTGATTCCTGATGGGTCCCACTCTCTCTCTAGCTACCCTTTTCCCCTTTATATATGTATACAATCTTTTGGTATTGTCCTTAATGCTGTCTGCCAGAGCTATCTCCTGGCCCCTTTTTGCCCTTCAGATTTCCTTTTTTAATTTACCGCCTATTTCCCGAAGCTCCACCAGGGATGCACTTGATCCCAGCTGCCTATACCTGTCACATGCATCCTTATTCTTGACCAATGGGTCTAAACAAAATGGGTTTAAACTAAATAGTGGGGGGGGGGGGGAGGAGACAAACTGCAGATATAAGGATGGAGTTAAAGGGAAAGAGAGTATAAGAAAAGTTAAGAAGGACACCAGAATTAACGGGGCAGAAAGCTCAGGAAGGGACAGGAGAGTATGGCCAAGTGAAATAGGAATCAATATGAAAGGCGGGGAGTAATGGATTAAAAGTATTATATATGAATGCACGAGGTATTAGAAATAAAGTGGATGAGCTTAAGGCTCAGTTAGAAATTGGGAAGTATGATGTTGTGGGAATTACAGAAACATGGCTGCAAGAGGGCCAGGGCTGGGAACTGAATATTCAAGCGTTTACCTCCTATCGAAAAGACAGACAGGTGGGCAGAGGGGGTGGGGTAGCTCTGTTGGTGAGGAATGAAATTCAGTCCCTTGCGAGGGGTGACATAGAATCAGGAGATGTAGAGTCAGTATGAATAAAACTGAGGTATTTTAAGGGTAAAAGGACCCTAATGGGAGGTTTCTACAGGCCCCCAAATAGTAGCCTGGATATAGGGTGCAAGTTGAATCAGGAGTTAAAATTGGTATGTTGCAAAGGTAATGCTGTGGTTGTTATGGGAGTTTTCAACATGCAGGTACACTGGGAAAATCAGGTTGGTACTGGACCTCAAGAAAGGGAGTTTGTGGAGTGCCTCCGTGATGCATTCTTAGAGCAGCTTGTATTGGAGCCCACCAGGGAGAAGGCAATTCTGGATTTAGTTGTGTAATGAACCGGATTTGATAAAACTCGAGGTAAAGGAACCATTAGGAGGTAGTGACCATAATATGTTTTAATCTACAATTTGAGAGGGAGAAAGGAAAATCGGAAATGTCATCAGTATTACAGTTGAATTATGGGGACTATGGAGACATGAGGGAGTAGCTGGCCAAAGTTGACTAGAAAGATAGCCTAGCAGGGATGACAGTGGAACAATGACAGATATTTCTGGGAATAATACAGAATGTGCAGGATCGGTTCATTCCAAAGAGAAAGAAAAATTCCAAGGGGAGTAAGGGGCAACCGTGGCTGACATAGGAAGTCAAGGACAGTATAATTAATAGCTATTAATAATTATGATATAGTTGGGATCATGGAGACATGATAGCTATTAATAATTATGATGTAATTGGGATCACGGAGACATGGCTCCAGGGTGACCAAGGCTGGGAGCTGAACATCCAGGGATATTCAATATTCAGGAAGGATAGACAGAGACGAAAAGGAGGTGGGGTAGCGTTGCTGGTTAGAGCGGAGATTAACGCAATAGAAAGGAATGACATTAGCTTGGAGGATGTGGAATCGATATGGGCAGAGATGCCAACCCTAAATTTAGTTCACAGTAACATTCAACCCATTTGTCCGTAACAAATGGGGTTAAATGCATTTCTCTCCGTAACATACTCACTTGGGGTTGTTGCCGGCGGCTATGCGCCTGCGCACTGGTGCAGATCAGCGGGCTGCCGGCGGGCGGGTGCGGCACATGCGCACTTGGCAAGGTTGCCGGCGGGTCTGCGCCTGCGCACTGGGTGGGGGTGGGGGGGGAGGCCCGGTGATGGGGCTGTCGCGAGCGGCCGGCTGGCGGCAAGAAAGTGCCGCTGATCGAGCGGGCCCGGCGCCGCCCGGGCTCTGGGCCGGGCGTGGCGTGGCTCGAAATGGCGCCAGGCCCGGCAACCCTCCCCCACTGCGCACGCGCGGCCACTGGGGCCCGGCAACCCTCCCCCACTGCGCACGCGCGGCCACTGGGGCCCGGCAACCCTCCCCCACTGCGCACGCGCGGCCACTGGGGCCCGGCAACCCTCCCCAACTGCGCAGGCGAGGACACTAGGGCCCGGCAAAGTGCCGCTGATCGCGCGGGTCGGCAAACCGGGGACACATGGCGCCGGCGTTCACCACGGGAGGAACACCGGCACGGCGGTGTTCCGTAACAGCATGTTTGGCTGCCGGAACACCGTAAAAAAGGTTATTTCGCCGGGACAAAATACGGCGAATCCAGGGACACTTGGCATCTCTGGATATGGGTGGAGCTGCGAAACATTAAGGGGCAGAAAACGCTAGTGAGTGTTGTGTACAGGCCACCTAACAGTAGTAGTGGAGTTGGGGCTGGCATCAAAGAGGAAATTAGAAATGCGTGCAACAAAGGTAAAACCGTTATAAAGGGTGACTTCAATCTACATATAGATTGGGTGAATCAAATTGGCAGGGGTGCTGAGGAAGAGGATTTCTTGGAATGTATGCGGGATAGTTTTCTAAACCATCATGTGGAGGAACCAACGAGAGAGCAGGCTATTCTAGACTGGATATTGAGTAATGAGGAAGGGTTAGTTAGCAGCCTCATTGTACGTGGCCCCTTGGGCAAGAGTGACCATAATATGGTTGAGTTCTTCATTAGGATGGAGAGTGACATTGTTAATTCAGAAACACGGGTTCTGAACTTAAAGATAGGTAACTTTGAGGGTATGAGACGTGAATTGGCCAAGATCGACTGGCAATTGATTCTTGAAGGGTTGACGGTGGATATGCAATGGAAGGCATTTAAAGACTGCATGGATGAACTACAACAATTGTTCATCCCAATATGGCAAAAGAATAAATCAGGGAAGGTGGCGCATCCATGGATAACGAGGGAAATCAGGGATAGTATCAAAGAAAAAGATGAAGCGTACAAATTAGCCAGAATAAGCAGCCTACCAGAGGACTGGGAGAAATTCAGAGACCAACAGAGGAGGACAAAGGGATTAATTAGGAAAGGGAAAATGGAGTATGAAAGAAAACTGGCAGGAAACATAAAAACTGACTGCAAAAGTTTTTATCGATATGTGAAGCGAAAAAGATTAGTTAAAACAAATGTAGGTCCCTTGCAGTCAGAAACGGGTGAATTGATCATGAGGAACAAGGACATGGCAGACCAATTGAATAACTAGTTTGGTTCTGTCTTCACTAAGGAAGACAAAAATAATTTGCCGGAAATAGCAGGGGATCGCGGGTCAAATGAGATGGAGGAAATGAGTGAAATCCAGGTTAGCCAGAAAATGGTGTTAGGTAAATTGAATGGATTAAAGGCCGATAAATCCCCAGGGCCAGATAGGCTGCATCCCAGGGTACTTAAGGAAGTAGCCCCAGAAATAGCAGATACCTTAGTGATAATTTTTCAAAACTCTTTAGATTCTGGAGTAGTTCCTGAGGATTGGAGGGTAGCTAATGTAATCCCACTTTTTAAAAAGGGAGGGAGAGAGAAAAACGGGGAATTACAGACCAGTTAGTCTAACATCGGTAGTGGGGAAACTGCTAGAGTCAATTATTAAAGATGGGATAGCAGCGCATTTGGAAAGTGGTGAAATCATTGGACAAAGTCAGCATGGATTAACAAAGGGTAAATCATGTCTGACGAATCTTATTGAATTTTTTGAGGATGTAACTAGTAGAGTGGATAAGGGAGAAGCAGTGGATCTGTTATTTCTGGACTTTCAGAAGGCTTTCGACAAGGTCCCACACAATAGATTGGTATAAAAACTTAAAGCACACGGTATTGGTGGTTCAGTATTGATGTGGATAGAGAACTGGCTGGCAGACAGGAAGCAAAGAGTAGGAGTGAACGGGTCCTTTTCAGGATGGCAGACAGTGACTAGTGGGGTGCTGCAAGGCTCAGTTCTGGGACCCCAGCTATTTACAATATACATTAATGATTTGGACGAGGGAATTAAATGCAACATCTCGAAGTTTGCGGATGACACGAAGCTGGGGGGCAGTGTTAGCTGTGAGGAGGATGCTAGGAGGCTGCAGGATGACTTGGATAGACTGGGCGAGTGGGCAAATGCATGGCAGATGCAGTATAATGTGGATAAATGTGAGGTTATCCACTTTGGTGGCAAAAAACAGGAAGGTAGACTATTATTTGAATGGTGACCGATTAGGAAAAGGGGAGATGCAGCGAGACCTGGGTGTCATGGTACACCAGTCATTGAAAGTAGGCATGCAGGTGCAGCAGGCTGTGAAGAAAGCGAATGGTATGTTGGCATTCATAGCAAAAGGATTTGAGTACAAGAGCAGGGAGGTTCTACTGCAGTTGTACAGGGTCTTGGTGAGGCCACACCTGGAGTATTGCGTACAGTTTTGGTCTCCTAATCTGAGGAAAGACATTCTTGCCATAGAAGGAGTACAGAGAAGGTTCACCAGAATGATTCCTGGGATGGCACGACTTCCATATGAAGAAAGACTGGATAGACTCGGCTTGTACTCGCTGGAATTTAGAAGATTGAGGGGTGATCTCATAGAGACTTACAAAATCCTTAAGGGGTTGGACAGGCTAGATGCAGGCAGATTGTTCCCGATATTGGGGAAGTCCAGGACAAGGGATCACAGTTTAAGGATAAGGGGGAAGTCTTGTAGGACCGAGATGAGAAAATCATTTTTCACACAGAGAGTGGTGAATCTGTGGAATTCTCTGCCACAGAAGGTAGTTGAGGCCAGTTTGTTGGCCATATTTAAGAGGGAGTTGGATGTGGCCCTTGTGGCTGAAGGGATCAGGGGGTATGGAGAGAAGGCAGGTACAGGATATTGAGTTGGATGATCGGCCATGATCATATTGAATGGCGGTGCAGGTTCAAAGGGCCGAATGGCCTGCTCCTGCACCTAATTTCTATGTTTCTATGTTTCTATAAAACTAAAAGAGAAAAAGTATAACATAGCAAAGATGAGCGGGAAGCCACAGAATTGGGAAACCTTTAAGGAGCAACAGAAGATGACTAAAAAGGTAACACGTGGTGAAAAGATGAGGTATGAAGGTAAGCTAGCCAAGAATATAAAGGAGGATAGTAACAGCTTCTTTAGGTATGTGAAGAGAAAATAATTAGTTAAGACCAAAGTTGGACCCTTGAAGACTGAAACAGGTGAATTTATTATGGGGAACAAGGAAATGGCAGACGAGTTGAACAGGTACTGTCGTCACTAAGGAGGACACAAACAATCTCCCTGATGTGGCCAGAGGATCTGGGGTGATGGAGGAACTGAAGGAAATTCACATTAGGCAGGAAATGGTGTTGGGTATCTTATGGGACTGAAGGCTGATATATCCCCACGGTCTGATGGTCTGCATCCCAGGGTACTTAAGGATGTGGCTCTAGAATTTGTGGATGCTTTGGTGATCAATGTTCTATAGATTCCAATGTTCTATAGATTCAGGATCAGTTCCTGTGGATTGAAGGGTAGCTAATGTTATCCCACTTTTTAAGAAAGGCAGGAGAGAGAAAACAGGGAATTGTAGATCAGTTAGCCTGAAATCGGTGGTGGGGAAGATGCAGGAGGTAATCATAAAAGATGAAATAGCGGCACATTTGGATAGCAGTAGCAGGATCGGTCTGAGTCAGCATGGATTTACGAAGGGGAAATCATGCTTGACTGATCTTCTGGAATTTTTTGAGAATGTAACTAGGAAAATGGACAAGGGAGAGCCAGTGGATGTCGTGTACCTGGACTTTCAGAAAGCATTTGATGAGGTCACACATAGGAGATTAGAGGGGTAATGGGGGTGGAGTGCTGACATGGATAGAAATTGGTTGGCAGACAGGAAACAAAGAGTAGGGATTAACGGGTCCCTTTCAGAATGGCAGGCAGTGACTAGTGGGGTGTCGCAAGGCTCGGTGTTGGGACCCCAGCAATTTACAATATACATCAATGATTTAGATGAAGGGATTCAAAATGACATTAGCAAATTTGCAGATGACACAAAGCTGGGTGGCAGTGTGAACTGCGGGGAGGCCATTTAAGACTGAGGTGAGACAAATCTTTTTCACCCAGAGTTGTGAATTTGTGGTTTCCCTGCCACAGAGGGCAGTGGAGGCCAAATCACTGGATGGGGAGAAGGCAGGCATGGGTTATTGATCAGGACGATCAGCCAATGATCACAATGAATGGCGGAGCTGGCTCGAAGGGACAAATGGCCACCTCCTGCACCTATTTTCTACGTTTCTATATGTTTCTATGATGTTAAGAGGATGTAGGGTGACTTGGACAGGTTGGGTGAGTGGGCGGATGCATGGTAGATGCAGTTTAATGTGGATAAATGTGAGGTTATCCACTTTGGTGGTAAAAACAGGAAGGCAGATTTTTATCTGAATGGTGTCAAGTTGGTAAAAGGGGAGTACAAAGAGATCTGGGGTCCTTGTTCATCACTTACTGAAAGTAAGCATGCAGGTACAGCAGGCAGTGAAGAAAGCTAATGGCATGTTGGCTTTCATAACAAGAGGAGTTGAGTATAGGAGCAAAGAGGTCCTTCTGTAGTTGTACAGGCCCTAGTGAGATCACACCTGGAGTATTGCGTGCAGTTTTGGTCTCCAAATTTGAGGAAGGACATTCTTGCTATTGAAGGAGTGCAGCGTAGGTTCACGAGGTTAATTCTCGGGATGGTGGGACTATCATATGTTGATAGAATGGAGTGGCTGGGCTTGTATAGAAGGAATTTAGAAGGATGAGAGGGGATCTTAATGAAACATATAAGATTATTAAGGGATTGGACAAGCTATAGGCAAGAAACATGTTCCCGATGTTGGGGGAGTCCAGAACCAGGGGCCACAGTTTAAGAATAAGGGATGGGCCATTTAGAACGGAGATGAGGAAAAACATTTTGACCCAGAGAGTTGTTATTCTGTGGAATTCTCTGCCTCAGAAGGCAGTGGAGGCCAATTCTCTGGATGCTTTCAAGAGAGAATTAGATAGAGGTCTTAAAAATAGCAGAGTCAAGGAATATGGGGAGAAGGCAGGAATGGGGCCATGAATGTGGATGATCAGCCATGATCACATTGAATGGCTGTGCAGGCTCGAAGGGCCAAATGGCCTATTCCTGCACTTATTGCCCGTTGTCTATTGTCAATGTCTCAATTTCCCTCATCAGCCAAGCTTCCTTACATTTGCCTGCCCTGCCACTCTAACAGGGACGTGAATATCGTGAGCTTTTGTCGGCACTCCAAAGTATATTTTGCCGCACGTGGCATATCTTTGCCCATTCACCTACCTGTTTAGATCCCTCTGTAGCTTTCCTCAGTCATCTTCACAATCATTTTAATATCAGAACGGGGTACTGATTTTGGATAATCAGCCACGATCATATTGAATGGCGGTGCTGGCTCCTGCACCTATTTTCTATGTTTCTATCTTTATGTCATCAGCAATTTACAATCACTTTTGGTCATTACATTCCAGGCATTTATACAAATTGCCAAAGGTTGAGGACCTAACACTGACCCTGTGGAATTCCACTTGTTGCATCTTGCCAATCAGAAAAAGACCCATTTTGCCTAATCTCTCTTTTCTGTTTGTCACCAAATCCGAAGTCTTTTCATACTACTAGTTTTTACAAGGTGTACACAAGGAGCTAGGATTGAAATTAGCAAGCAGAACATAAACAGTAGTAATTTCCAGATTACTATTAATGCCACAGACCAGCAAAATAATGACCAGATGGTGCAAGAGGAAGGATTCATATTCCTGGTGCATTGAGACTGAATCAGGGAAGCTGCATAGACCAGGCTGGGCATATCCAAACAAGGCCCAGTGCCAATAGGCATCCAGGAGGAGTTGCACTGGGGGAGGGTTTAAATGAGTTGGCAGGAGATGGAAATCTGGAAGCAGAACAGAGGGAGGCAAAGTTGGATGCTGAAGGCAGAGATTTATGAAGCAAATCTCAAAATCTGACAAAACAGATTGGAAAAAGGAATCAAAGAAGCTTGATAGCGCTTAATTGTATACATTTGATGTAAAGAGGTTGGAAATTAAGATACGGAATTGCGGGCATTGATGACATTTAGGAGTAACATTGTGATTTTACTGTAACATGGCATAAAGCTGAGCATCAACAGTATAACCATATAACCATATAACAATTACAGCACGGAAACAGGCCCTCTCGGCCCTTCCAGTCCGTGCCGATCATTTGTTTTCCCCTAGTCCCATCTACCTGCACTCAGACCATACCCCTCCATTCCCTTCCCGTCCATATACCTATCCACTTTACTTTTAAATGTTAAAATCGATCCTGCCTCCACCACTTCTGCTGGAAGCTCATTCCATACAGCCACCACCCTCTGAGTAAAGAAGTTCCCCCTCACGTTACCCCTAAACTTCCGTCCCTTAATTCGCATGTCATGCCCTCTTGTTTGAATCTTCCCTACCCTCAATGGGAAAAGCTTATCCACGTCAACTCTGTCTATCCCTTTCATCATTTTAAAGACCTCAATCAAGTCCCCCCTTAACCTTCTGCGCTCCAAAGAATAACAACCTAACTTGTTCAACCTTTCTCTGTAACATAGTTGCTGGAACCCAGGCAACATTCTAGTAAATCTCTTCTGTACTCTCTTCCTATAATTAGGCGACCAAAATTGTACACCATATCCAGAATTGGTCTTACCAATGCCTTGTACAATTTTAACATTACTTCCCTACTCCTATATTCAATGCTCTGATTTATAAAGGCCAGCACACCAAAGGCTTTCTTTACCACCCCATCTACATGCGATTCCACCTTCAGGGAACTATGCACAGTTATTCCTAGATCTCTCTGTTCCACAGCATTCCTCAATTCCCTACCATTTACCATGTACATCCTATTTTGATTTGTCCTGCCAAGATGTAGCACTTCACACTTATCAGCATTAAACTCCATCTGCCATCTTTCAGCCCACTTTTCCATATGGCCCAAATCTCTCTGTAGACTTTGAAAATCTACTTCATTATCCACAACACCATCTATCTTAGTATCATCTGCATACTTACTTATCCAATTTGCCACCCCATCATCCAGATCATTGATGTACATGACAAACAACAGTGGACCCAACACAGATCCCTGAGGCACCCCACTGGTCACCGGCTTCCAACCTGACAAACAGCCATCCACCATTACTCTCTGACATCTCCCATTCAGCCACTGTTGAATCCATCTTGCTACTCCGCCATTAACACCCAAAGATTGAACCTTCTTAACCAACCTTCCATGGGGAACCTTGTCAAAGGCCTTACTGAAATCCATATAGACAACATCCACTGCTTTACCCTCATCAATTTCCCTAGTTACCACTTCAAAAAATTCAAGAAGGTTTGTCAAACATGACCTTCCAGGCACAAATCCATGTTGACTATGGATCCATGTTGACATTAGTAGTTAACTAATGTTTGTTACAGATATCATTGGGTGCAGCTAATAATACAAGATTGAGCTGTATTAACACTGGCTCAGTAATGATTACAGTATTGAAATGGATAATGTGCTGGGATGGGAAGGCGAGGGTTAGGACCAGCAATTCTAAAAGAAGGGCCGGGCATGGGGAGGTTAAGGAATATGGTGACGTTTTCCTGATGGGCTAAAGTGTGTTTATTTCAATGCAAGAAGAATGGTCGATAAAGCAGATGAAACAGAGTTTGAGATGGTGTTGTGGTTATCACAATGACTGGTGGCTCAACGTTTCAATGTTACAGGTGAGAGTGTGGGGTAAATGTGGTGGGGGGTAAATGTGGTGGAGGAGTTGAACTACTCATGGTCATAGAGTGATACAGTGTGGAAACAGGCCCTTCGGCCCAACTAGCCCACACCGGCCAACATGTTCCAGCTGCACTAGTCACACCTGTCCACATTTGGTACATATACCTCCAAACTGTCCCACCCATGTACCTGTCTAACTGTCTCTTAAAATTATGGATAATCCCTGCCTCAACTACTTCCTATGGCAGTTTGTTCCACACACCCAACTCTGTTTGTGTGAAAAAGCGACCCCTCAGATTACTATTAAAACTTTTCCTTGTCACTTTAAACTTATGTCCTCTGGTCCTCGATTCATCTACTCTGAGCAAGAGACTCTATATCTACCCAATCTATTCCTCTCAATGATTCTATATACCTCTATAAGATCATTCCTCATTCTCCTGTGCTCCAAGGAAGAGGGTCCCAGCCTACTCAACCTCTCCCTACAGCTCTGACTCTCTAGTCCTGGCAACATCCTCATAAATCTTCCCTGTATCATTTCCATCTACTAATCAGAGGAAATGTCATGGTGGCGCTCAGAGGACATACCGGCGGATTCGTCTGTTGAGGCAATTCTGGGTGGAGCTCAAAAGTAAGAAAGGTGCAATCACTCCAACGGGATTGTACTATAGGCATCCCAATAGCCAACAGGAGATAAAAGAACAGATATGTAGACAAATTACTGAAATATGCAAGAGCAACAGGGTTGTCAGTGGATGATTTTAACTTCACTAATATTGACTCGGACTTCTACTGAGTGTAAAAGACTTAGATGGGGCAGAATTTGTTAGGTGTTGGGGTTTCCTAAAACTAGGAGGGACCACAATGGACATTGTGTTGGGAAACAAACCTGGCCCGGAAACTGATGTTTCAGTGGAAGAATACTTTGGGGATAGTGATCTTAACTCCATAGATTTTAAGATTGTTGTGAATAGGGATAAGTCCGGACCTTGAGGAAAGTATTAAATTGGAGTAAAGCATTTTATAATGTTATTAGGCAGGAGCTAGGGTAATTAGGCATCTGACATGTCAGAATCGTTTAAAGGCCTGTTGATCAAAGTTCCGACAAAATGTGTAGGAAGGAACTGTCTGAAGAAGGGTCTCGACCTGAAACATCACCCATTCCTTCTCTCTAGAGATGCTGCCTGTGCCGCTGAGTTACTCCAGCATTTTGTCTTTATCTATGCTCAAAGTTCAAGTCTGACATGTTCCAATTAGGAGGAAGAATAAGGATGGCAAGGATAGGGAACCATGGGTGACTACAGAGTTTGTCAATTTGCTCAAAAAGAAAAATGGCTATGCAAGTTTTAAGACGAGGATAACAGACAGGGACTTTGGGAAAATGAAGCTAGTAGGATTGAACTCACGCCGGTGATTAGAAGGGGCAAAAGGAACATGAAATGGCTTTGTTGAGTCAATTTAAAGAAAATCCATACATTAAAAACAAGAGAGTAATCAAGGAGAAGTTAGGACCATTCAAGAATAAAGGAAGCAATTTGTGCTTAGTCAGAGGATGTAGGCAAGACACTAAACAAGTATTTCGCATCTGTATTCACCCATGAGAAGGACATGGAGGACAGGGAGATGTGTGTGGAGAGCAGTAATATGCAATGGCAGTTTGGAATCAAGAAGGATGGGGTGTCGGGACTCTTGAAGCGCATTAAGATGGATAAATCCCCAGTGTCTGATGGAATCTATTCTGGAGTGTTGACAGGCAAGAGAGGAATTGCTGGAGCATTGACGTAGATCTTTGCATCTTCTCCAGCCACAGGCGAGCTACAAGAGGACTGGAGAGTTGCCAACATTGTTGCATTGTTTAAGAAAGAAAGTAGAGAGAATCCACGAATTATAGATCGGTGAGTGGTAGGGAATCTGTCGGAGAGGATTTTTTGAGATGGGATTCACTCCCATTTCCAAGAGAATATGCGAATTAGGGACAGTCAGCATGGCTTTGTATACAGCAGGTCATGTCTTACTAACGAGATAACAATTTTTGAGAAGGCAATCGATGAGGGTAAGGCAGTGGATGTTGATCACATTGATTTTAGTAAAGCATTTGATAAAATACCCCATGGTAGGCTGCTGCAGAAGATTAAGGTGCACAGGACTAACCGTGAATTGGTTGTATGGATTCAGAATTGGCTTACGAATGGAAGACAGAGGATTGTGATGGAAGGACAATATTCAGGCTGGAGGTCTGTGATCACTGGTGTTTGCAGGGATCTATGTTGAGACCTCAGATAGATAGACGCAAAATGGTGAACTCAGCGGGACAGGCAGCATCTCTGGAGAGAATGAATGGGTGACGTTTCGGGTCGAGACCCTTCTTCAGACCGCTATTGTTTGTGATATAAATGACAAATTTAAACCTAGATTGATTATGCAGCAGGTTTGCAGATGAAACCAAGATTGTTGAAGTCATGGGCTGTGAGGAAGGCAGTCAAGGAATATAGCAGGATATAGGTCAGCTCCTGAAGCGGGAAGATAAATGGCAGATGGAGTTTAATCTGACCATGTGTGAGGTGTTGCACCTTGGGAGGTTGAATGCAAGGGGAAAATGTACAATTATTGGCATGACCATTAACAACATTTGTGTACAGAGAGATCCACGTCCATGACTTCCTGAAAATGCCACTTGCAGATAGTGTGGTAAAGAGATATATGGTATGTTTGCCTTGATTTGGTGGGGCATTGAGTATAAAAGTTTGGAATTCTTGATGCAGCTTTGTTGGAATTTGATGATTAAACTGTATTTGGAATATTGCACGCAGTTCTGGTCACACCATTACAGGAAGGACGTGCAAAGCGTGCAGAGGAGGTTTACCAGTCTAATGCGAGAATTAGGGGTTATTCGCTACAGGGAGAAGTAGGACAGACTTGGATTGTTCTCTCTGGAATGCCAGTGATTGAGGGGAGACCTGAAGGAAGAATATAAAATTGAGAGGCACAGATAGGGTACAGTCAGAACCTTTTTCCAAGGATAGAAATATCTGATACTGGAGGGGACAGAGGTTTCGGGGTAACGTGAGGGGGAACTTCTTTACTCAGAGGGTGGTGGCAGTGTGGAATCAGCTTCCAGCAGAAGTGGTGGAGGCAGGATCGATTTTAACATTTAAGAGTAAAGTGGATAGGTATATGGACGTGAAGGGAATGGAGGGGTATGGTCTGAGTGCAGGTAGATGGGAAACAAATGGTCGGCACGGACTGGAAGGGCCGAGAGGGCCTGTTTCCGTGCTGTAATTGTTATATGGTTATATGGTTATATGGAAGAGCTTTAAGGTGAAATGGAACATTCAAAAGTAGATGTACAGCGCATGGTTGTTTACACAGAGGATGGTGAGTGCATGGATCACACTACCAGAGATGGCAGTGGAGGCAGATATGACAGTGGCATTTAATAGACTTTTGAACAGGCACATGGATTGGAGGGATGCAGGTTATGTGCAGGCAGATAAGAGTTGATCTTGGCATGATGTTTGGCACAGGTATTGTGGGCCAAGGGGCCTGTTCATTATTCTATGGCTGTGACCCATTTAAATAATTTCTCACGGTTTTGAGAAATCCAGATATCCTTCTCTGTTTCTGCATCTTCTTGCTCATCATTATCATTATCCTCCTCTTCTTCTCCTTCAGACAGAAGATCTGAGATTTGCTGCTGCAGCTCCAAGCTGATGTTGTTCTCCGCAAGGATGAGGCTCCGCATGGAGGTGGGATAATTCTGCACCATATCCAGAAATATCTGAGAGGTAGAGCAAAACCAGAGTCATGACACTGTTCAAGTTACAACAACATCCTCGCTTTGTCCTGAGTAATATTCACCAATGGATACTTTTTATAAGTCTTCACGATTAAAAGATCTCAGATGCAGTAATGGAAATCCACTTATTTTACCAATCTTTTCAACACAGGCAGAGCATTTTACCCCAGGGTAGAATGTTGAAGAGCAGAGGGCACAGGTCAGAGGGAAAATGTTTAAACGAGAAAAACTTTTTCACCCAGAGAGTTGTGAATTTGTGGAATTCCCTGTCACAGAGGGCAGTGGAGGCCAAGTCACTGGATGGATTTAAGAGAGACTTAGAGCTCTAGGGGGCTAGTGGAATCAAGGTATATGGGGAGAAGGCAGGCACGGGTTATTGATTGGGGACGATCAGCCATGATCACAATGAATGGCGGTGCTGGCTCGAAGGGCCGAATGGCTTCCTTCTGCACCTATTTTCTATGTTTCTATGAGATGACAGAGTGGCGCGTGCCTGGAACATGGTGCCAGGGGTAATGGTGGAAGCACATACGATAGTGGTATTTAATAGGCTTTTACTGTAGATAGGCACATAGATATACAGGGAATGGAATAATATGGATCCCATGCAGGCATGGGAGATTAACGGCATCATGTTCGACACAGACATTGTTACATTCTACATAACACCTACACTATCATTCCCCCTGTGATTTGATGTCAGATTTTGTTTAATATTGTTTTTGTGAAACCATATTAGATATGTTGCTGCATTGCATGACAGTGTCTTTGCATCTTTAACAAGAATTGTCTGAAACACAGATGTATCATGTGAAGCAGGACAAATATATATATATATATATATATATATATATGTATAATGCATGGTTGAACAAATCTTGCCTAACTGGACTGATGGAATTTGCTGATGAAGCACCAGGCAGGTTGATCAGGGAAATGATGTTGGCATGGTATATATGAACTGAGAAAGGGCAGTAAAAGCCCCTTGTAATAAGCTTGTCTTCAAAATTAAAGGTCACAGAACAAAATGGGTGAAAGCAGCATGAAAATTGGCAATGTAATAGGAATCAGAGCAGTTGTGAAAGGTTGTTTTCAGACTGGAGGCACATGTATTGCCCACTCCTAATTGGCAATACCTCACAATTCATGCCAATGATAGTACTGCTTCAGGCACACATATGTTGGTGCATTCAATTACAACAGAAAACCCCTTGTTCTTGTCCCTCATTATGTTACATACTGATGCTGGCAAGCCTGTTCCTTTAACCTCCCCTCTATTTTCAGACCCATCCACCCACGGGATTTATCTTCTGGTCTACTTTCTATGAAAATGGGATGTGTTCACCTCCACCTATGACTGGAGGATATAGATTTAAGTGAAGGGGAAAAGATTTAATGGAAATCTGAGGAGTAACTTTTCACACAAAGGGGAGTGGGTGCATGGAACAAGCTGCCAGAGGAGGTAGTTGAGGCTGGGACTACCCCAATGTTTAAGAAAAGGTTAGACAGGTACATGGATTGGATAGGTTTGGAGGGATATGGACCAAATGTGGGCAGGTGGGACTAGTGTAGCTGGGACATGTTGAGTCGATGGGCCTGTATCCACACTGTATCACTCTATGACCTATAAGTTCAGATACTGTCAGCTGTGCATAGATCATCATTCATTTGGAAGTTCTTTCCCTTTGCAACCATTTCAGATGTGGAACCTCTATTGGGACCTCTATTAGTGACACCACAATTCCTGGAAAACATGTAACATAAAAATACTGGCATTACACCCATGATCATATTGAATGGCGGTGCAGGCTCGAAGGGCTGAATGGCCTACTCCTGCACCTAATTTCTATGTTTCTATGACAATCTAAAACTACACTATTGAGGGTATCACTAGCAATAGTAACAAGATAACAGGTCTGCTTCAACATGATCAAAAGAAAGAAGTTGGTCATCCGTGTAACGAAGCAGGTTGGAGCACACACCCCTGCACCATTGTCAGTGATACCCTTAATATCGTAGTGTTTACTGGTTCTCATTAATATTTTGTCAGTTTTTTTATGCTACATGTGCTCTGGGATTTATAGCGTCACAAATAGATATCTCAAAGGAAGTGGAGATGGTTGAGAGCTTCAAGTTCCTAGATATAAATATCAACAACAGTTTAATCTGGTCCAGCCATGGCCAAGAAAGCAGAGCAATGCATCAACTTCCTCGGAAAACGAAGGAAACTTGCCGTGTTTCCACGCTCCATGACTCTATGGACGGTAACAGCTAGACAATAATACTCCTCTGGTCAATTTCTGAATAAGAACAAACATGTGTATACCTGAGCAGACTGATTTGTGAGGCCTGTTCCCTCCAGGTCCACCACCTCCAAAGTCCGACTAGAAGCCACGGCAACCGCTAACATCCCAGCAATGTGATCACCTGTGGAAAGCAAAGCCGGTATTGGATACAACAGGTGATCACGTGCAGAAATATAAAATGACTGAATAACTTAATCCTTCCGAGAGTTGTTCATTTCTGGAGATATGGTCAGGCTAAATGTTCATAAACTAAAATGCAAAGGAACAAACAGTATGTTCATTTATTGCTGTGGATAGCTATCCCATCCTTTGTTAATCCGATATCTTTAAGAATAACTCGCATGGTACCAGTGTTACAGATAGACCAGACCAAGGCACGAATGCTTCAAATGTTTTAAGTGGATCTCTGGGAAAATGGATTAGCATTGTCCAGTACCAGGGGTCACAGTTTAAGAATAAGGGGTAGACCATTTACGACTGAGATGACGAAAAACCATTTCACCCAGAGAGTTGTGAATCTGTGGAATTCTCTGCCACATAAGTCAATGGAGGCCAATTCACTGGACGTTTTCAAGAACGAGTTCGATTTAGCTCTTAGGTCTAACGGAATCAAGGGATATGGGGGAAAAAGCAGGAACGGGGTACTTATTTGATGATCAGCCAGGTGGTGCTGGCTCGAAGGGCCAAACGGCCTACTCCTGCACCCATTTTCTATATTGAATCTTGTGACTGTAAATCTGCTTTCACATTATCCAGAAAATAGCTGGGGTCTTTCAACAATTAGGTTTTTTACTTAAGATTCAACTGTTTCACAGTATATTGTGTTGAAGCCTATATTGCAGCATCAAATTAAGGGAACGGAACCATCGTTTAGAATTTATTTCCTTCTTGGATTAAAATGATAAGATAAAGGATATTAGTTGTCACCACAGATGTCAAGGACTCGTTCATCATCGGAGACGACAGCTTTATTATTCTTCCTGATATACGGACATCACAGGCGCGTCCAACATTTATTCTGCATCTCTAATTGCACTTGAATGGAGAGATAACTTCAAAGGCCTATTAAGACTCACATTTAGGATCAGCAATTACTGTGTGAAATGACAGATTTTCTTCTCTGAAGGACATTAATGAACGAGATGGGTTAATGCAAACAATGCAATGTGGGTTTTCTCCCACATTCCAAAATTGTGCAGGTTTGTAGGTCAATTAGCGTTTATAAATTTTCCCTAGTGTGTAGAACTAGTGTACAGGTGCAGAAATGGTACGTCAAAAGGCCTGTTTCCTATCTATCAACATATGACAGTATCTCTGTATCTCTAAACTAATCTAAACATGGGCTGTATCTCTAAACTAATCTAAACATAGAAAATAGGTGCAGAAGGAGGCCATTTGGCCCTTTGAGCCAGCACCGCCATTCATTGTGATCATGGCTGATTGTCTAATATCAATAACCCGTGCCTGCCTTCTCCTCATATCCCTCGACTCCACCAGCCCCTAGAGCTCTATCCAACTCTCTCTTAAATCCATCCAGTGATTTGGCCTCCACTGCGCTCTGTGGCAGGGAATTCCATAAATTCACTACTCTCTGGATAAAAAAGTTTTTTCTCACCTCAATCTTAAATGACCTCCCCTTTATTCTAAGACTGTGGCCCCTGGTTCTGGACTCACCCAACATTGGGAACATTTTTCCTGCATCTAACTTGTCCAGTCCTTTTATAATGTTATATGTTTCTATAAGATACCCCCTCATCCTTCTAAACTCCAGTGAATACAAGCCTAGTCTTTTCAATCTTTCCTCATATGATAGCCCCGCCATCCCAGGGATCAATCTCGTGAACCTACGCTGCACTGCCTCAATCACAAGGATGTCCTTCCTCAAATTAGGAGACTAAAACTGTACACAATACTCCAGATGTAGTCTCACCAGAGCCCTATACAACTGCAGAAGAACCTCTTTACTCCTATACTGAAATCCTTTTGTTATGAACTAAGGGACATTGTTTGATATAAGAGGGCATCATTTCAAACAGTGATAGTTAGAGAATCATACACCCTGTAAACAGGCTCCCTAGCCCAACTCCTTCCTGTTGTACAAGGTGCCCAATCTAAGTTAGTCCCATTTATCCATGTTTGGTCCATATCCTTCAAAACGTTTCCTATAAATATACCTGTCTAAGGACATTCTTGCTATTGAGGGAATGCAGCGTAGGTTCACGAGGTTAATTCCCGGGATAGCGGGACTGTCATATGTTGATAGATTGGAGCGGCTGGGCTTGTATACTCTGGAATTTGATAGGATGAGAGGGGATCTTATTGGAACATATAAGATTATTAAGGGATTGGACACGTTAGAGGCAGGAAACATGTTCCCGATGTTGCGGGAGTCCAGAACCAGGGGCCACAGTTTAATAACAAGGGGTGACCATTTAGAACAGAGATTAGGAAAATCCTTTTCACCCAGAGAGTTGTAAATCTGTGGAATTCTCTGCCTCAGAAGGCAGTGGAGGTCAATTCTCTGGATGCTTTCAACAGAGAGTACGATAGAGCTCTTAAACATAGAGGAGTCAGAGGATAGGGGGAGAAGGCAGGAACGGGGTACTGATTGTGGATGATCAACCATGATCACAGTGAATGGCGGTGCTGGCTCAAAGGGCCGAATGGCCTACTCCTGCACCTATTGTTTATTGTTTTTTAAATGCTGTTATAGTTCCTGGCTCAACTACTTCCTCTGGTAGCTCATTCCATATAACCACCACCCTCTGGGTGAAAAAGGTTCTCCTATTAAATGTTGCACCTCTCGCCTTAAACCCATGTCTTCTGCCTCTTGATTCCCCTAACCTGGGTAATAGGCTCAGTGCATTAGGCTGTGCTAATTCCTCTCTTTATTTTATACACCGCTTTAAGATCACTTCTCAGCATTCTGTCTTGCAAGGAATAAAGCCCACCCTGCCCAACCTTGCCCTACAGCTCAGGCCCTCAGGCCATGGCAAAATCCTCATAAACCTTCTCGGCAATTTTTCCAGCTTGAAGACAACTTCCTGTAGCAGGATGACCAAAAGTGAACACAACAATCCAAGGGCAGCCTCACTAACATCTTGTACAGTGCCCTCCATAATGTTTGGGACAAAGACTCATCATTTATTTATTTGCCTCTGTACTCCACAATGTGAGATTTGAAATAGAAAAAAGTGCACATTGTCAGATTTTATTAAAGGCCATTTTCATACATTTTGATTTCACCATGTAGAAATTATAGCTGTGTTTATACATAGTCCCCCCCCATTGCAGGGCACCATAATGTTTGGGATACATAGTTTCACAGGCGTTTGTAATTGCTCAGGTGTGTTTAATTGCCACCTTAATGCAGGGGGCGCCGTCCAGTTGGTATGGCTGCCCAGCCTGCAGCTGTTTGTTTTTTAACTTCTTTCTTTTATTTTTAGTGAGTTTTAGTGTTTTGTTTTGGAGTTCTAGTCTTTGGGGAGTGGGGGGGAGGGGTAAACTACTTTTCAGGGTCCCTACCTGGTCGGAGAGGCAGTTTTTCTCCGGGCTGCAAAAGCGGCCCGTCCTCGCGGCCTACCAGCAGGCCTGGAGCGGCGTTTCCTGAGGGGACCGCCCAGAACCCCGGCTTCGGAGGTGGCACAGAACTGGAGCGCCATCGTGGAGCGGAGCGGGCGATACCTTGCCTGGGTCGCCACGCTGGAGCTCCAGAATGCTGAGACCGGAGGTGAACATCGCGGAGCTGCGGGACTGTGGAGCGGCCAGCAGCGGGCAGCAGTGCTGAACCTAACATCGGGAGCCTGGGATCTTTCGGCGAGATCACCAGTTGTGGAGCTCCATCCGACGCTGCTGTGTCGGCTTCGGAAACCACGGACTCCGGTAAGGAAGCGGCCGTTCCAGGTGTCCCAAGCTGATGTGGAGACTCTCCCGACGCCGGAGCACCATCACCCGGCGAGAAGGCCTAAAACATCGGGCCCCCGTAGCGCCGACTGCGGAGGCCTCAATAGGCCCGACTATGGGTGGACTTGGGGATGGGGACTGGACTTTGTGCCTTCCCCACAGTGGCAACCATTGTGGGGGGATGTTTTTATGTTCATTGTTAATTCTTTAATGTTATGTCTATCTTTATCTGTGTGCTGCATGGCAAGTCAAATTTCACTACACCAATTGGTGTATGTGACAATAAATGTCCTTTGTCCTTTGTATAAGAGAGCTCTCAGCGCCTAGTCTTTCCATCACCTTTGGAAACTTTTATTGCTGTTTATCAGCATGAGGACCAAAGTTGTGCCAATGAAAGTCAAAGAAGCCATTATGAAACTGAGAAACAAGAATAAAACAGTTAGAGACATTTTCGTAAGCCAAACCTTAGGCTTACGAAAATCAACTGTTTGGAACATCATTAAGAAGAAGGAGAGCTTACTAATTGCAAAGGGACTGGCAGGCCAAGGAAGACCTCCACAGCTGATGACAGAAGAATTCTCTCTATACTAAAGAAAAATCCCCAAACACTTGTCCGACAGATCAGAAACACTCTTCAGGAGTCAGGTGTGGATTTGTCAATGACCACTGTCCACAGAAGACTTCATGAACAGAAATGCAGAGGCTGCACTGCAAAATGCAAACCATTGGTTAGCCGCAAAAATAGGATGGCCAGGTTAGTTTGCCAAGAAGTACTTAAAAGAGCAACCACTGTTCTGGAAAAAGGTCTTGTGGACAGATGAGCTGGCAGTAGCATAATGAAATCTGTAGTGTATAGACACATCCTATCTGCTCAAGTTCAAACAAATGCCTCAAAACCCATTGGCCGGTGGTTCATTCTACAGCACAACAATGATCCCAAACATATTGCTAAAGGAACAAAGGAGTTTATCAAAGCTAAAAAATGGTCAATTCTTGAGTGGCCGACAATCACCCGCTCTGAACCCAATTGAGAAAACTGAAGGGGACTAGCCCTCAAAACATGCGTAATCTAAAGATGGCTGCATTTCAGACCTGGCAGAGCATCACCAGAGAAGATACCCAGCAACTGGTGATGTCCATGAATCGCAGACTTCAAGCAGTCATTGCATGCAAAGGATAAACATACCTACTTTCATTTACATAACATTGCTGTGTCCCAAACATTATGGATTATGGTGCCCTGAAATGGGGGAGGGGGGTAAATCTATGAAAAACACTGCTGTAATTTCTACATGGTGAAACCAAAATTTATACCTTTGTTACCTAAATGGCCTTTATTAAAATCTGACGATGTGCACTTTACCCACATGTGATTTTTTGTGTATTACAAATCTCAAATTGTGGAGTACAGAGGCAAATAAATAAATGATGGGTCTTTGTCCCAAACATTAAGGAGGCTGTACATCTGTACATAACATCCCAACTTTAAACTCAACTCAATTTCCTGGCGGAAGAAGGTCAATGTACCAACCTTCTTTACCAACCCCGGAAATGATGCCATTTCCAGGAAACTATATATCTGTACTTCTAGATCCCTCTGCTCCACAACTTCCCCTGGGCTCTACCAATTACTGTGAATTGGCTTGACTTCCCAAAAAACAACACCTTGCACTTATCTGCATTAACTCCATTAGTCATTCCTCAGCCCACTTGCCCCGCTGATCCAAGATCCTGCTGTCATTTTCGATAACCTTCTTCACTATGTATGATACTACCGACTTTAATGTCATCTGCAAACTTACTAAATTATGTCTTGTACATTCTCA
Source organism: Okamejei kenojei (assembly GCA_035221665.1). Taxonomy (NCBI): domain Eukaryota; kingdom Metazoa; phylum Chordata; class Chondrichthyes; order Rajiformes; family Rajidae; genus Okamejei; species Okamejei kenojei. Next base: position 126,075,966 of record CM069135.1, on the reverse strand, counting down.
TCCAAATTTCTGATATAAACCGCAATGGGCACATGACCCAACACTGCCCCTCAAGTCATAATCGGAAAAATAACCTTCCATCAGCGTTCTCTGCTTCCTTCCCCGAAGCCAATTCTGTATTTCATCAGCTATCTCTCCTGGATCCCGTGCGATCTAACCTTGCAGAGCAGCCTACCATGCAGAACCTTATTAAAGGGCTTGCAGAAGTCCATATAGACAACGTAAATGGCCTTGTCCTCGTAGTTGCTTCTTCAAAAAAAATCAATTAAATGTATGATAAGGCCCAGGAGATTCATATATGTTTTTGGATGTCCAGCACCTCCTCAACCACAATGTGGATTATCCTCTCGAGATCTCCATTATCTGTACCAAGTTCCCCAGTCTCTATGTATGGCTCCATAGTAAAAACAGAGGAGAAATACTCATTGAGGACCTTGCCCATCTTCTGCGGCTCCAGACTAAATAACTGCTTTGGTTTCTAAGGACCCCCTATTCACGCTCTAGTTACTCTCTTCCCATTAATATATTTGTAACATCTCTTTGGATTCTCCTTAATGTTATCTGCAGAGCCATTTCTTGCTTTCATTATTTATTTCTTAAGTATGCTCAGTCCACTAAATTCCTCCAGGGTTAGACTGATCTTGGCTACCTATACCTGGTCCATGCCTCCTTTTTCCTGATCAGAGCCTCAATTTCTCTGCCTTGCCAACCACCTGCCTTATCCTCACTAACAGGAATATACATGCCTAAAACACTCATCATCAATCTTTTAAAAGCATCCCACTTTCTGAATGTCCCATTGCCTGCAAACAACCTACTCCAATCAACTAAGAAGTTCCTGTTGAATACCATCAAAGTTGGCCTTGTCCCAATTCAGAACTTTATCTTATGGACTTGCCCTGTCTTCAGCCATAAGTATTCTAAAATGAATAGAACTGTGATCACTGGCCCCAAAAGGTTTGCCCACGTCATTCAGTCACTTGCCCTCCATAATTTCCTATGTGCACATCAAGCTTTGCCCTCTCCATTGTAGGGCCCTCTAAATTATGCCAGGTTTCTGTAATGACTGTACCACCTAGTCAGAGGTACCTACCCGCTTTGGTTTCTTAGACAATCATCTCAGATGATCTCAAAGAAATCCATAAAATCCTGTGAAGAATGACAGGATAAATGCCAAGGGACTTGTTTCTAGAACCGAGGGCTTAATGTCATGCTCAGGATCAGCCAATTTAGACAGAGAAAAAATAATTCATTTAATGAGCCTATTGGAAATATTTTGAATTCTTTACTCAGAGAACGCAAGGTGATTTAAGATATTGAAAGGTGGAGTCAATAAATTTTTGATACTGTGACTCTAGTGTTGGAGATCAGGAAAAAAGTAAATGAGATGCAGTCAGCCAATAGTTTACTAAATGGCATTTAACATCAAGAAGCTGTACAGTTTCTGCCACTTCAATTGCTCGTTATGAATTTCAAAAGGTGGTTCTCACTGATTTGGCTCCTGTCATGATCACCCGTGATTAGAACTTCTCACCTAACGGATTATAATCCAAATTAAGGACACGAAGTTGAGAACTGTGCGAGACTGCAATCACCAGCCGTGCCCATCCCTTCAGTGTGATAGCAGGGTTAGCGCTCAGTGTCAGCTCCTTCAGTCCTAGAGAAAACAGAATCAGCATTAGGCTCTTGTCTGCCACTGGCCAAGTTCAAGTGTAAGAAAAACAAACAAATACAGAATATAAAAACAAAGATTTTTTGAGCCTGTTATGACTTTTGTGTGTCACTATTCCACCTGATCGCTATTTCTAGCTCTGAGCTGAGAATGCATTGTTATAGTAAAAAAAATCCTGAGAGAAAACCCGAAAGTGAAAGTGTGCGGTGGGGAAGCAGCAGCAGGTTCTGGTCCAATTTTCAACCATTTTGTAGTTATGCTTGGAAACGATAATAATGAATGAGGAAACGTTTGAATTTTCAATATGATAAAATCATGCGTATGGAAACAGCCCTTCGGCCCAACTCTACCATGCTGATTTGGTTTTATAGCTGTGTACACTCCCATTTGCCTATGTTTGGCCCATACCCTCAAAGCCTTTCCTACCAAGTACCTGTCTATTTGTGTTTTAAGCTTTGCCATTGTACTCTACTTCTTAGCTTGCTCTGGCATCTCATTCCATATATGCACCATCCTCTGTGCAAAGAAATTCTCCCTCCAGGGGAATTTTCCCTTGCATCTCAAATCTACGCCCGAGTTCTGGACTCCAGGGCCGAGAAAAAAGACTCTGATAATTCGCCTTATCTGTGCCTCTCACGGTTTTAGCACACCTCTATAAAGTCACCTCTCAGCCACTTGCAGTCCAGGGAGAAAGGTCCTAGCCTATCCTTATAACTCAAGCCCTCAAATCCTGGTAACATCTTGCTGAAACTCTTCTGCGTCCTTTCCATCTTAATGGCATCCTTCCTATAGCAGGGTGACCAGAACTGTACACGATGCACCAAATGTACAGCTGTAAGATGTTCAAACTCCTGTCCTCAATGTCCATACTGATGAAGACAAGCATGTCAAACACCACCTTCATGTGTCACATTTCTCATATTCCGCAAGGGATTTGTTTGATCTATAACTGCCTATAACTGATTTATGGTCCTTGTTTTCTGAGTCATCTTCCAGTCAATCTCTATCAATTAGATATCAGTTATTCTAAATTGACACTGCAAATACTGGTTGTAAGTATTTTGTTTACTTCTGGCTGAGAACACTATAGCTGGATGTCCTATGTGAATTGCTTGAGCTGAGACTTTATCTCACCATGGCTCAGTTACGAAATTGGACCAAAGGTGAATTATTTTTATTTTCTCAGTTAATTACACCGATTAAGGTGTTATCTGTCCAGCAGCTACAAGGCGGCTTAAAGAATTATTGTACTTGATTCTGAATAGTCTGGTGATGAATCCCTTTCTGTAAGAACATAAATACATTAAGCAGCAGCAGGCCATATGGTGCTCCAGCCTGTCCTGCCGTTCGTCATAGTGTGGCTGACCTGATCATTGACCTCAATAGGGTTGCCAACATTGTATTCCAACAGTAAGGGAGAAGTTGTTGGTGGGGCTTGTGGCCATGGTCACCACGTCCCACTGTATGGCACTTGAACCTGGGGACTGGGCAAGTGCTGGGGGATGGGGAGGGGGCTGTTGAGTCCTTACCTCGCATCTTCAGCTGCTGCCTCCACAGTGCTCCTCCAGGTCATCGGAGTAAACTGGGTGATGATGTCACCGGCGCTGCTTTTAAGGAGTTGTGGATATCCTGGGGATTCCCGGCCCCCGCCCCCACGGCCTCTGTTGGTTTTATGGGGAAAATTAGCGTCCGGTGTCAATGTCATATGGGTCAGACAACTTTCCCTTTAGATATGGAAATCCCAAGCAATACGGGATTGTTGGCAACCCTAAGCTTCCATTCAATTTTACTGTCCAATCCCATAATGTCCAAAACTATATCTATCTCAGCCTTAAATAATTATCCGGCATGTGCAGTTCTCTGGGGTGGAAAATTCCAAACATTCAAAACCATTCAACAAAATAAATTTCTCTTTAGCTTAATCTAACAGAAGCATCCCTTTATCCCGAGACTAAACTACCTGGTTCTGAACTACCCACCAGGATAAACTTCCTCGCGGCATCTATCCTGTTAATAGACATAAACATAGAATATAGGTGCAGGGGGAGGCCATTCGGCCCTTCGAGCCAGCACCGCCGCCATTCATTGTGATCATGGCTGATCGTCCCCAATCAATAACCTGTGCCTGGCTTCTCCCCATATCCCCTGATTCCACTAGCCCCTAGAGCTCTATCTAACTCTCTCTATTAAATCCATTCAGTGACTTGGTCTCCACTGCGGCAGGGAATTCCACAAATTCATAACTCTCTGGGTGAATTTTTTTTTTCTCACCTCAGTCTTAAAAGGTTTCCCCTTTATTCTAAGACTGTGGCCCCTGGTTGTGGACTGGCCCAACATTGGGAACATTTTTCCTGCATCTAGCTTGTCCAGTCCAAGCCACAACAGAATCTTACATGGAGATACCAAATACTACAGATGCTGGAATCTTGAGCAAAATAAAAAGTGCTAGAGGAACTCAGTGGGTCAGGATGCATGCAGGTAAAATGGACAGATGGGTTTTGGGTCAGGACCGTTGTTCCGATTGGGTAAGGGTCCCGCCCCAAAATGATGTATGTGCATTTCGCTCCACGATGCTACCTGACTCGCTGCGATCTTCCGGCACCACTAGCTTTTTGCTCGGAATCTTACACATTTCCAGAAGGTAACTTTTCACTCAACTGTATCCCAGTAATCAATCTTTCACCATAAAAGACAACCCCTTCATCCCACAAATCAAGCTGGTGAACCTACTCTATACTCCCTGATCTACATGTTGTCAAAGAGAGAAAAGCAATATGGAATAGTCTAAATGTAGTCTCAACATAGCTCATATAAATCTCATGTTTCCGAGATAGACACAAAATGAGCGGGACAGGCAGCATTTCTGGAGAGAAGGAATTGGTGACATTTCGGGTCATGTTTCCAAGAGACGGGTCGTCACGACTCGAGGAACATTCAGGGTCCTGGATTTAATGAGGAATTCCATCTGAGTGGAAATCCACAAAGTACACTCTTGAGCCCCCTTGACAGTGTTTGAATATGAGCTTGTTATTGTCTGGTTCATTCTTCCACCATTGGTCTATTTCCAAATCCAGTTGTGCCAATAGGCAGAATGCCCTCAACTGCCCGGAGAACGGCAACAAGAAGCCATCTTGTCTAATTGGCAGGATGTGACTAGTGGTTTTCAGCAGGGATTACTGTTACAACTGCAGCTATCAACTGTATTTATAAACAATCTAGAAAGCCAGGCATCCAAGCTTATTGCTGACATGGCATTTTAAGGACTAAACATTGAAGCATTAAATTGCAAATACATCCTAGCAGATTAAACTAGATTAGGTTTTATGTGGGGTCTGGTCATCCCATTAAAGGAAGGATGTGGAGACCTGAAAGGGTGCAGAAGAGGTTTAGCAGAATGATGCATGGATTACAGGGTATTAGCTAAAAGGAAAGATTGGACACGTTTGGATTGTTCACTCCAGAGCTCAATAGACTGAAAGGAAACCTGTTATAAATATATAACATTATGAGAGGAACAGATAGGGTAAATAGTTAGAACTTTTCCCAGGGTAGAAATGTCAAAGACAACGAGGCATAACTTCTAATTTGAGTAGGGCGAAGTGTGGGCAAGGTTTGTACATAGAGACTGGTGGTGCATGGAATGCGCTGTCAAGATGCTGGTAGCGGCAGATACGATATTTGCATTTAAGTGGCTTTAAGATAGGCAAATGGGTATGCATGGAATGGAGCGATGTGGATCGCGTGCAGGCAGAAGAGATTAGTTTAATCTGGCATCATATTTGTTATGGCTATTCTAGGCTGAAGGGTGTGATTCTCGTGCTGCACTGTTCTATATCAATAGATTTCAAAGTGGGCAAGTGCAAGGTCATCCATGTTGTACACTAAAACAGTGAAAAGCTCGCAACAGTGAAGCTACATAGAGCCTTGGGAGCGACAAATATAGATAATTACAATGTTAAAAACAAGTACAGCAAATAATCAAAAAGACCAACATATTGGTAGTCTTTAGATCAAGAGGACAACATTCACAGTGGTAGAAATCTTTCTTCAGCTATTCAAACCGCCAGTGAGATTACACCTGCAGTACATTAAGGAGTTATAGGCATGGCATCTTAGCAAAGATGTATTAGACACAGAGCAGAGATTCCCTACAATGATACCTGGATTCCAAGAGTTAAATCCATGACACAAGTCACAGTAATATTCTTTGTTTTGCATACCCAAGGTACGCAAGGAGTCGCCACATAAAGGGGGCGACAAATTCACCAAGTATGCCCGTGCCATTGTTCTCCACCTCCCCCCCCTTTCAAGGCGGTTGCCCCATCTTGTTCTCAGTGGCACGTCCGTCCGCCGGCACCCACGTGGTCCGTCCAGGACTGCCGGCGCCCTCGACAACCACCGATCTCGACCAGCACCGACTGGCGACCGCAATGACTGGCGCCCTCGACCGGCGGCACCCTGACCGACAGCCACACCGGCTTTATCGCGACCTCCTGGGGAGGGAGGGGTCTATTATTAATCTATTATTGATTATTGGTGGGGGGGGGGGGGGGGGGTCGGTGGAGAAGTAGCGGGGCTGGAAAACCACCAAAGTTCTTCACAAGGTTATTATGAAACAAAATCCAGGCCACATACGACTAAGACAGTATGGGACAGATGAACAAAAGCTTTGTCATAGTGGTTGGCTTTAAAGAAGAAGAATGATAGGGAAATGATCAGGTTTGGGGAGATAATTCTAGAGTTCAGGCGCATCGGTTAGACACATTTGTCAATGGATGAGCAAATAAAGTTGCAAATGATCAAAAGGCCAACGTGGTTCCGCCACTGGAAACATCTTCATCTCATTTCCTTTTGATATTTATAAAAATCTCCTTTCTCATAGACAGTTTAGGTCAATCTTACATCTCCATTAACTCCCCTTCTCCTTCCCATACAACCATCGTAAGTGCAACACTAGTCCTTTTGCCTCTTCCTTTCTACCACCCAGAGACCAAACATCCTTCCAGACAAACCAGTATTTGTACTTTATTGAATGTGTGTTTCTTCTACACCAGGTGATTGCGAAGTGCCTCTATTCAATCTGGAAACAGGTTGAAGCTTCTGATCATTATAATTTTAATTCTCCATCCTCCAGTCATTCTGACCTCTGCGCTCTCTGCAACCATCAATGTTCCAAATTATTATCTTAATGTCAGCTCAAACAATAATCCATCATTTGAGTAGGCATGGTGGGTGAAAGGAGAAATGGGGGGGGGGGGTTGTCCTGCCTAATACCATGAAAATTGGCCTTACCAAATTTAGGATGTCAGTGTACCAGTTCTAAACTTTTCCATAACTATTTTAAAGGCAATAGAATTATGGTCAGACAGGAACTCTGAAAAGTTAATTGGAAGAGGCTATTTGCAGGTAAAGGGACATCTGGAAAGTGGAAGACTTTTAAAGTGAGATAGGACCGACTTATTTCTGTTCGAATGAAGAGCAAGGCTGGCAAGATTAGGGAACTTTGGTTGATGAGAAATATCGAAGGACTGTTCAGGATAAAGGAGGCATATTTTAGGTACAGGCAGTTGGATCAATCCCTTGAGGAGTATACGGGATGTACCAAGCCTTGGATAGGGTGAATGTTTCTACGAGTCTTTAGTCAGAGGTTGGTGAACTGTGGAATTCTTTGTCACATAAGGCTGTGGAGGCCAAGTCAATGGATATTTTTAAGGCAGAGATAGATAGATTCTGGATGAATATAGTGGCAGGGATTCATGGGGAGAAGGCAGGAGAATGGGGTTAGGAGGGAGAGATAGATCAGCCATGACTGAATGGCAGAGTAAACTTGATGGGCTGAAGAGAAATTATTTGCAGATAAACTAAAGGAGAATTCTAAAACTCTCTTTCAGGTAATATCAAACATTACAAAACCCGAGGTTTACACAAAAAGCTGGAGAAACTCAGCGGGTGCAGCAGCATCTAAGGAGCGAAGGAGATAGGCGACGTTTCGGGTCGAGACCCTTCTTCAGACTGGTCAGGGATCAGGGAAACGAGAGATATAGACGGTGATGTGGAGAGATAAAGAACAATGAATGAAAGATATGATAAAGGGAACAAGCCATTGTGGTGTGAAAATGAGAAGCTAGTGCACCTAGGGTGGGGGAGGGAGATAGAGATAGAGGGAATGCCAGGGCCCGAGGGATGAGGGAGAGGTGGGAAGGGGAGGAGACAGCAAGGGTTAACAGAATTGAGATAATTCAATGTTCAAGCCCAAAGGATGCAGACTCCCCAAGCGGAATATGAGGTGCTGTTCCTCCAACTTGCGGTGTTGCTCACTCTGGCCGTGGAGGAGGCCCAGGACCGAGAGGTCGGATACGGAATGGGAGGGGGAGTTGAAGTGCTGAGCCACCAGGAGGTCGGGTTGGTTTTTGCGGACCGAGCGGAGGTGTTCGGCGAAACGATCGCCAAGCCTCCGCTTGGTCTCACCGATATAGATCATCTGGCATCTGGAGCAGCGGATGCAGTAGATGAGGTTGGAGGAGGTGCAGGTGAACCTCTGTCGGACCTGGAAGGACTGCTTGGGTCCCTGAAAGGAGTGGAGGGGGGAGGTGAAGGGACAAGTGTTGCATTTCTTGCGGTTGCAAGGGAAAGTGCCCGGGGAAGGGGTAGAGCGGGAGGGGAGGGAAGAATTGACAAGGGAGTTGCGGAGGGAGCGATCTTTACGGAAGGCAGACGGGGGAGAGATGGGACAATGTGGCGGGTGGAGGGGTCACGTTGGAGGTGGCGAAACTGGCGGAGGACTATGTGTTGTATTTGCCGGCTGGTGGGGTGAAAGGTGAGGACCAGGGGGACTCTGCCCTGTTTGCGAGTGAGGGAATGGGGAGAGAGGGCAGTGTTGCGGGGTATGGAGGAGACCCTGGTGCGAGCCTCATCAATAGTGGGGGAGGTGAATCCCCATTCAAAGCCCGAGCCATCTCTTATTAAAGTACACTTTATTTTATTAAACAGCCCTTAGTTTACTTGCTCAGCCTCTGTCTCTCCACTCAGACTGCATTCATATGAACATTTGTCACAATTCACTTGCTGGTGACAACTCCTAAAGCTGCACTAACCTACAGCAGTCAGATTCTTTGCAATTCAGTCCCTAAGAGCTGTCAAGGCTCAAGATTTCACATTGCAATTTTTGGGGAAATTCATTTTTGAGTTACGGAAAATTGTGTTTATGGACGGTTCTCATTCCTTACATAACCCAGGAACCGCATGCACTTCCCTATTTCTAAACTCAAACACTCTTGCAATAAACGCTAATGTGCCATTTCCTTTCCTGAATATTTGCTGCATCTGCCTGCTAACATTTTGTGATCGGCACACAAAAACACCTAATTACTATTACTGAAATTTAAAATGTTCCAGATTAATTTAATTATTTTAAATCAAATTTCTCAAGTACTATGGTTTAATTCAAACTCATGTCACTGGATCAATAGCTCAGAACGCTGGCTATCAGTCTATTGACTTAATCCCTACCCTACTGATGCCTATTCACCACATGTGGAGAGGAGCGCTGGTAGTGATTTGTCCCACTGAGTTACTCCAGCATTTTGTGTCTATGTTGATTGTTGGGTTCTTCCTGCTATCCAAATCAGGTTATCTATGCAGGGTTCACATAATGTCCCCAAATCACAACTGGACGGATGTCACTAACTACCTGCTCTGCACGGATCCCGCAGGCAAACACAATTTGACAACTAATGCAATCAGGATTCCAAACACACTGGCACGCATACTAATAAAGAGGGATACAGCTCAACCACAGCATACAGCAATAAAGTGCCTTATTGATGGCACAAGGCCTGAATAAGGTGTCCCATAAGAGATGATATGTCCTACATAAATGCAAGGTATTATTTTTTTGCTAATTCTGTCAATGCTAATTCATGAAATATGAAAAGTTAGCTTGTAAGCACAGCAGACAACGAGAACTTTAAATAGAACGTTGGCCTATATTACAAACAGTGTGTTGGCCTGCATTGCTTGGCATTTCAGAATACAATGTCAAGAGACCTAAAAATTCTAAAGATTACAGAAATACTTCCAAAATAATGCAGTGGAGCGGATTTGTGCTAGTTTCAAAAGTTGCCACAGGGGAGAGATTTTATTAAGTATACAACATGCAAAGACAAATCTACCAAAACGTTTCAGATTGCGGTTGGGTCTAATTAGATTGCTGTTGCACTTGATCTAATTTCAAAATCATAATAATACTTTATTAGCCATGTATGTTTTGCAACATACGAGGAATTTAATTTGCCTTACATAATACCAATAAAAAGTAACAGAACACACAAAATACATTTTAACATAGACATCCACCACAGTGAATTCCCCACATTCATCACTGTGATGGAAGGCGAAAAAGGTTCAATCTCTGCCCTTCTTTGTCCTTCTGCGGTCGGGGGCCTCGTGCCTTTCGTTGACGGGACGATCTTTGCACCTGTAGCTGGCGGCGTTTAGGCCCGGGACGATCAAGCTCCTGCATCGGGGGGGATCGCAGCTCCCCACTCCAGGCGATCTGACCCCGGGCGGGGCTGGTCGAACCTTCTGCGTCGTTTGGAGCTCTCGACATCTAAGGTCTCTACGTGAGACTGCGAGCTTCACAATGGTGAAATCCACAGGGATTGGAGCATCGATCCCAGGAAAGGGATCAGCTCCAATGGTCATTTGCGACGAGAGGAGATGATATAAAACTATGGCTACAACTATAGACATGGTATCCCATGTAATTTAAAAAAATACCTAAATGCACAAATTCATGAGCTCCTTTTCCCCATCACAATGGGAACTACTAAACACCAATAGACTCAAGGAATCTGGAGTGGCATGCTGCAGGTATCATGTATCTCTGACAGACATTCAGACATTGTGCAATCAGAAGTGGAGTCCCGAGGGATTTTCCCATCATAGTTATCTCCTAACATGCACCATCCTGCATACAGAGAGTAGAAAGTCTTACCTGCAACACTGGTTCAGCAGAGAAGTTTCTCCGTGGTTGTATTCAGTGATGGACCGTCCCATAGAAATTCCCCCTTAACTTACATTGGAACAGAACCACTCTCCCACTAAAGCATGCTTTTTTAGGTGAGTTTCTTCAATGTTTCTGCACATTCACAGAGATAAATGTGCATTGCACACTGACTTCACTACTTCCCTTTCAGAATCGTCTATATTTGGACACACTACATGCACAGCGAATCATATGATTTAGCAACAATTATTATATTTTACTGTTGATTTCCAGCTTCAAGTCTTTTGCATTGCACATCGAAAACGTGCTAGTTAATGGGATTTCTAGTGCTGCAGTAAAACCATATGAAAATCAAAAACAAAATGTAGATGCTGGAAATCTAAAACAACAAACAGAAAATGTGGAAATAATCAGCAGGTCAGGGCACATCTGTGGGAAGAGATAATGTTTCAGGTCGAAGACCGTTTGACAGAACGCATGCAGCGTAGATCAAATTCTGGACTTTCAGAAAGCCTTTGACAAGGTCCCACACAGGAGATTAGTGGGCAATATTAGAGCACATGATATTGCGGTAAAGGTATTGACATGGACAGAGAATTGGTTGGCAGACAGGAAACAAAGAGTAGGAATAAACGGGTCCCTGTCAGAATGGCAGGCAGTGGTGAGTGGAGTGCCGCAAGGCTCAGTGCTGGAGCCACAACTATTTACAATATATATTCATGATTTAGATGATGGGATTAAAAGTAACACTAGTAAATGTACAGAAGATACAAAGCTGGGTGGCAGTGTGATCGGCGAAGAGGATGCCAGGAGGTTGCAGGGCGACTTGGACAGGTTGAGTGAGCGTGCAGATGCATGGCAGATTCAATATAGTGTAGATAAATGTGAAGTTATCCACTTTGGCGGCAAGAACAAGGAGGCAGATTATTTTCTCTATGGAGTCAGATTAGGAAAAAGGGAAGTGCAACGAGACCTGGGTGTCCTTGTACACCAGTCACTGAAAGTAAGCCTCCAGGCACAGCAAGCAGTGAAGAAAGCTAATGGCATGTTGGCCTTCATAATGGAGGATTTGAATACAGGAGACCACATCTGGGGTATCGTGTGCAGTTTTGGTCTCCTAATTTGAGGATAGCCTGTAAGACTGGGCCGCCGTTCCCGTACGTCCAGGCAGGGCTGGTTAGTTAACCCGGCAAGACAGGCAGAGTTGAGCTGGATTTAGCGCTGTTTTGCGCTGGCTGTGGGCCTGGGGGCACAACTCCCGTCTGATTCCCGACGTCTCTGGGCGCCCCCAGACCAGGGGGGAGGCACTCGGAAGAGGTCGGGGATGGTCCAGTGGTGGATCGGCAGCGATTGGGGCGCCGGAGACCCGGGTTCGGTCCTGGCTGCAGATGAGACGCAGGTCTGCGTCCATACCGCGGCACTGCTGCCGAGAGTTTTTATCGCTTGTGACCTTTGACAAATCCCATAATTCTTGCAGTTTTTCAGAATACCAAACTCGCTTTTACAGAATATAAGATAAAAGATCAGGTAAACGCTATTCTGTCACTCTAGCATGTATGACCATTTAACAAGATCACAGTTGATCTACCTCAACACCATTTTTCTATTGTATTCCCATATGAATTGTTTCCTCCATACCTAAAATATACTTTGAATGAAATCAATGACTAAGTCTCCACATTCCTTGGGAGTAGAAAAGTCTAATTTCACTCTTTCAATGAAAAAAAATCTTCATTTCAATCAATGTCCTATTCTTTACTCTAACTGTGACATTTAGTTCCAGACTCGGCAGCCTCTAATTAATTAAAACTGGTCTCGACTCACAAATTTACAGTAGAACAAGTGGTCATCTCAAATGTCAAGAGTGTTTAGTTGTCATATTTATCTGGACTGGGGAAATGAAATTACCATTGAAACATGAACTAAAGGAGTCCAGACTATGTGGATAGTTAAGAATCAGCTAATGAGACACGATGACTATTAGTTTCCACATTAAGGAAACTAAGGTAAATGAACATTAGGTGGTGAACCAGGCAAGGTTCAGGATCAACTATAATCTTACTGAATGCAGGGCATACTTGATGTGGCTATGGCCTCCCTTCCTTATGTTTTTCTAACTTTTATTACCCTATGTTAAACCAGATATCCAGTTTGGTACACTTTTCTTCATTACTCACATTAAACCCTCCAAGGTCGAGTCAATGGAGCATCCAGAACCTGCTCCAATCATTCAGCTGAAATAGCATAAAAAAATGCTTACCTGATTTTGCTCCATCAGGCGGTAACAGTCCACAGATTAGATTTATTGCTTCATCTCCCAGAACACAGTCTCCGAGGTCCAGTGATATTAGGGAAGGATGGAGGGAAAGGGCAGGGTTGAGGACAGCCAATCCAGAATCAGTGAGAGGACTACCATGAAGGCTACAGGAAATAAAGAAACCAGATACCATTGGTTAACTCACATGGCACAGACAATTTCCATATACTATCAACTGAAATAATCTGGCATACTCATAACTTTGGTCATGTCAGACAAGCACATTTTCAGTCTATTGTGTGCTATTCCGATCAATACCCCAACACACCATTAATTCACATTGTTATACATTACACAATAATCACAATAAAGAGTTTCACAGTAAGTGTTTGAATGAACCAGGTAAATTGTAATTCATCTGAGGAAACAGGGCCCTAGTCAGTTAAAAGAGATTTTGGTAACGGAGGCTCAGTGAGTATAAAGGGACTGTAGAAACCTGAATCACAGTGAGGTGAAAAGAAATGCAAAAAACTGGGTATACTGGACAGCTTGAGTGAGCATGGTGCGAGAATCAGGGCCCTGGTGAGTTGAAGAGCATTGCAGTAAATATATCTGCTCATAGAGTCATGGAGAAAAACAGCATGGAAACAGGTCCTTCATGCCAACCTGTCCTTACCAACTAAGTTAGCATATTGTAATAGTCCCTTTCGCCTACATTTAGTCCATATCCCTCTAAACCTTTCCTATCAACATACCTGTCCAAATGTCTTTTGAAAGTCGTAAATGTATCTGCTTCTACAGCTTCCTCTGGCATCTCCTGCTAACATATTCTTTTGTAGTGTTGTGATCGGAGCTCTACACAGCACTCTAGCCATGGCCTAATTAATATTTTATACTATTCTAACATGACTTCACTACTCACTCTAGCTTCAGCTATGACAAATAAGCGTTCTGTATGGCTTCTTAATCAGTTTAAAAATGTTTGCTGCATTTGTGGACTTGCAATAAAAACCTCTTAACCTACTACCATTTGTTACATATTTTCTTTCTTTCATTATCCAAAGCTTTTCAAGTTGAGTCAATCTTAAAATATCTTACTGCAGCCTAAAATGTGTCCCCTCTCACCGTAAACCAATGTCTTCTGGTTCTTGATTCCTCTACTCTGGGTAAAAGACTGTGCATTCATCATACCTATTCTCCTCATGATCTTACACACCACTTTTTATATGATCGCTGCTCATCCTCCTGCGCTCCAACAAACATAGTCCAGGGCTGTCCCATCTTCCTCTATAGCTCAGGCCCTCAAGTCCTAGCAACATCCTCATACATCTTCGCTGCACTCTTTCCAGCTTAACAAAAGGACAAAGGAGAAAGGTCATTTATTGTCATGTACACCAATTGGTGCAGTGAAATTTGAGTTGCCATTGCAGCACACAAATAAGACAAACACATCACTTTAGAATTTTACATAAAACATAAAAAACATCCCCCACAGCGGAATCAACGTTTCTCACTGTGAGGGAAGGCAACAAAGTTCAGTCCTCTTCCTCTGTTCACCCGTGGTTGGGTTCTATTGAGGTCTCAACAATCGCCGCAACGGCGACCCGATGTTTCAGGCCCTCGAACAGGAGAACACTCTCAGTGGCTCGGAGCCTCCGAATCGGCTCCTTCCTACCAGAGACCGCGGCTCCCGAAGTCCACAGGCCGAGCTGTGCGGAGATTCAACGCTGGCGACCCCGGCTGGGATCCCAGGCTCCGCGATGTCAAAGTCAGCACCACCCGCGGCTGCAAACTCCGCAGACCACAGCTCCACGGTGTCAAAGTCAGCAGTCCCAGCACTCCGGAGCCCCAACACGGTGACCCCGGCAAGACATTGCTCGCTCCACGATGGAATCCAGAGCTGCGCCGGTGCTGAAGCTGAAGCTCTGGCCGGCCTCCGGCAGGAATGGGCACGCCAATCAAGATGGTAGGCCACGAGGAGGGGGCGAAGATGCGGCTCCGAAGAAAGATGCATCCTCGACCAGGTAGTGACTAAGAAAAACTGTTTCCCCCTCCCCCCCACATAAAAATGGCTAAAAGACCTCCAAAAACAAACTTTAAGACAGACTAAAAAAACAAAAAGGATGAAAGGACAGACAGCTGCTGGCGAGGCTGCCACACTCGATGGCGCCACCTCTTGGACACATCCTTCGTATAGCAGGATGACCAAAACTAAACACAATACTCCAAATGCAGCCTCTTGTACAACTGTAACATAACATCCCAACTTTTATACAATACCCTGTGGATGAAAGTCAATGTACCGAAAGCCTTTTTGACCACCTTATCTACCTGTGATGCCACTTTCAAGGAACTATATATCTGCACTCCTAGATGCATTTGATCCACAACATTTCCCAGGATCCTGCCGTTCACTGTGTAGGTCATTCCCTGGTTTGACTTCCCAAAATGCCACACCTCACACTTTCCTGCATTAATCTCCATTAACCATTTCTCAGCTCATTTGCCCAACTAGTTAAGACCCTGCTGTATTTTTTGCTAAACATGTGCTTACAATATGACCCTCCTCAGTGTCATCTGCAAATTTAGTAATCATATCTTCTTGGTTCTCATCCAGATTATTGATATAAACCAAACAGCAATTTGTCCAGCACCAATCCCCAAGGCACACCACAGGTCCCCAGTCCAAAAAACAACCTTCCACCATCAACCTCCCCTTTCTTCAATGAAGCCAATTCTCTATCCAGTCGGCCAGCTCTCTCTGGATCCTACGCGATGTAACCTTCCATAGCAGCTTCCTATGTGGAAATGTCATAAAATCAAATGTTATACAAAATTAGGCATCAAGCAGAGTTAATGCTTCGGATCGATAACCTTCCAAGCCCTGAAAGGTAAGCACAGTATTTCCCCTTTGCCCAGCGCCAGCAATGTGTATTCGCAGCACCGTCCGTGCGCTGTTATTGTGGATTTTGAATGGCTAAGCGACTGTAAGCTACTGACCGCCACCCTCCCGGCAGCAGGTTGCACATGAGAGATGCCAGCCCAGCACTTACAACAAGGAGTGAATGGACCTGTTGGCTGCCAGGGCGTCCGCCAGCTGCTGCACCCGGGCCAGGGTGGCGACCACGCCGAGGTTGAGGTTGAGCTGCGCCAGCGACTGGCACTCCGCCACATGGCGGCCGACGCGCCCGAAGTCGCGGTCGGACAGTTGGCAGCCCCGCAGAGAGAGCAGCCGCACCGCGTGGGCCCGGAGGGAGTCGCAGATATCCTTGACCTCGGCCGACGAGAGCGTCTCCCCGGAGATCTGGATGGAGCCGGCCAGCATGGCCGCGCCTCGCCCGCCCGCAGGCCGCCCGTTACCATGGACACCGCGTCCGCCCCGCTCCCTCCGCCGCCATCTTGGCCGAGCGGCGCCGGCGCTGAGGGAGGGACGGAGGGAGGGAGGCAGGGGGGCAAGCGGGCCCGCCGGCTGACCGACAGGGAGGGAAACCTTTCAGCCGCTCTGATGTGTGCGTCGGCCGCGGATATGTGGAGGTAGGAGTGTCCGTCACAGGGATGGTGGCCATTCAGGCGCGCAGAGAGGCGGGCACCGGCCCGGCCCGGCCCACCCGCCTTTGCTGCAGTCCCTCCTCACTCACTCACTCACTCACTCACTCACTCAGCAGAAAACCGACTTACCCTCCCCTCCCCTCCCCTCCCCGCAAGCTGAGAGCTGAGGGGCGAACCGCACGCCGGGGGTATTATCATGCACCATCCTGGGGCAATTTCAAGCAGATACAATATTACATGGAATAAGAAAACAACACATATAAAGGAAAGAACTGCACCGTCTATATTTGGACACACTACATGCACAGCGAATCATATGATTTAGCAACAATTATTATATTTTACTGTTGATTTCCAGCTTCAAATCTTTTGCATTGCACATCGAAAACGTGCTAGTTAATGGGATTTCTAGTGCTGCAGTAAAACCATATGAAAATCAAAAACAAAATGTAGATGCTGGAAATCCAAAACAACAAACTGAAGAAGGGTCTCGACCTGAAAGCGAGGGTCTCGGGAAGTCTCAACCTCTTCTCTCCAGAGATGATGCCCGTCCCGCTGAGTTGCTCCAGCATTTTGTGCCTACCTTCAACATATAAAAACGTATGTGTGGGAAGGAACTGCAGGAATGTGTAGGAATGAGCTGCAGATGTATGTGTAGGAAGGAATTGCAGATGCTGGTTTAAACCGAATATAGACGCAAAACGCTGGAATATCTCAGCGGAACAGGCAGCATCTCCGGATGGAAGAAATAGGAGACTTTTCTTCAGACCCATTTAATAACGTATAATCAGTGTAGATTTCAGAAGCGAGATTCATGTGTGGCCCACTTTATTGATGTTTTTCGTCGAGTTAACAGAAAGAATGGCAATCAAACAGTATGTGTTAACGAAGAAACTGCAGATGCTGGAGAATCGAGGGTTACACAAAAAGCTGGAGAAACTCAGCGGTGCAGCAGCATCTAAGGATCTAAGGAGCGAAGGAGATAGGCGACGTTTCGGGTCGAGACCCTTCTTCCGACTGAAGAAGGGTCTCGACCCGAAACGTCGCCTATCTCCTTCGCTCCTTAGATGCTGCTGCACCCGCTGAGTTTCTCCAGCTTTTTGTGTAACCCGCAATCAAACAGCATACCTAATTTAGCTAGATTTTCAAAAAGACCTTTGGTATGTTGGTATGTTCCAGGTTCAGGAACAGCTTCCTCCCTACAGCCATCAGGCTATTAAACACGATAACAAATAAGCTCTGAACTACAACAGACTATTATTATTATTGCGCTATATTTCTTTATTTATTGAGTATGTGTGCATGTGTATACACACTTAACTTTGTTTTCTCCCGTTTGGTACTATGTTTTCATGTTCTGTTGTGCTGCAGCAAGCAAGAAAGTCATTATCCTATCTGGGACATATGACAATAAAACACTCTTGACTCTTGAAATGAAAAGGGCTATAAAGTGGTATGAGGGGATAAGTAGCAGAATGGATTGCACATTGGTTTCAAAACAAAACAGGATAGCTGTAAAGGATAGCTTTCACAGTGAAAGCGGGCAAGTACTGGTGTTCCAGAAGAAAATGGTGGAACCTTTGCTGCTTACAATTTATATTAAAGACTTTGGAATCAAAAACCCAAGTTCTAAATTTGTAGATGATAATAAACTTTGGGAGGGGAGTAGCTTGAGAGGATTGTCAATGTTTAGAGGGGATTGTCAAGTTGAGGAAGACCAGCAAATTGCAGAAGAAAATTAATAAACTTATATTTAGTATTGAGTATGAAGGAACTGCAGATGCTGGTTTACACCGAAGATAAACACAAAATGCTGGAGTAACTCAAAGGGACAGTCAGCATCTCTGGATAGAAGGAATGGGTGACGTTTTGGGTCGAGACCCTTCTTCAAAATTGATGTTCATCACATTTTAATAGGAAGAATCGGAAGGTCACATTACTTGGAAGTTGCGAATCAGGGTGGATAGAGGACAAGGGGATCTTGAAGTACAACTACATTGGTCACTAAAGGTTGTATTGCAGGTTTGCAAGGCCACAAAAAAAACAAAGCATTTTTATTCATCTTGAGAGGGACAATTGATACAGAAGGAAGTTATGGTCAATCTGTCAATAGGTTGGACTATGGTTAGAGTATCATTGTAGAAAGAATACTACTGGTCATTGTAGAAAGAATACTATTGGGTTGCATCACAGCTTTTGGGAACAGCTCTGCCTGGGACCACAAGAAATTGCAAAGAGTTGTGGATATAGCCCAGCCCATTACACAGACTCCTTACTCCTTATCATTGACTCCATCTACACTTTATGCTGCCTGATGAAAACAGCCAACATAATCAAGGACCTTGTGTTAAAGAAGGAACTCCAGATGCTGGAAAATCGAGGGTACACAAAAAGCTGGAGAAACTCAGTAGGTGCAGCAGCATCTAAGGAGCGAAGGAGATATGAGAAGGAGATAATCAAGGACCTTTTTCACTGGAGGACACAAAGTACTGGAGTAACTCAGCAGGTCAGACAGCATCTCTGGAGAACATGGATAGGTGATATTTCGGGTTGAGACTCTTGTCTCTCATCCATGTTCTCCAGAGATGGTGCCTGACTTGCAGAGTTACTCCAGCACTTTGTGACCTTTTTCACCCCGGCTATTCACTCTTCTACGCTCTACTGTCAAGGATGAAGATACAAAAAATTGAAAACACTTACCACCAGACTAAGGTGTCACTCTCAGACACCTTCTCCTACTCACCCTTGGACCATGACCTCACTGACGAGCACCAGACCTTAATCTCAAAGACCATCACTGACTTCATCACTTCTGGCTCCCTGCCCTCCCAAGCCTCCAACCTTATAATTCTCCAGCCCCGCACCACCCAATTTTATCTTCTCCCCAAAATCAACTTCCATTCACAAGACAGAAATATTAAACACCAATGTATTTGTTAAATGTTGACAGATTATGTACTGTTAATATTCAAAGAGACCTATGTGTGCTTCTATAGACGTTCCTAAAGGTTAGCATTCATATAACCATATAACCATATAACAATTACAGCACGGAAACAGGCCCTCTCGGCCCTTCCAGTCCGTGCCGACCATTTGTTTTCCCCTAGTCCCATCTACCTGCACTCAGACCATACCCCTCCATTCCCTTCACGTCCATATACCTATCCACTTTACTCTTAAATGTTAAAATCGATCCTGCCTCCACCACTTCTGCTAGAAGCTGATTCCACACAGCCACCACCCTCTGAGTAAAGAAGTTTCCCCTCACGTTACCCCGAAACCTCTGTCCCTTAATTCTCATGTCATGCCCTCTTGTTTGAATCTTCCCTACCCTCAATGGGAAAAACGTATCCACGTCAACTCTGTCTATCCCTTTCATCATTTTAAAGACCTCAATCAAGTCCCCCCTTAACCTTCTGCGCCCCAAAGAATAAAGACCTAACTTGTTCAACCTTTCTCTGTAACATAGTTGCTGGAACCCTGGCGACATTCTAGTAAATTTCCTCTGTACTCTCTCTATTTTGTTGACATCCTTCCTATAACTAGGCGACCAAAATTGTACACCATACTCCAGAATTGGTCTTACCAATGCCTTGTACAATTTTAACATTACTTCCCTACTCCTATATTCAATGCTCTGATTTATAAAGGCCAGCACACCAAAGGCTTTCTTTACCACCCTATCTACATGTGATTCCACCTTCAGGGAACTATGCACAGTTATTCCTAGATCCCTCTTTTCCACAGCATTCCTCAATTCCCTACCATTTACCATGTACGTCCTATTTTGATTTGATGTAGCACTTCACACTTATCAGCATTAAACTTCATCTGCCATCTTTCAGCCCACTTTTCCAAATGGCCCAAATCTCTCTGTAGACTTTGAAAATCTACTTCATTATCCACAACACCACCTATCTTAGTATCATCTGCATACTTACTTATCCAATTTTCCACCCCATCATCCAGATCATTGATGTACATGACAAACAACAGTGGATCCAACACAGATCCCTGAGGCACCCCACTGGTCACCGGCTTCCAACCTGACAAACAGCCATCCACCATTACTCTCTGACATCTCCCATTCAGCCACTGTTGAATCCATCTTGCTACTCCGCCATTAACACCCAAAGATTGAACCTTCTTAACCAACCTTCCATGGGGAACCTTGTCAAAGGCCTTACTGAAATCCATATAGACAACATCCACTGCTTTACCCTCATCAATTTCCCTAGTTACCGCTTCAAAAAATTCAAGAAGGTTTGTCAAACATGACCTTCCAGGCACAAATCCATGTTGACTGTTCCTGATCAGACCCTGTTTATCCAGATGCTTATATATATTATCTCTAAGTATGTGCAACATGTATTGAGTATTCATGTGCAACAAGCGATTAAGAGGGAATTTGATGCATAAGCCTTTATTAGGAGAGGATGTGAATACAGGAGCAAAGATGTTTTGTTATAATTATGCAGTGCCTTGGTAAAACTGCAACAGAAATATTCTGTACAAAATGTGTTCTCTTTAACTCAAAAATATGATGTTCTTGCCATAAATGTAGTTCAATGAGAATTCACAAAACTGTTCTGTGTCTCCCTCTTCCCTGGTTCTCAGTCTGAAGGAGAGTCTCGACCTGGTATGTCACCCCTCCATCTATCCAGAGATGCTGAGTTAGTCCAGCATTTTGTGTCTATATTCTGGGAATGGCAGGTATGTTAGAAACATAGAAACATAGAAATTAGGTGCAGGAGTAGGCCATTCAGCCCTTCGAGCCTGCACCGCCATTCAATATGATCATGGCTGATCATCCAACTCAGTATCCCGTACCTGCCTTCTCTCCATACCCTCTGATCCCCTTAGCCACAAGGGCCACATCCAACTTAAATATAGCCAATGAACTGGCCTCAACTACCCTCTGTGGCAGAGAGTTCCAGAGACTCACCACTCTCTGTGTGAAGAAAGTCTTTCTCATCTCGGTCTTAAAGGATTTCCCCCTTATCCTTAAGCTGTGACCCCTTGTCCTGGACTTCCCCAACATCGGGAACAATCTTCCTGCATCTAGCCTGTCCAACCCCTTAAGAATTTTGTAAGTTTCTATAAGATCCCCTCTTAATCTCCTAAATTCCAGAGAGTATAAACCGAGTCTATCCAGTCTTTCTTCATAAGACAGTCCTGACATCCCAGGAATCAGTCTGGTGAACCTTCTCTGCACTCCCTCTATGGCAATAATGTCCTTCCTCAGATTTGGAGACCAAAACTGCACGCAATACTCCAGGTGTGGTCTCACCAAGACCCTGTACAACTGAAGTAGAACCTCCCTGCTCCTGTACTCAAATCCTTTTGCTATGAAAGCTAACATACCATTCGCTTTATTCACTGCCTGCTGCACCTGCATGCCTACTTTCAATGACTGGTGTACCATGACACCCAGGTCTCGCTGCATCTCCCCTTTTCCTAATCGGCCACCATTTAAATAATAGTCTGCTTTCCTGTTTTTGCCACCAAAGTGGATAACCTCACATTTATCCACATTATACTGCATCTGCCAAACATTTGCCCACTCACCCAGCCTATCCAAGTCACCTTGCAGTCTCCTAGCATCCTCCTCACAGCGAACACTGCCCCCCAGCTTAGTGTCATCCGCAAACTTGGAGATATTGCCTTCAATTCCCTCATCCAGATCATTAATATATATTGTAAATAGCTGGGGTCCCAGCACTGAGCCCTGCGGCACCCCACTAGTTACTGCCTGCCATTGTGAAAAGGACCCGTTTACTCCTACTCTTTGCTTCCTGTTTGCCAGCCAGTTCTCTATCCACATCAATACTGAACCCCTAATACCGTATGCTTTAAGTTTGTATACTAATCTCTTATGTGGGACCTTGTCGAAAGCCTTCTGGAAGTCCAGATATACCACATCCACTGGTTCTCCCTTATCCACGCTACTAGTTACATCCTCGAAAAATTCCACAAGATTCGTCAGACATGATTTACCTTTTGTAAATCCATGCTGACTTTGTCCAATGATTTCACCACTTTCCAAATGTGCTGCTATCCCATCTTTAATAACTGACTCTAGCAGTTTCCCCACTACCGATGTTAGACTAACTGGTCTGTAATTCCCCGTTTTCTCTCTCCCTCCCTTCTTAAAAAGAGGGGTTACATTTGCTACCCGCCAATCCTCAGGAACTACTCCAGAATCTAAAGAGTTTTGAAAGATTATCACTAATGCATCCACTATTTCCTGAGCTACTTCCTTAAGTACTCTGGGATGCAGCCTATCTGGCCCTGGGGATTTATCGGCCTTTAATCTATTCAATTTACCCAACACCACTTCCCGACTGACCTGGATTTCACTCAATTCCTCCTTTGACCCACAGTCCCCTGCTATTTCAGGCAGATTATTTATGTCTTCCTTAGTGAAGACGGAACCAAAGTAGTTATTCAATTGGTCCGCCATATCCTTGTTCCCCATGATCAACTCACCTGTTTCTGACTGCAAGGGACCTACATTTGTTTTAACTAACCTCTTTCTCTTCACATATCTATAAAAACTTTTGCAGTCAGTTTTTATGTTCCCTGCCAGTTTTCTTTCATAATCTATTTTTCCTTTCCTAATTAAGCCCTTTGTCCTCCTCTGCTGGTCTCTGAATTTCTCCCAGTCCTCTGGTATGCTGCTTTTTTCTGGCTACTTTGTACGCATCATCCTTTGCTTTGATACTATCCCTGATTTCCCTTGTTATCCACGGATGCACTACCTTCCCCGATTTATTCTTTTGCCAAACTGGGATGAACAATTTTTGTAGTTCATCCATGCAGTCTTTAAATGTCTTCCATTGTATATCCACCGTCAACCCTTTTAGAATTAATTGCCAGTCAATCTTGGCCAATTCACGTCTCATACCCTCAAAGTTACCTTTCTTTAAGTTCAGAACCATTGTTTCTGAATTAACAATGTCACTCTCCATCCTAATGAAGAACTCAACCATATTATGGTCACTCTTGCCCAAGGGGGCACGTACAACAAGACGGCTAATTACCCCTTCCTCATTACTCAAAACCCAGTCTAAAATAGCCTGCTCTCTCGTTGGTTCCTCTACATGTTGATTTAGATAACTATCCCGCATACATTCCAAAAAATCCTCTTCCTCAGCACCCCTGCCAATTTGATTAACCCAATCTATATGTAGATTGAAGTCACCCATTATAACTGTTTTGCCTTTGTCGCACGCATTTCTAATTTCCTGTTTGATACCATCCCCAACTTCTCTGCTACTGTTAGGTGGCCTGTACACAACACCCACCAGCGTTTTCTGCCCCTTAGTGTTTTGTAGCTCTACCCATACCGATTCCACATCCTCCAAGCTAATGTCCTTCCTTTCCATTGCTTTAATCTCCTCTCTAACCAGCAGGTGTTGTAGGTGAAGATGTTGATTGGGCTGGACTACACTTTCTAGAATTTCGAAGAATGAGATGAGATTTCATCAAAACATCTCCAATTGACATAGGGCTTGCTGGAATAGATAAAGGTTGAATATAGAAGGTGTTTTTTTCTGTTTAAGGAATCTAGGACCAGTACCAGGGACACAGTTTGTGACTAAGAGGTACGTTGCCTACGACTTGGATTTAAGAGAGAGTTGGATAGAGCTCTAGCGGCTAGTGGAGTCAAGGGATATGGGGAGAAGGCAGGCACGGGTTATTGATAATGGACGATCAGCCATGATCACAATGAATGGTGGTGCTGGCGCAAAGGCCTGAATGGTCTCCTCATTCACCTATTTTCTATGTTTCTGTGTTTCTATGACTGAGAAAATTTTCATTCAGGTGGTAAACGTCTAGAATTATATACCACATAATGCTGTAGAAACTTGGATATTACGTTTATTCAAGACACAGATCAATAAATTTCTTGAATTTCAAAGAAAATGGGAATTGTGTTAGAAAATGTAGCCAATCTTCATGAATGGCAAAGTAAGCTCAAATGACGATATAGCCTATTCCTGCTTCTAATTCACATGTCTTTTGTTTTATTAGATATGCGACGATGTACATGTAAGGAACTGATGAATAGACTCAAACTCGTTGCACTTGAGAAAAGAAGGCTGTGAGCTAATGCAATAGTAGTTGTTAAAATTATGAAAGGTTTTAATAGAGTGGATATAGAGACAAGGATTCCACGTGGGAAGAGCATATCTAAGGTAATGTGTATGCGACAGTCATAAGAAATTCCTGTAGGGAATTCAGAAAAAAATGTCTTTATCCTCAAAATGATGACAATGTGAAACTTCCTTTAACTGGGTTAAAGTATAGAAGCGTTTAAGGGAGCCTGCATGTATATGAGGGACAGGGGAATAAGTAAAAGATGTTGAATTGTCATTTGCACCAGGAACGGAAAAATGAAATTCTTACAAGCTGCAGGTTTTACCAATACATTAACATCACAACACAATAATAAATATGCAGTAAACATTCACACTATAAATTATCTGTTATACTAGAAATCAGATCATAATAGTACCAAAGCGTATAGTGCTACTCTTATACAAAGCCAAAGTGTATCGTGCAACTCTTATACAAATGTTAGAATAGTTCTGTGCATAGTTTTATTTTGGTTGTGGTCTACGCCATTGCAGCATCTATTGTCCATTACTAACTGTCCTGAACTGAGGAGGCAATTAATAGTCAAACCCATGAGTGTGGGTCTGAAGGAAAATATAGACCTGGTTGGAAATTTCCTTCCCAAAAGAATATAAATAAAGCAATTTATTGATTACTATTTCTGAGGCCAGTTTTTTATTACTTTTCCAGATTTATTTAATTACGTGAAATTCTCCAGTAGCTGTGAAGGGATTCTAACTTGTGTCCCACGATAACCCCTATACTTCCATACTTCCAGAATTAGGCCATTCTGTCCATCAAATCTACTCCGCCATTAAATCATGGCTGATTTGCCTCTCCCTCCTAGACCCATTTTCCTGCCTTATCTCAATAACGCCCTGACACCTGTGCTTCCGTGTTTCCTGGTAATGAAGACGCACCTGCGTCAAAGAGACACACCCCCATTTTAAGTTGCTAAATTTTGAAAAAAGGCTGACGAGACAGGATCAAGGGTTTGGTTCAGTAGAAAGGAAGATGTGAAACTCCTTCAAGGAGGCAATGCGGACCGGGGAGCCTCCATCTTCACCTGTCCCACAATGCGCTGTGCGGTTCAGGTCTGAGGGACAGGGACTTCCTGGCTCAGGGAGATCATATAATGGGGGGAGAGAGAGAGAGAGAGAGAGAGAGAGAGAGCGAGCCCGGGATGAAGCAGCCAGCCTTCCGCCCAGTAGCTACCCACCAACCACCACCTCCACCGGTTGCGCCTGTGCCGAAGGACACCGTGGCTGGCTGGCGGGCAGGCCAGCAGAAGGTGCTGAGATGGCAGCCGGTTCCGCTGTCCGGTCCCGGCGGCCGCTCGCAGCCAACTACGCTACTTCCGTCCCCGGCCACAATGCGATGGCTCTGCGCCCGGAGCGCCGGGTTGAGGTGAGTGAGTTGCTGGCGTGATCCCCGACCCCCTCCTTCTCAACGCTCCTGCCCCCCCTGCAACTTTACCCCTGGCGGCCCAGCCAAGTTGACTACTTTGTGCATCCCAGGTCGTGCTGACCCGGTACAGACTCCCCACACACTGTGGAAAGGAACTCTTTCCCCCCCCCCACCCTCCCCAAGCGGTGCTGTCCTTTTACAGCCGCTTCCCACTTCACACAGTTCCAGGGTCGAAGGCATGGCAGGTTCCGCGGAGCAGTCGCTACGAGAGGGGCATTGCTCGACATAACCTTCGGCCTCCAAGACGCATGTACATTTTCGGGCCCTATTTTAGAAAAAAAGATAGCGTCTTGGACGCCGGGAAATACAATAATCGAGAATCTATCTCTGCCTTAAAATTATCAATTGACTTGGTCTCAATGCTTCTGTGGCAAGTCCACAGATTCACCACCCTCTGACAATAAATTCCTCTTCAACTCCCTCCTAATGGAACATCCTTTAATTCTGAGGCTATGCCCTCTGGTCCTAGACTCTCCCACTAGTGGAAACATCCTCTCCACATCCACTCTATCCAAGCCTTTCACTATTTGTTAAATTTCAATAAGTTCCCACCTCATCCTGATTAGGAAAGATAGGAAAAAGTCCAAATAAAGCACAAAGACTGGTTGAGCTAAATGGGCTGTTTCTGTGTCACACGTCCAACATAACCTCATGTCGAGGATGTGTTAAAATGAAAATGCAGTTTAAACTATAATTAAACAGAAGTGACTAGAAATACTCTGACATTTGGTATCATTTGGCAGAGAGTGAAAAATGAATTAAAATGTCAGTTTGATGACCTTTTATCGGTATAATTATAAGGATAGTTTATGAACGCTCATTTTCCCTTTAATATTGGCAATTAATATTAGTTCTGGGAATAGTTCTGTGCATAGTTTTTTCTGGTTTATTCATTCTTTGGATGAAGACTACGCCAATGCTAGGTTAGAGTTAAAGGGAGAAACAGCAGGGAAATAAGCCCGACCAAGCTCAAAATCAGCACTGAACATCCACCACCCATTTAGATTGATTCTACTACAATGGCATTTTACGGTGGACAATTTACAGCAGCCAATTAACCTATCAACCTACATCTCTTTGGTATGTAGCTGGAAACCAGTCACACAGAAGAATCCCATGTGGTCACAGGGAGAACTTGCAAACTTCATACAGTCAGCATTGAGGTTGCAATAGACAATAGGTGCAGGAGTAGGCCATTCGGCCCTTCAAGCCAGCACCGCCATTCATTGTGATCATGGCTGATCATCTACAATCAGTACCCCGTTCCTGCCTTCTCCCCATATCCCTTGACTCCGCTGTCATTAAGAGCTGTATCTAACTCACCCTTGAAAGCATCTAGAGAATTGGTCTCCACTGCCTTCTGAGGCAGAAAATTCCACAGATTCACAACTATTGTCGTAGTTTTAAGACTCAAAGTTGGATAAGATGACACAGACATGGAGAATTCTTCAAGAAGACGAAAGCCTTTATTTGCAAATATCATCTGAAACGTTCAGAGACGACACCACCATCCGTTCTCTAATTGCTCTCTGATTCACAGAAACAAGCAGCTTTTTATCACAGTTTATCATCCCTATCTCTGCTACATTATCTTTCATGCTGTACTCCTCTGGCACCAATCTGTCTTTGATTCTAGTATTCTCTGCCTCGCCACCATTAACTTCCGATCTTCTTTCAGTCTTTACATTTCCCCTCATATCTCTTCCTCTCTCGGCTGCCCTGAAATTCCAAACTATTACTTCTAATCTCCCGGCTGTGTCTCCTTTGCCACCCTTATGTTTAGCTAAAGCCAAGGTCATACACACCATTTTATACTGTTACACACGCCATTTTATGTTTAATCACACACCATTTTAGTTTATGTTTAATACAAGGATATAAATGTATTTATTAAGAATACAAAGGTGCAAAAGTAGAAATAAGTGACTTGTTTATAACTTCCATATAACTCCCTCCTCTGAGACGCTACCAAGTCTCATCGGACAAAGAAAAGCACACACACATCCCTAGGGTCAAATGACCCATAGAGCCCTAAAATGCATGCTCTTTTAATTAAGTTTGTGTAATGCTGTGTAGCGTTCTTTCTCTGGCTCCCTGGGAGACTGGACCAAAAACCCACCCCCATTACGTGAGTTTGGAAAAAAAGATCCAGCTTCCCTTACAGACTTCGTTTAGTATTTTCCTAACACTTCTATCGCCGATGTCCACTTTCCTTGAGGGCCGGATTCGTCTTCACCTGTTATCATTGGCAGTTGCTTCACAATAGCTTTCACCAGTTGAGATTTAATACAGGGGAAAACACAGCACAAGATAATTGCCACTGCAAGTAGTACGACCCCAATGGTCAAATCAATCAGCCATGCTCCCCAACCCCCCAACATACTCTCCAGCCACCCAAACAATTGATGTCTGAACCCTACGTTTTGTTTAACCTCACTCCTTAGGTATTTAGCTTATCCATGGCTTTAGTAAAAGACCCCTCTGGGCTAGTATTGTTGGTGATAAATATACAACAGTGTTCCCCAAAGAGGACACAAACACCCCCTCATTCTGACCTTATTTGCACCAGTCTCATAGTCACTAACGTCTCCAAAAACCTCACATGATCTTGTTAGAGCTATGCTCTTCCCTCACTTCTTTGTCCTCCTGTTCACTTACCTCAGGGCTATTATCGAGTCGTACCTGCGGGACAGCCCTCATGTAAGGATTGAGATGGTACCAGGTAGATCAACCTTCTACCTGAACAACGGTGGGTGGTTCGGAAAGCTCATACATACACCTTGTCTCCAGGTTTAAAGGGTCCTTCCTCCTGGTCCACCTCCAACTGCTTTTGCTTTTCCTGTACATAAATAGACTTGTATATCATAATTAACTACTGCATATACTGCTTCAATTCTACCTCAAACTGTTCCAAACTCGGTCCCTTGTAGGGACCTCTCCATTGTGCCACTTGCATGGGTCGGCCAGTAAGCATCTCATGTGATGTTATGTGGGTTATACGGTTAGTTTTCATGCAACATCTCTTCAGTGCCAATGGCAGGGCATCGATCCAATTCAACTTTGTAGTTACACAAATCTTATTTATCTTATCCTTCAATGTTCCATTTATTCTTTTCACCGTGCCCTGTGACTGCAGGTGTTACACACCCAAATCTGTATTTTACTCTAAGGGCCTGTAGCGTTAACTTGACTACTCTCTGAATGAAAACAATCCGTTGTCAAAGCTGATTTCTCTAGGTCTATCAAACCTATCACCTCATTCATCAGAAACTTTACTACACTCTTTGCACCTAAATTGATCCAAGCTTACCCTAGGCGCAAAAAAAGCTGATCATCCTCCAGATGCTGTTCTGGCTGCTTCATCTGCACTTTGATTTCACTTCTTATGTGCTTGGCATTTAAAGACAGCTAGTGTCCCTGGCTTCATTTTTGCACTTATCAGGTCTGTACTTTACTACTAACTTTGCATGAAGTCGCTGTTGCTTTTTTCAAAGCCTTTCTGTTTCCCTACTACTTCAAACATGTGACAGACTGCATTTTCATATGCTGAGTTGGTATAAACTTCAGCTTTCTCACCTTCCCTCGTGTCACATG
This sequence comes from Okamejei kenojei, assembly GCA_035221665.1. Classification (NCBI taxonomy): domain Eukaryota; kingdom Metazoa; phylum Chordata; class Chondrichthyes; order Rajiformes; family Rajidae; genus Okamejei; species Okamejei kenojei. The sequence goes on along the minus strand of CM069135.1, from coordinate 126,046,299 downwards.
CTGCTCTTAAAGCCTTAATTTCTGCCAACTAAGCTAAGCAAAATTGCAGGCAAACTTCCAATTTAATCACCTTAAATTCTAATTCATCCTGATGCTCCACTGCAAACCCTGCATACTTGTGGTTATGATCCCTTTAACAAGAAACATCCACAAGCAAAACCTTTTTGTCCCTTTCATTCAAAGGCCCTGACTGTAAAACATTTCTCAAACTTTTGTGTCCTTCTTCCTTCATTATTTTCCTTAATGACATCACAATTTCAACATACTTTCCAATCTAGTCTGAACTATATCCTGCCATTCCCAAGATCATCATCATTTGTCCTACTGTCTGAGGTTTGGGAGCTTCAATTTGATCCTGTGCTATAGCTTTTACCTCTTTAAATATTACTCGTCCAAAATATTCTACCTGCTGCTGGCAAAACAGCAACTACTTCCAGGATACTTTTTGACCTCCTATGCCATCTTTTCCAAGATAATTAAAATGTCTTGCTCACATTGCTTCTAACTTGTGGAACAAACCAACAAATCATTCACATACTGTATCAATTACTTTCTCAGGATACGCCATATAATCAAATAACAATTATAGCACGGAAACAGGCCATCTCGGCCCTTCTAATCCGTGCCGAACACTTATTCTCACCTAGTCCCATCTACCTGCACTCAGACCATAACCCTCCACTCCTTTCCCGTCCATATACCTATCCAATTTATTTTAAATGATAAAATCGAACCTTCCTCCACCACTTCCACTGGAAGCTCATTCCACACAGCTACCACTCTCTGAGTAAATAAGTTCCCCCTCATGTTACCTCTAAACTTCTGTCCCTTAATTCTCAAATCATGTCCTCTTGTTTGAATCTTCCCTACTCTCAATGGAAAAAGCTTATTCACATCTATTCTGTCTATCCCTCTCATCATTTTAAAGACCTTATCAAGTCCCCCTTAACCTTCTACGCTCCAAAGAATAAAGACCTAACTTGTTCAACTTTTCTCTGTAACTTAGTTGCTGAAACCCAGGCAACATTCTAGTAAATCTCCTCTGTACTCTCTCTATTTTGTTGACATCTTTCCTATAATTTGGCGACCAAAATTGTACACCATATTCCAGAATTGGTCTCACCAATGCCTTGTACAATTTTAACATTACATCCCAATTTCTATACTCAATGCTCTGATTTATAAAGGCAAGCACACCAAAAGCTTTCCTTACCACCCTATCTACATGAGATTCCACCTTCAGGGAACTATACACAGTTATTCCTAGATCCCTCTGTTCAACTGCATTCCTCAATTCCCTACCATTTACCAGGTACGTCCCATTTTGATTTGTCCTGCCAAGATGTAGCACCTCACACTTATCAGCATTAAACTCCATCTGCCATTTTTCAGCCCACTCTTCCAAATGGCATCAATCTCTCTGTAGACTTTGAAAATATACTTAATTATCCACAACACCACCTATCTTAGTATAATCTGCATTCTTACTAATCCAATTTACCACACCATCATCCAGATCATTGATGTATATGACAAACAACAGTGGACCCAACACAGATCCCTGAGGCACCCCACTAGTCACCAGCCTCCAACCTGACAAACAGCCACCCACCATTACTCTCTGACATTTCTGGTACATCTTCCAAATCTACCTTTAACATCTGATTAAAAAACATTGGGCGAGTATTTAAATCCCTGCAGCATCCTAGCCTAGGTGTATTTAATACCTCTTCTTAATGTTCTTACCATAGCTATGTTCACCACTATCTTAATATAATTATTATTGTTTCCTGATTACCATACCTGTTCACATCCCCAACACACCTTATCCATTACCTTCTTCGAGTCCGTTGCAATCTCAGATGTCGTTCTGTCAGTATCTGGCGCAGGTCACAGCGGGTCGGGCGGTTCAGCCAGATACTGGGGGCTGCACTGGGGGGCGTCGTCACACTCCAGTAGGTGGGACATTGTCTGTACTGCTCCACGGTTGCATGTGTCTTCTGCCTGGTAGTTCCATGCTTTCATAAGTGCTTTGCACTTCCCCTGCTCCACTCGTAATCTGTTGAGGGCTTCCAGGTTGGCCATGCCAGGTCGTGCCCGCTGGCGAGGTATTCAGTCGGAGTGATTCCTCTCTTCATCCAGTCGTGGGCTCGTGTGTTGAGCTGGTTCCATTCATCTTTCCAGATGTTGGCCCTTGCTGTTTCTTTGGTTGTCTGGAGAGGTGGGAACTGTCTGCAAGAAACTGACTGGATTTCAGTCGGGGTGGAGGTGCTGTGTGTCTGTGCAGGGGGTGCCTGGTATCGATCTCCTGTGCTCTCCGCTCGTCTTGGGCGACAATGGATCGTCTGATATGGGGGGGGGGGGGGCAATACCAGCTAGGGCATAGAGGCACAGGACTGGCGTTGTCTTTATGTATCCCGTGATAATGCGGCAGGTGTCGTTGAGGGCTGTGTCAATCAGTTTGGAGTGGTGGGAGCGGCTCCAGCTTGAGCACGCGTATTCAGCTGTGGAGAAGCACAGGGCTAGGGCAGTTGCATGGATGGTTGGTGGATCAGCGCCCCACTTCGAGTTTACCAGTTTGCGCAGGATGTTGTTGCGAGTGTTGAGCTTGGCTTTGGTGTTCTGAAGGTGGGTTTTGAAAGAGAGTGTCCTGTCGAGTGTGACTCCGAGGTACACGGGGTGGATGTGGTTGGAGAGTTTGTGGCCATCCCATGAGATGCTCAGTTGTTTTCCTGCATCTCCATTTCTAAGGTGGAAGCTGCATAGTTGGGTTTTTGATGGGTTGGGTTTCAGGTGGTTGTTATTGCAGTAGGTTGTCATCTCTTGCAGGGCGCTTTCCAGGACAGACTCGATCTTCTGGAAGTTCTCCTGTTGGGTGGTGATGCAGAGGTCATCAGCATAGATGAAGCGGCGGCATTGTGGGGGAAGTGGTTGGTCGTTGGTGTAGATGTTGAAGAGGAGGGGGGCCAGTACACTGTCTTGTGGTAGGCCATTCTTTTGGGCTTTCCATTTGCTCTTCTTGTCGTTTAGTTGGACGAAGAAGCACCTGTTATTCAGAAGGCTTTTGATGACTTGGCACAGGTCGAGGTCACCAGTCATGTCAAAAAGTTTCCTGATCATGAGGGAATTGAAGGCAATATCTCCAAGTTTGCGGATGACACTAAGCTGGGGGGCAGTGTTCGCTGTGAGGAGGATGCTAGGAGACTGCAAGGTGACTTGGATAGGCTGGGTGAGTGGGCAAATGTTTGGCAGATGCAGTATAATGTGGATAAATGTGAGGTTATCCACTTTGGTGGCAAAAACAGGAAAGCAGACTATTATTTAAATGGTGGCCGATTAGGAAAAGGGGAGATGCAGCGAGACCTGGGTGTCATGGTACACCAGTCATTGAAAGTAGGCATGCAGGTGCAGCAGGCAGTGAAAAAAGCGAATGGTATGTTAGCTTTCATAGCAAAAGGATTTGAGTACAGGAGCAGGGAGGTTCTACTTCAGTTGTACAGGGTCTTGGTGAGACTACACCTGGAGTATTGCGTACAGTTTTGGTCTCCAAATCTGAGGAAGGACATTATTGCCATAGAGGGAGTGCAGAGAAGGTTCACCAGACTGATTCCTGGGATGTCAGGACTGTCTTATGAAGAAAGACTGGATAGACTCGGTTTATACTCTCTGGAATTTAGGAGATTGAGAGGGGATCTTATAGAAACTTACAAAATTCTTAAGGGGTTGGACAGGCTAGATGCAGGAAGATTGTTCCCGATGTTGGGGAAGTCCAGGACAAGGGGTCACAGCTTAAGGATAAGGGGGAAATCCTTTAAGACCAAGATGAGAAAGACTTTTTTCACACAGAGAGTGGTGAGTCTCTGGAACTCTCTGCCACAGAGGGTAGTTGAGGCCAGTTCATTGGCTATATTTAAGAGTGAGTTGGATGTGGCCCTTGTGGCTAAGGGGATCAGAGGGTATGGAGAGAAGGCAGGTACGGGATACTGAGTTGGATGATCAGCCATGATCATATTGAATGGCGGTGCAGGCTCGAAGGGCTGAATGGCGTACTCCTGCACCTAATTTCTATGTTTCAATGTTTCTATGGTGCGGTGCTGGACAGTGTCGTAGGCAGCGATGAGGTCTATGAAAGCTGCTCCGGTGATGAGTTTGCACTCAAAACCGTCCTCAATGTGTTGGGTGAGGTTCAGTAGCTGCCTGGCACAGGAGCGGCCAGGGTGGAAGCCAGCTTGATCTTTAGTAAGCTTGGAGTCTATAAGTGGCATAAGGCATTGGAGTAGTAGCCTCTCGTAGAGCTTGTAGGTGATGCAGAGGAGGGAAATGGGTCTGTAGCTCTTTGGGGATGATGGGTCCTTTCCAGGTTTTGGAATTGCGACAGTCTTGGTCTTTCTCCATACAGGTGGGGTTGTTTTCTGTGCCATTCATGAGTTCAGCATTGCTAGGAGCCAGGTCTTTGCTTTAGGTCCCAGGTGCTGTATCATTTCCGTCAGTACATCATCGATTCCTACTGCTTTCCCAGGTTTCAGCATGCTCATTGCAGCTTCGAGTTCTTCTAGGTCGAAGGGCTTGGTGAGAGCGCTGGCTGGTTGTAGGCGGTCTGTTACCGCTGTCCGGCGGTATTCTCCTGTGGGTCTGCGCCGGTTTTGGCTATGACTGTTTGCCAGTCACTGCAACTGAGTTTGCTGTGACTGTTGTGAGCGTGGGCGGTGTGGTATGGTCTTCACCGAGGCGGCGGATTGTGTCCCATGCCTTCCTGCTGTTATTGGTCATGTTGGTGTTTTCTATCAACTCCTTCCAGACTTGCCTTCGGACCTCCCCGATTGTGTTACCTACCTCCCTATTATCCTTTTTTGACCTCCTCCTTGAGATCCCTCCCTCCCTTGTCTGGGCTTATATCCAGATTTATTTCACTCCTGATAGGGCATTTGAGGAAACGCTCCCCCAAAGACATTTATTATTGGCATGGAATTCTCTAGCCCCTGTTTGGCTCTGTCAGAGGACTCACTGTGTGCCGGTGCATCACTTATTTCAGTCTTTCCAACCAGGTCTGTTGTTATTGACAACATTGTCTTTCCTTTTTCACGCTCTTTCTTTTTTGAGCTCTTCTAGTTACATTTGCATCATTTTTCTCTGCACCTCTTCCTGCTGGTCTGCAAGTCTTTTTTTTTAAATCTTTGTGGTATTCCTCCAGCCTTCATCATTTCTCTTGGTTGCTGCTCAGAAAACTCAATAAAATTAGTGAAACAAGATTTTGCCCCGCACAAAGACTATCCCAGATCAGTCCATGCCTTTTCAAATGTGTCCTTTTGCTTATAGTTTTTTTCAATAATTTCCCAACTGGTGATGTAAAGCTAACTGGTTTACTGGTATCCGCTCTTCTTAAATAAAGGAACATTGTCCAGTTTTCTGGCATCTTACCCATGGTTAACAAAGATGCCAAAGTCTTCATCTCCATCTCCTCCCTTCCTTCCCATAGCAACGTGATAGACTTCATCTGACCCTGGGCATTTACCTATCCCTATGCATCACAGGTAATCTAACAAATCCTCGTTCCTAATAATGACCTGCTCCAGATTATCCACGTATCCTGACTTTCTCCTTCTTCATGTAGGATGTTACCTACATCACATGGCTCCACACATAATTACCCTTTTGACCCCTTCAGGGATCACTTCAGGGACTTACTCTTTTCCCTCTTGGTCCTGATATACATAGAATTTATCAATTAGAAATTAAAGAAATATTCAACTAATGCATTTAATTCCCCAACATCTATGCTGTTTCTGGACAGTTGAATATCTAGTTCAATGGCATAACCATTGTAGTATAATTCCTTCATCTGGGCTCAGATTTTGTTACAGCAGACACAACCGAGCAAGCTGCAGTATGACAGACAGGCAAGCTAAAATGCAGACAGGCAGCAGATGAATTCATTGCTCTCAGCAAGGGGCTGGTATTGCAATCCTGACCAGTTTGCTATTAAGGTTTCATCTGCATTTTGATATGAGCTGCTATAAGATTCCTGAACAAGTTATTCTTCTGGTAGATTTTTACAATGTTACAACTAAATGGCGGAACTGCTGAAACTGCAAGGCCATCTCGAATGTACCATAGAAACACAATGTAGGAGGAACTTAGTATTAAGCTTCTTTTCAAGGACAGAATCATGAATAGATTGGGGAAACTCTCAGTGGAAAATAACATCTACCATTCAAGTTTTAAAAATTCACGCTTTGGAAATAGAAGGAGAATAAAACTAATTGCTCCAGGCAACATCATTTGAAGTGTCACGAGTAAAGAGTGTTTGTCATATGCATCTGGAACAGAGCAGTGAAATTCTTATTTTCTACAAAGTAGATAGCCATTTGCAGAAGGACCTCTTTGCTCCTAGATTCAACTCCTCTTGTTATGAAGGCCAACATGCCATCAGCTTTCTTCGCTGTCTGCTCTACCTGCATGCTTTCTTTCATTGCCTTTCATTGACAAGGTCTTGTTGTACTTCCCTTATTCCTAACTTGAAACCATTCAGATAATAATCTGCCTTCCTGTTTTTGCCACTAAAGTGGATAACCTCACAATAAATTGCATCTGCCATGCATCTGGCCACTCACCCAACCTGTCCAAGTTACCCTGCACCCTCATAGCATCCTCTCACAGATCACACTGGCACCCAGCTTTGGCCACACCTGCCAACTTGTCCCAGCTACACTAGTTCCACCTGCCCACGTTTGGTCCATATCCATCCAAACCTTTCCTATCCATGTAATGCCAGCCTCAACTACCTTTGTGGACATTGATTAATATTGTGGATATTAATTTCTTGAATGATTGTCTATTAAGTTGTCTATGTTCATCAGTCAATGAAAGTAAGCATGCAGGTACAGCAGGCAGTGAAGAAAGCGAATGGCATGTTGGCCTTTATAACAATAGGAGTTGCGTATAGGAGCAAAGAGGTCCTTCTGCAGTTGTACAGAGCCCTCGTGAGACCACACCTGGAGTATTGTGTGCAGTTTTGGACCCCTAATTTGAGGAAGGGCATTCTTGCTATTGGGGGAGTGCAGTGTAGGTTTACAAGGTTAATTCCCGGGATGGCGGGACTGTCATATGCTGACAGAATGAAGCAGCTGGGCTTGTACACTCTGGAGTTTAGAAGGATGAGAGGGGATCTTATTGAAACATATAAGATTGTTAAGGGTTTGGACACACTGGAGGCAGGAAATATGTTCCCGATGTTGGGGGAGTCCAGAACCAGGGGCCACAGTTTAAGAATAAGAGGTAAGCCGTTTAGAACGGAGACGAGAAATACTTTTTCTCACAGAGAGTTGTGAGTGTGTGGAATTCTCTGCCTCAGAGGGTGGTGGAGGCCGGTTCTCTAGATGCTTTCAAGAGAGAGCTGGATAGGGCTCTTAAAGATAGCGGAGTCAGGGGATATGGGGAAATGGCAGGAAGGACGTACTGATTAACCATATAACCATATAACAATTACAGCACAGAAACAGGCCCTCTCGGCCCTTCCAGTCCGTGCCGACCATTTGTTTTCCCCTAGTCCCATCTACCTGCTCCATTCCCTCCATACCCCTCCATTCCCTTCACGTCCATACACCTATCCACTCTACTTTTTGATTTACTGATTGGGGATGATCAGCCATGATCATATTGAATGGCGGTGCTGGCTCGAAGGGCCGAATGGCCTACTCCTGCACCTATTGTCTATTGTCTAAATGTTATCCATGTGTACTTCTTTTATAGGTCTGTGATGCTGCTGCACGTAATGATTCCATTGTCCATTACTGGTACAAACGATTCTGACATTGAAGAAACATCTTTGCCTCACACAGATCAGCCCCCATGCAATGAGAAACCAATTTCCATAACTCTTTGGTGCTGGCACGTGTCTCTGTGACGTCATCAAGTGGAATGGTTGGCGGTTGGAAGGGTCGCAGGCGAGCGGACAGAGGGTCAGTGATCGGGGAGGTTCAGGGTGTGAAGGAGCGGTGAGTGCGGGGGCAGCAAGGTGCAGCAAGTGGGGAGGGCACGTTGCAGTAAGGAGCAGTGGGCGGCAGTAAGGGGTGGTGGTGGCAGTAAGGGGCAGTGGCAGCAGTAAGGGGCAGTGGTGGCAGCAAAGGGGTTTGGGAGTAAGGGGCAGTGGTGGCAGTAAGGGGCAGTGGTGGCAGTAAGGGGCAGTGGTGGCAGCAAAGGGGTTTGGGAGCAAGGGGCAGTGGTGGCAGTAAGGGGCAGTGGTGGCAGCAAAGGGGTTTGGGAGCAAGGGGCAGTGGTGGCAGTAAGGGGCAGTGGTGGCAGTAAGGGGCAGTGGTGGCAGTAAGGGGCAGTGGTGGCAGCAAAGGGGTTGGGAGTAAGGGCAGTGGCGGCAGTAAGGGGCAGTGGCGGCAGTAAGGGGCAGTGGCGGCAGTAAGGGGCAGTGGCGGCAGTAAGGGGCAGTGGTGGCAGTAAGGGGCAGTGGTGGCAGTAAGGGGCAGTGGTGGCAGTAAGGGGCAGTGGTGGCAGTAAGGGGCAGTGGTGGCAGCAAAGGGGTTGGGCGTAAGGGGCAGTGGCGGCAGTAAGGGGCAGTGGCGGCAGTAAGGGGCAGTGGTGGCAGCAAAGGGGTTGGGCGTAAGGGCAGTGGTGGCAGTAAGGGGCAGTGGTGGCAGTAAGGGGCAGTGGTGGCAGTAAGGGGCAGTGGTGGCAGTAAGGGGCAGTGGTGGCAGTAAGGGGCAGTGGCAGCAAAGGGGTAAGGGGCAGTGGGGCAGTGGTGGCAGTAAGGGGCAGTGGTGGCAGTGGAGCAGTAAGGGGCAGTGGTGGCAGTAAGGGGTTGGGCGTAAGGGCAGTGGTGGCAGTAAGGGGCAGTGGCAGCAGTAAGGGGCAGTGGCGGCAGTAAGGGGCAGTGGCAGCAGTAAGGGGCAGTGGTGGCAGTAAGGGGCAGTGGTGGCAGTAAGGGGCAGTGGTGGCAGTAAGGGGCAGTGGTGGCAGTAAGGGGCAGTTGTGGCAGTAAGGAGCAGTGGTGGCAGTAAGGGGCAGTGGTGGCAGTAAGGGGCAGTGGTGGCAGTAAGGGGCAGTGGTGGCAATAGGTGGCAGTAAGAGGCACTAGCGGCAGTAAGGGGCAGTGGTGGCAGTAAGGGGCAGTGGTAGCAGTATGGGGCAGTGGCGGCTATAAGCGGCGAGGGCAAATGGCGGCCGGGGTCGGTTAGTGGCGAGGCTCGGTGCAAGAACCTATGTGCAAATCAAAGAAACGGGATATAAACGTTATTTCTTTTTAAACTCAAAGCACCAGGAGGAAACTTACTTTGGGCACATGCGTGGCCAGTAATCAGTGGAGGAAGAAGTTAAAGTCAGGATTAAATTTCCATCTTGTTATCTGAAGATATACCCGGTGAGTTTCACTGCTGTGGCTTTTACTTACTCAAAGGATGCCTCGTAATAGAAATGTAATAGTAAAACAATGTCTCTGAACCCTTTTTGTCCTCTTGGGCTCTTGACATTGTGCCTTTGTTTACAATGCTTCTTATTCCTCCCACCAAAATGTTGCACTCGACATTTCTCAGAATTAGATTTTATGGGACATCTAACTGTCCATTCCACTGTCCTGTCTACATGCCCTTGCCTATTATCATTGTTACCACCACTGCACCTCCTAATCTTGTGTCATCTGCAAATTTACAATTTCAGCCCTGTACTTAAGTTCATGAAGACAATAATGATAACCACAAACCCAAGTTCTGTTAATTGTTTTGTTTTTTGGAAATGGTGCCCTGTACTATCTACAGGTTGTCCTTTGTGCATTCAGTGTCATTTCACTATTTCCTTGCAAAACATTAGTGGCTCAAGGTTCCCATAGTCTTCATTCATTATTACATCATCACTGAGCTATGAGGCAACTGAGCTCAGGTGCCCAGTCAGCAATCTGGGATCAAAGGTCTTCAAGGGGTGGTGCCTGATTGAAACACCATGAAAGCAAATCCCATAATCATCTTTATCTTCAACCCATCCACTGTTCTCCAGGCCTCAGATCTCTGGCCTCACAACCCCATGCAGCCACTTGCCTGTCTCCTGGCCTTATCCCAGCATTGTTTAACTTTGCAGTTTCTAGGAATGTAACATAAGCATAGATTTAGAGTCTGAAGAAGGGTCTCGACCCGAAACGTCGCCTATCTCCTTCGCTCCTTAGATGCTGCTGCACCCGCTGAGTTTCTCCAGCTTTTTGTGTAACCATAGATTTAGATGGTCAGTCATGATCATATTGAATGGCGGTGCTGGCTCGAAGGGCCGAACGGCCTAATCCTGCACCTATTTTTCTATGTTTCTATGTTTCTACTATGTGGATATTTAGAGTAACAATAGTTCTCATATTAACCCTGGAGAAATTCGTGGCACACTTCCCTCCAGTCTGAAAAACAGCATTCTATTTCTGGTGACTTTGTCAATTTGTCACCACTCTGCCATAACTCGTTTTATTCCGTGGCTTTGAAATTCTGATGACAGTCCATTTGTAGCACTTTATCAAATTCCTTTTGGAAGTTTACATATATCATATCAATTGCAATTGCCCCATTCATTCACTGTTACTTTATCATGAGATATGATTTTTCTTTATAAATCCAAGTTGGCTTTCTGTAATCAATCCACAATTGTCCCAGTTACTGCTGATGCTTTATCTGATTGTTTATAGTTTTGTTTTACAAAACTGATTTGTTTGTAATTACTGACCTTATCCTTGAATCGTTTGTATTGAAGAAGGTTTTAACATTTGCTGTCTGCCCATGGCACCTGCATCTGTTGGTTTGGAAGATTATGACCAAAACCTGTGCATGTTCCTCTTTTTATTTCTGCCATAAAGCTAGCAAACATGGGACATTTAATGGAGATGTTTTGCAGACAATCTGTACTATGGTCGAGGAGGTTCTGGCTGTTGTAAGGCATATGGAGGTAGATAAATCTCATTGGGCCTGATCATATATGTTTGAGCATATTGTAGGAGGCTAGAGAAGAAATTAGAGGAGTCAAGAGTGTTTTATTGTCATATGTCCCAGATAGAACAATGAAATTCTTACTTGCTGCAGCACAACAGAAAATGTAAACATAGTGTGAGAGAGAAAAGAAACGTTCAGTGTGTGTATATACACACATACTCACAATATATGAGATATATAAATCATTGTTAGACATGAGTACAACATTTAGTGCAAGACAAGTTTGATAAAGTCTGATTAAAGATAGTTCAAAGAGCTCCAATGAGGGAGCTGGGACCACGTCAGGACCAAGCTATGGCTGATGAGAGGATGGTTTAGTTGCTGATAACAGCTGGGAAGAATCTGTCCTTGAATTTGGATGTATGCGTTTTCAAACGTTTACCTCTTGTCGTATGCAAAAGGGGAGAAGAGGAAGTGACTGGGGGTGAGACTACTCCTTAATGAAACTGGTGGCCTTGCCGAGGCAATGTGTAGATGGAGTCAATGGAATGCAAGTTAGTTTGTTTTATGGTCTGGGCTACGCCCGCAACTCTGCAATTTGTTGTGGTCTTGGATGGAGCTGTTCCTAAACCATGCTGTGATGCATCCCAATAAAATGCTTTCTATGGGGCATCTGTAGAAGTTCATGAAGGCTGTTGGGGACATGCCAAACTTCCTCTTCCTTCTAAGGAAGTAGAGGCATTGGCGTGCTTTCTTGAAAATAGCGTTGATAGGGCTGGTCCAGGAAAATTGCTGGATATATTTATTACTATGAAGTTGAAATTTTGGCCATCTTTACTTCAGCATCATCAATGCATACAGCTTCACTCCTTGAAGTCGATCACAATCTCCTACATCTACTGATGTTAAGGGAGAGGTTCATGTCTTGGCACCAGGTTACCCGGTTCTCAATTTGCTTTCTGTACTCCTTTTCATCATTATTTGGTGGTGTCATCTGCAAACTTGTACAATGAGTTGGATTGGTATTTGGCTGCATGTCATTAATGTATAAGGAACATAATATGGGGCTGGGAATGCATCCTTGCGGAGCACCAGTGTAGAGGATTATCGTAAAGGATGATTTTCCCCCTATCCTCATTGATTGCGGTCTGTTGGTCAGGAAGTCGAGGATCCTGTTGCAGAGGTGGGCGCTGACTCCAAGTTCCCTGAGTTTGGAGATGAGCTAGGTTGGGATAATAGTATTGAAAGCAGAGATACAGTCTATGAATAGGAGTCTGACATATGTATGCTTCTTAGAGTTTTTTCTTCAGGTGTTCCAGGGATGAGTGTAGGGTCAAGGAGATGGCATCAGCCATGGACCTGTTGTGGTAGCATGTGAACTGCAGTGGATTAAGGCTGTTTGATAGGTTGGATAATGTGTGCCACAACCAGCCTCTCAAAGCACTTCATGATGGTGGATGTCATGGTCAGGGCCACTGGATGGTCGTTAAGGCATGAGGTTTTGCTTTTTTTTGGCACCGGATGAGGCAGTTGCGTACCTCAGAACAGATTAGGGAGAGATTAAATAAGTCCTTGAATACTCCTGCTAGTTTGTCCTCGCAGTTCCGTAGGAGGTGGGCAGGAACTCCATCCAGGACATTGACATGGATTCACCCTCAGGAAGGCCAGTCTATCTCCTGCAACGGTGACCATGGGAAAAGGCGCACTCAAGACTGATGGGGTGGATAGACATGGGCTGATCAGGGGGTGATTAGGGCTTGTTTCCAAGAAACTAACAATCAAACTTCTAGATGAATTCAGTGGGTCAACAATTGTAGCAGAAAGGATTATTTGGCATTATAGGTGGAAAACTGCATCAGGACTGAGAATAGAGAGGGAAGATAGCTGACATAAAGTGGCAGTGGGAATGGGTGGGGACAGGGTCTGGTAGGTGGTGGATGGATTGAGGGGGGTTAAAGCTGATAGACAGGAGCCAGGTAGAGGGAGGGGAGGGGAGGGAAGGGGCGGAGTTGGGAGACAGAGGCAGGTGGGAGAACGGTGGGAGCAGACATGGAAAAACATGACAGATGGAGCCAGGTGGGGAAACGGGAGGGTAAAAGTGGATTCAGAGGCTGGAAGGTGTAAGCAGGGACACAAGGGCGACAAGATCTGGAATCTGATTAGTAATGAAGGTGAAAATGAGAGCCACTAAGCGAGAGATGTAGGTGAGATGGCGGAGAAGATCTGGTCGGTGAAAGGTATGTGTTGTAGCTGGATGGAGCCAGATTGGGGAGGGGGATGAAAATGGATGACTGGTAGCTGGAGGCGATTATAGGAAAGGGAGCAAAATTAAGAGGACGGGAGGAAGATCGAAAGGGGAGAGAGAGGAGAACACAGGAGTTAAAGGTGACCTGAAATAGCAAAATTCAATGTTCATACCATTGGATTTAGGTTTATTATTATTACATGTACTGAAGTACAGTGAAAAACTTTGTTTTGAATGCTATCCAAACAGATCAGATATACTGTGCATATACAGTGGCTTGCAAAAGTATTCATACTCCTTGAACTTTTCCACATTTTGTCACGTTACAACCACAAATGTAAATGTATTTTATTGGGATTTTATGTGATAGACCATCACAAAGTGGTGCATAATTGTGAAGTGGAAGGAAAATGATACATGGTTTCCAAATTTTATTACAAATAAAAAACTGAAAAGTGTGGCGTGCAAAAGTATTCAGCCCCCCTGAGTCAATACTTTGTAGAACCACCTTTCGCTGCAATTACAGCTGCAAGTCTTTTGGGGTATGTCTCTACCAGCTTTGCACATCTAGAGACTGAATTTTTTTCCCATTCTTCTTTGCAAAATAGCTCAAGCTCAGTCAGATTGAATGGAGAGCGTCTGTGAACAGCAATTTTCAAGTCTTGCCAGAGATTCTCAATTGGATTTAGGTCTGGACTTTGACTGGGCCATTCTAACACATGAATATGCTTTGATCTAAACCATTCCATTGTAGCTCTGGCTGTATGTTTAGGGTTGTTGTCCTGCTGGAAGGTGAACCTCCGCCCCAGTCTCAAGTCTTTTGCAGACTCTAACAGGTTTTCTTCCAAGATTGCCCTGTATTTGGCTCCATCCATCTTCCCATCAACTCTGACCAGCTTCCCTGTCCCTGCTGAAGAAAAGCATCCCCACAGCATGACTCTGCCACCACCATGTTTCACAATGGCGATGGTGTGTTCAGGGTGATGTGCAGTGTTAGTTTTCCACCACACATAGTGTTTTGCATTTAGGCCAAAAACTTCAATTTTGGTCTCATCAGACCAGAGCACCTTCCTCCACATGTTTGCTGTGTCCCCCACATGGCTTGTGACAAACTGCAAACGGGACTTATGGCTTTGTTTCACCAATGGCTTTCTTCTTGCCACTCTTCCATAAAGGCCTGATTTGTGGAGTGCACGACTAATAGTTGTCCTGTGGACAGATTCTCCCACCTGAGCTGTGGATCTTTGCAGCTCCTCCAGAGTTGCTGTGGGCCTCTTGGTTGCCTCTCAGATCAATGCTCTCCTTGCCTGGCCTGTCAGTTTAGGTGGATGGCCATGTCTTGGTAGGTTTGCAATTGTGCCATACTCTTTCTATTTTTCGATGATGGATTGAACAGGTGCTCCGTGAGATGTTCAAAGCTTGGGATATTTTTTTATAACCTAACCCTGCTTTAAACTTCTCCACAACTTTATCCCTGACCTGTCTGGTGTGTTCAATGGGCTTCATAATGCTGTTTGTTCACTAATGTTCTCTAACAAACCTCTGAGGCCTTCACAGAACAGCTGTATTTATACTGAGATTAAATTACACACAAGAGGACTCTATTTACTAATTAGGTGATTTCTGAAGGCAATTGGTTGCACTGGATTTTATTTAGGGATATCAGGGTAAAGGGGGCTGAATACTTTTGCACGCCACACTTTTCAGTTTTTTTATTTGTAAAAAAATTTGAAAACCATGTATCATTTTCCTTCCACTTCACAATTATGTGCCACTTTGTGTTGGTTTATCATATAAAATCCCAATAAAATACATTTACGTTTGTGGTTGTAACATGACAAAATATGGAAAAGTTCAAGGGGTATGAATACTTTTGCAAGCCACTGTAGATACAATCAGTTCAAACTGGGGTGGGAGATTGCAACCTTCACATGGTCCACCCTGTTTCGTTGAATGCAATCAACCTGGTGTGCACAAAGAGAAGATCTTACAACTTTAAACCCGTGTCCCACGGTGCAAGTCCACCCACGAGTTATCCCGAGTTAAAAACAAATCAAACTTGTGGTAATCACGTAGAATGAACGTAGCGGGAACGTCGGAGCTCATGGACGTAACTTAGCGACTCGTAACGCTAACGGCAGGTACTCGGGAAACGCGTTGACTCGTGAAAACTTTTCAACATGTTGAAAAATTTCCACGAGTCAAATATACTCTTGAAGGAAATTTTTGATACTTTTAAACTCGTTGTAATACCGTAGTAGCCCGTGAGTTTACCGTAGTGACTCGTGAGTTTACCATATTAACTCGTGGGTACTCTTAACTCGGCAGCTGGACAGAGAAAAAAAAAAGGTGAGTGAAAAAAGGTTTGCCAAGTCTCCCTGTCAGGAATGATCCCCTGATGCTGGAGACTCCTGTGGGAATCTCACCTTGGCCTTTGGAGTAGAGCGACCAACAACCAATATTTCCAGATTCCCAAGGGCAGGTCACTTCCCTTGTTTATGTGCCTTTCAGATTATTGCTTCAGAGGTTTGATGCGTTATGTGGGGCGGGGAGGGGGAGGGGGGAGTGAATGCATTCCTGTTTGAATAAGTGTAGGAAGGAACTGCAGAAGGTGGTTTACACCAAAAGCTGGAGTAGCTCAGCGGGTCATGCAGCATAACTGAAAAAAAGTCTCGACCTGAAGCGTCGCCTATTCCTTTTCTCCGGAGATGCCGTCTGACCCACTGAGTTACTCCAGCTTATTGTGTCCATCTCTTGATTGAATAAGATTATTTGAAAATGAAATGATTCCCACCAACTCTTAAAAATAAATCGCCGTGAAAAATAAAGCAATTGCAAAACTTTGCCAACACGAAGGGGAATATCCTTTTGGGTCGTTCGCTACCATCCGCAGTTACGGATAAAACAGTGCAGGATATGATAACGTGGCCAATGATACAGGTGTGAGGCGAGATTCCCGAAATACAGTCTGCTGAGCGATGAATAGCAGAAGTGGTGGAGGCAGGATCGATTTTAACATTTAAAAGTAAAATGGATAGGTATATGGACGTGAAGGGAATGGAGGGGTATGGTCTGAGTGCAGGTAGATGGGACTAGGGGAAAACAAATGGTCGGCACGGACTGGAAGGGCTGAGAGGGCCTGTTTCCGTGCTGTAATTGTTATATGTTATATATGTTATATGTATATGAATAAACGGGTGAGAAATGTACTAACCGTCAGCCTATATAATCCCAAAACTCGGGTTCAGTGAGTTTAAAAAAGTACATTAGACAAGAAACCTTTACAAATAGCGAAGCCTCGCGTATGGCAGCGCACACACCCGGTGAAAATGTCCCAAAGGGCAGAAACAGGTCCATTGGCCCACTGAGCCAGCCGTCAAATACTCATTTACCTCAATCTCATTGCTGCCCGCATTCACAGCAATTTTCCACCTGAGCCCCATTCGACCACTCACTGACACATCGGGGGAAGGTGACAGTTCTTCAGGTGTTTTTGCCATTCATTTCTCATCGAGTCATGGGTTCATACAACACAGCAGGTGTTGCGGGGAGCATTCATACGACGAAGCAGCGTGCGGGGAGCGAAAGGGAGCACTTGGGGGAAACTCAATAAAATAGTCCGGAGGTTAGAATCGAAGCCGGGTCCCTGGAGTAGTGACACATGCTGCTCAAGTGAATGTATAATGAAATGAACGAGGACAGACAATAATCAGATTAATTGAACTCATCAAAGGGCGTAGATTTAACGTGAGGAGCAGGCGGAATAGAGGGCATCTGATGATTTTTTTCTCAACCCAGTAAGTACTGTAGTCGTAATCTGAGAACGCGACGGAGGCAGGTTTACAAAGTATATTGGCCAGAACTCGAATAACGGTCAGGAAGGCTATGGTTGGAATGGACATGGTGGGCGAAGGAGCCTGTTTCTGTGTTGTATGAACCCATGCCTCGATGAGAAATGAGTGGCAAAAACACCTGAAGGATTGTGAGATAATGATCATGGATGACTTTTAATGGAAAGTCCACACATACAGATAGATAGCCAAGAAGAACTTCATATCCACACTCAGATGGACTGGCAGATGGAGGAGATAGTTGGGGAAAGAGAGGAAAAGCCCAAGAGAAATACAGGGCAAGGGATATTGGAAAAGACAGATGCTGGAATCCTGAAACGCTTGTCTAAACATTTAAAAGGTATAAACACAGAGCAAATAGGTGCAGGAGTAGGCCATTCAGCCCTTCGAGCCAGCATTGTCATTCAATATGATCATGGCTGATCATCCAAAATCAGTACCCCATTTCTGCTTTCTCCTCTGTATGATCTGTGTGATGGACTGGACTACAGCTACAACTCTCTGGAAATTCTTGTGGGCTTGGGCAGAGATGTTCCCAAACCAAACTGTGATGCAACCTGACAGTTCCCAACCCAACGCAACATTGATTAGTACTGGTGTCAGCAGTTATGGGTTGAAGCAGGAGATTGGGGTTAGGATCAGCCAAATTTCTCCAATCTTCTCAGGAAGTAGAGGCATTGGTGTGCCTTCTTGGCTGTATCATCAATGTGGTTGGTCCGTGACAAATCATTGGTAATATTAACATCAAGGACTTCCTGGTCCATAACTAGCTTCTTCATCATGCGAACATCGAGGGAGAGGATATTGGCCCAAACATCACTGTCACTAAGTTCTCTATCTCCTACCTCCACTCCGTCTTGTCATTGTTTGTGATCCGGCCCACTACAGTGGTGCTGTTTTAAATCTTGTAGATGGTATTCGAGCTGTATTTGGCTGAACAGTTGTAAGTGTATAGGGAATATAGTAGGGGATTGAGAACGCATCCTTGTGGAGCGTTGTGTTGAGAATTATTATGGAGGAGGTATTCTCATCTATCATCACTGATCGAGGTCATTGGGGTTAGAAAGTCAAGAGTCCAGTGGCAAAGAGGGGAGCTGATTCCTCGGTACAAGAGTTTGGACATCAATTTAGATGGGGTTATGGTGTTGAAGGCAGAGCTATTGTCGATAAATAGGAGTTGTAGACTACCCAAGTGGAATATCGGATGTTTAATTTTAGTTTGCATGGAGCCTCACCCTGAAAGTAGAGAAGGTCACGGATGGACAGGTCGGTGTGGGAATGGGAAGGAAAGTTGAAATGGTATGCTACCCAGAACTTGGCTTAGCCTTTGTGGCACAGCGCAGGAACTCTGCAAACCTGACAATGGCAACGCACTGTGAAGATGAATAAAAACGATCAGCCTGTGACCTGTAACTGGTCAGTGTTCGGCATTCTCTGCGGCTTCAGGTGGACAAAAGCAGTGCAGTTGCCATATGAGACCGAGATGCAATCTATCAAGGCTGAAAAGCATGCTTTGTCAACCATTAAGCTAATTTTGCATCCAATTGGCTAGGTTGTGCTGGAATACATGTGATTATTCTTCCCGACCAGCTGGTAAGGAGGGGGAGTGGGGGGGGGGGGGGGGGGGGAATTACCATAATCTTTACGTCAATGGAATTGGTGTAGAGATGTCGACTGCCTCAAGTTCCTCAGCATCCATAATCTGGTTGCTTCACTATGATAAAGTTTAGAAATAATCCTTAATGTTTTTTGATGATACGCATTAACTATCACTTCTATCACTGGATTATTTGCTTCTAGTGCCTCCCTTTTTACTTTTTTATTGTCATAATCTCTCAGTTGGAGGTATCTAAACAAGTCTTGGTTCCGAAGTGCAAATCTATCCTTCAAATCTTGAAAACTTCTTAGGTCTCCATTTTCAATAACACTACAAAATGCAGTCATTCCTTTCTTCATCAAAATGTTGAGTCATACATCCCTGGTTTTAAATTCATTATCCAAAGCTATCCATCTTAATACTTTTTTGTCGTTATTTTCAGTTTAAGTTGTCTGGTAAGAGTGAACCAGGTTTCTAAAGTAAATATCGTTATTGGATCGATTATACTCCTGATATGTCCAGGAAGCACTTTTTCTCCCAAGAGTGTTTGGATGTGGAAGTCAGGGATATATGTCTCAATCTCTTTCCACCTAGCTATATAGCTATCATCACACCAATTAATTAGTGGTCGAAGTTGGGCTGCATAGAAATATATCCTAAAATTTGGAAGTGCCATTCCACCTTTGTCCTTTTTGCAACTGGAGTGTAGTGTATCGAATTCTGGCCTTCTTTCCTCCCCAAATAAATCTAGATATTAATTTATCCCATTCCGTAAATTGTTTTAAAGGCACCTCTATTGGCAGAGATTGAAACAAGTACAATAGCCTTGGCAAAATATTCATTTTCACCACATTTATCTTACTACTAAAATCCATTGGGAAGGTGGACCATCTTTCTATATCCTTTCTTATGTTTTGGTTGATGTGATTATAATTGGCCCCATACAACATTGATATTTTTTGTTATATGTACCCCTAGGTATTTGATTGATTTTGAATCCCATTTAATATTATACTTTTGTTTGATTTCTTCTGGAGGAGGACAATTAAATAGGAGGGTTTGAGTTTTTGAAATATTCACTTTATATCCTGCATAAAAATTAAATTTCTCTCTGATCCCCATCATCCTTGGGAATGAGGTGTTTACTTCTGTGAGATACATCATTAGATCATCTGCAAAAAGGCCAATTTTATGTTCTCTGTCTCATAGTTACTCCCCTCAGTTCCCCATCTTGACAAATCACTTGAGATATTGAGGTGTTCAATATATATAGCAAACAGGATAGGGCTAAGACAACATATAACCATATAACCATATAACAATTACAGCACGGAGACAGGCCCTCTCGGCCCTTCCAGTCCGTGCCGACCATTTGTTTTCCCCTAGTCCCATCTACCTGCACTCAGACCATACCCCTCCATTCCCTTCACGTCCATATACCTATCCACTTTACTTTTAAATGTTAAAATCGATCCTGCCTCCACCACCTCTGCCGGAAGCTCATTCCACACAGCCACCACCCTCTGAGTAAAGAAGTTCCCCCTCACGTTACTCCTAAACTTCTGTCCCTTAATTCTCATGTCATGCCCTCTTGTTTGAATCTTCCCTACCCTCAATGGGAAAAGCTTATCCCTGTGTTGTTCCTCTTCCTAACACAAATTTCTCAGTTAAGGACCCATTAATCTTTACTCTTGCAGTAGGTTGCTGGTAAATTGCTTTAATAAGTTGAATTGAATCTTCAGTAAAGCCAAATCTTTCTAGTGTTTGATATAAGAATTCCCAATTAACCCTATCGAAAGCCTATTCCGCATCTAGGCTTATCAGGACAGCACCCGTACTTTCCTTTTGAATCTTGTGAATTTTGAATATGTAGGGTTCTTCTAATACTGTCCTGTGTTTGTCTGCCTTTTATAAAACCAGTCTGGTCATCATCTGGCATGAACTTTTCAAATCGTTTGGTGATAATTGAAGAATATAATTTATAGTCCACATTTAGAATTGATATTGGTCTGTAGTTGGTACAATTTTCCTTGTCTTTGTTCTCTTTGGGGATTAGTATTATAATTGCCTCTTTCCATGACGGGGGTGTTTTGCCTTCTTTGATAATCCAGTTAAAGGTTCTCAGAAGTGTGGGTACAGCTCATTCCGAAATATTTTATACCATTCTATAGGGAAATCGTCACTGCCTGGGGCCTTGTTTGTTTTCATCCTACCAATTGTCTTCTCTATCTCCTCCAGTGATATTTCTGCTGTGATTATTTTATTTTGTGTCTCTCCAATACAGGGCAGATCTATTGTACTTAAAAAAGTCCTCATTGATTCCCCTACTGTAGAGGTTTGTGTATATAATTCTTTATAATATTCCTGGAAGATATATTCTATTTCTTTTGGATTACTTCATATTCTGTGTACAGGGGTCTTTAATTTTGTGTATGGTGTTGTCAGCCTGTTGTTTACGTAGCCGTCGGGCAGGTATTTTAGTAGATTTAGGGCCAAGCTCATAATGTGCCTGTTTTACAAATCTTGCTTTTTTCGCCACCTCTTGACCCAATATTCCATCCATTTGTCCCCTCAAATCTTCTATTTGCTTATAGGTTCTCTGGTCCTTATTATTTTTGTACTTCTGTTCTAAATCCTTCAGGTCCGATATCAATTTATTATATGTTTTCATTCTGGCCTTTTTAATATGTGATGCCCTCGCTATTAACCTACCTCGTATTACAGCCTTCAATGAGTCCCACCTCCCCATTGTCATTCTCCTCTAGATAAGTTTTGATTTTCAATTTAATATCGTTAACAGTTGTTTTATCATTCAGTATTCCAACATTTAATCGCCACACTGTGTTTTATGGCATTATGGTCTGATACACCTGCCACACCAATTCTGCAATCCGTTACCCTATAACAGTCTTCTTTCTGAATTAAGAAATAGTCTATTCTGGAGTAAACTGAGTGTGGTATTGAGTAATGTGCATAGTCTCTTTCTCGAGGGTGAAAATTTCTCCAGACATCAAGAAAAAAAATTCTTCACAGGTAGTGTTTAGTACTTTTGTTAACCGTCTCTTATTATAACCATATAACAATTACAGCACGGAGACAGGCCCTCTCGGCCCTTCCAGTCCGTGCCGACCATTTGTTTTCCCCTAGTCCCATCTACCTGCACTCAGACCATACCCCTCCATTCCCTTCACGTCCATATACCTATCCACTTTACTTTTAAATGTTAAAATCGATCCTGCCTCCACCACCTCTGCTGGAAGCTCATTCCACACAGCCACCACCCTCTGAGTAAAGAAGTTCCCCCTCACGTTACCCCTAAACTTCTGTCCATTAATTCTCATGTCATGCCCTCTTGTTTGAATCTTCCCTACCCTCAATGGGAAAAGCTTATCCACGCTTATTCTTCTTTTTACTTGTCATATCAAGCCTATGATTCAGTACAACATTCAGATCCCCCCCCACATATACAAATTCCTTCTGCTTCCATTACAATAATATCAAATAGGGATTTGAAAAAATGTTTAGCACTAGATATTCACCAGTGTCAGGATATTATTATCAACTTTGCCCTTTACTATGATATACATCACTTCTTTGTCTTTTATTTCATTAAAAATTTCAAATTTAACTGAGTTTGATATCAAGATTGCCACTCCTCTTTTATGACTACAAGTATGTGAGCTATAATATGTTTTTTTATATCCAAATCTTTTCAGCTTCTCATGCTCTTGTCGCGATAAATGGGTTTCTTGTAAGAAAATAATATGCATCTTCACTTTTTTCAATTTAGTCATGACTTTAGCCCTCTTAATTGGATTACCCAAACCATAAACATTTAGAGACATCAGCTTAAGTCCTTGACATTGCATCATTATACTTAGTGTGATTGATTTCACTGTATCCCCACAACTCAACACCAGAACCATTCTGAATAACAAACCAAAACATAAGAACAAACAAAGGTGTTTTACCTGGCAAAACAAAACAAAACATCAAAACATATATGGATTCCCATAAAAGGGTATTCTCTCTCCACCATAAATCCCGAATCCCTTAGTAAATTGAGGGGGGAAGCCTAACACTAAGAAAGGGCCCTCTCCTAGATAAGGGGGGGTACTCCTCTATGGGTCCCTCCATTCATTCTAGCTCTAATATTTTGCTAATCTCCCTAACAGTCGGATTTATCTAATACAGAAAGTTGTATTAAATCAACATTAATTACACTCACATGAGGTCTGTGATGCTTGGTGATATTTTTAGAACCAGGCTTATAAACAGATTTGTCTATGAATATACATATCCACACACATTTTTGTAAACTTAGGATTCCATAAGAACTCAGTATTCTAACATATTGTGGTGGAAGCCACTGTGTTATCCATGTCTATGCGTACCTTCATAATCATATCTCAGTTCAAGCATGAGTCTTTCTTTGTAATTCTTGAAGGCGCTCCCATGCCCGTCTGACTGCCTCTGATTCTCCATGTCTCTCGACGAGCTGCCGTTTGGTGGAGTTGTTCATGCAGTGACGGCATGTCCGTGTCTCCCCGCAGCTCTTCCACTTTGTAGCCTCTCCATTGTAGCTCTCGCACGGCTTCCCTTGCGTTGTTGTAGGTTTGGGGTCCGCTTTCCCAGTGAATACGTATCTTGGTAAATGGTGTCTGAAAGCAGATTCCTCCCTCTTTTAGGATGCTTTTAACATGTTTGCATGCCTTGCGTTGTTGTACTACAGCAGTAGTATAGTCATGGTCAAAATACAGCATTTGTTCTCTAAGTTGGATCTTCTTTTGCCATGCCTGTTTGAGAACTCTCTCTTTAACTTTAAATTGGAGAAAGTGGACAATTATGGATCTCGGAGGGGAGCTGGGGCTTGGTTTCTGTGCCAGGGATCTGTGTAAATCTATCATATCAGGGATTGACATTTCACTTCTGAGCAGTTTCTCCACAAACTGGAGTACTGAGCTACCTTCTGCACCCTCCGGCACATCGTATTATCCGCAGATTATTTCTTCGGGATCTGGACTCCAGATCGTTCAATTTGTTAACAAGAAACTTCTGGTCTTTCAGTGTTTCTTGGAGTATGGTGTTTGCAGCGACACTCCATGTTTCCAGCTCCTCTATTTGGGTGGCGGCTTCTTCTGTTTTTCTTTTTGGTCTTGTATCGCTTGCGCATTCGCTGCCATCTGATGATTCATTTCATGTTTAAGTTCGGCCAGCTCTTCTCTCATATCCCGCTTGAAATCGTCTTTGAATGATGTGAAGTCCGCTTTTAATTCTCTTCTCAAGTTGCTGAGTTGTGTACTTATGCTTTTTAATCCCTCATAGAGGGCCTCTGTTGCATCGTCTCCACCAGCCTGTTTGTTTTTGTCTTCGTCTGTATAGCTTCGAGCCTGACTTTCTGTTTCTTGCTTTTCTAGCATCTTTTCTTACAACTTTCTGCTCTTTGTTTTGACTCCCCCACTCATACTGTACTCATTAAAACTTAAATACTTGCTTACTTTGAATTTAGGGGAGGTTTATTTATCCGACTGTACGGAGCTCTCTGTATAATCAGCCACCATGCTCTGCCACCTACCGGAAGTGATTTCTAATCCTGAGAAATCTATTCCAGCAATAGTAGCACTACTTAATCAATTTAGTAGTTTTTCTGGTTATAAACTAAATCTTAGTAAGAGTGAGCTTTTTCCATTAAACAATCTAGTTTCGAATTATGGACAGTTTCCATTTAGATTGACTACCGAATGTTTTACTTATTTAGGTATTAAGATTACCAAGGAACACAAGGATTTATTTAAAGCTAATTTTATGCCTCTAATTAACCATATCAAACAACAGTTCACTAAATGGTCACTAATATCCTTATCTTTAATGGGACAAATCAATGCTATTAAAATGTTTAACTTATTATTTTTGTATTTATTTCAAACGATACCAATTTTTATTGCTAAACCTTTCTTCGATATTATTGACTCCAAAATTTCTTCATATATATGGCAAAATATAATTTCCAGACTAAGTAGAAAATACATACAGAAATCAAAAAAAGACGGTGGTTTACCACTGCCGAACCTTAGATTCTACTATTGGGCAGTTAAAGCTCGTTATTTAACGTTTTGGACAAAAGATTTAGAAGATACCCAATGCCCAGGATGGATAAATCTTGAACGCGATTCTATGCAAGGGGTA
Source organism: Okamejei kenojei (assembly GCA_035221665.1). Classification (NCBI taxonomy): domain Eukaryota; kingdom Metazoa; phylum Chordata; class Chondrichthyes; order Rajiformes; family Rajidae; genus Okamejei; species Okamejei kenojei. The sequence continues at coordinate 126,021,516 of CM069135.1, read as the reverse complement.
TCATTGGCTTCTATTCTAGGGGTCTCGTTACCTTTTACAATTACGAGATTGAATAAATAAATGACTAATCCAATAATAAGACATACATTCCGAATATGGTTTCAATTTCGTACGTTTTTTGGATTGAATGATTTTATCTTATCGAGTCCTATCATATCTAATTTCTTCTTCCAACCTTCTAGTACTGATCAAGCCTTTCTGTTGTGGAAGAGGAAGGGATTAGCAGCTTTTCGTGATTCGTTTTTGTATGGCTGTTTTATGTCTTTTGAACAATTCTCCAATAAATACAATTTACCTAACTCACATTTTTTAAAATATTTACAAATTAGACATTTTTTGAAGGCAACTCTATCCTTTTTTCCGTTACCACATCAAATTGAAATCTAGGAAAAAAAATTACATTTGAACCCTTATCAGAAAGGCCTAATAACGGCTGTTTATGAGGATTTTGAAATTACAAATAGATACATTTGGTAAAATTAAGAATGACTGGGAAAGAGAATTTCAAATTTCTCTATCTATGGAGAAATGGGAGAGGATTCTTCAATTAGTTAATACTTCCTCAATGTGTACAAGACACGCTTTGATACAATTAAAGGTGGTTCACAGAGTTCATATATCAAAAGATAAGTTAGCTCGTTTTTATGGTCATTTAAATCCTACATGTGACAGATGTAACTATGAAGTGGCCTCACTGACTCATATGTTTTGGTCCTGCCCACTTTTGGAAAAATATTGGAAATAAATCTTTGATACTATTGCGAAAGGTAAATCATGTCTGACGAATCTTGTGGAATTTTTCGAGAATGTAACTAGTAGCGAGGATAAGGGAGAACCAGTGGATGTGGTATATCTGAATATCTGGACTTCCAGAAGGCTTTCGACAAGGTCCCACATAAGAGATTAGTATACAAACTTAAAGCATACGGCATTAGGGGTTCAGTATTGATGTGGATAGAGAACTGGCTGGCAAACAGGAAGCAAAGAGTAGGAGTAAACGGGTCCTTTTCACAATGGCAGGCAGTGACTAGTGGGATACCGCAGGGCTCAGTGCTGGGACCCCAGCTATTTACAATATATATTAATGATCTGGATGAGGGAATTGAAGGCAATATCTCCAAGTTTGCGGATGACACTAAGCTGGGGCAGTGTTAGCTGTGAGGAGGATGCTAGGAGACTGCAAGGTGACTTGGATAGGCTGGGTGAGTGGGCAAATGTTTGGCAGATGCAGTATAATGTGGATAAATGTGAGATTATCCACTTTGGTGGCAAAAACAGGAAAGCAGACTATTATTTAAATGGTGGCCGATTAGGAAAAGGGGAGATGCAGCGAGACCTGGGTGTCGTGGTACACCAGTCATTGAAAGTAGGCATGCAGGTGCAGCAGGCAGTGAAAAAAGTGAATGGTATGTTAGCTTTCATAGCAAAAGGATTTGAGTATAGGAGCAGGGAGGTTCTACTTCAGTTGTACAGAGTCTTGGTGAGGCCACACTGGAAGTATTGCGTACAGTTTTGGTCTCCAAATCTGAGGAAGGACATTATTGCCATAGAGGGAGTGCAGAGAAGGTTCACCAGACTGATTCCTGGGATGTCAGGACTGTCTTATGAAGAAAGACTGGATAGACTCAGTTTATACTCTCTAGAATTTAGGAGAGGGGATCTTATAGAAACTTACAAAATTCTTAAGGGGTTGTACAGGCTAGATGCAGGAAGATTGTTTCCGATGTTGGGGAAGTCCTGGACAAGGGGTCACAGCTTAAGGATAATGGGGAAATCCTTTATGACCGAGATGAGAAATACTTTTTTCACACAGAGAGTGGTGAGTCTCTGGAACTCTCTACCACAGAGGGTAGTTGAGGCCAGTTCATTGGTTATATTTAAGAGGGAGTTAGATGTGGCCCTTGTGGCTAAGGGGATCAGAGGGTATGGAGAGAAGGCAGGTACGGGATACTGAGTTGGATGATCAGCCATGATCATATTGAATGGCGGTGCAGGCTCGAAGGGCCAAATGGCCTACTCCTGCACCTAATTTCTATGTTTCTATGTCTGTACTTTTAGGTATTGATTTACAACCTCATCCTATTACTGCAATTTTTGGGCTACCAATGTTAGATTCTATTCATTTGGCCCGTTCCGCCCATCGGCTTATTGCTTTTACCACATTAATTGCAAGAAGATCTATTTTATTTAAATGGAAAGACTCTAACCCTCCAACCACACTCCATTTGTACCCTGAAACAATATCATGTTTAAATTTAGAAAAAATCAGGAGTGACATTGTTGAACCCTTGGTTAAATTTGATAGGACTTGGGGAAGATTTATTCAACATTTTCACACAACATGTTGTCCTCTCTCCGACCATTATAATAATTATTTTACCTTTATATAGGTATATACTACAAAACATACCTTTAGCGGTGCTGCAGTTCTATCACTGGCCGTGTGCGCGACTTTGGCGCCTTTGAGGGGGGTGGGGGGGGGGTTGGCGGGGTTAAAATGCAGTTCTCCCTTGCCATCCGGAGCTTTATTTTCTCGGAGTGCGACTATTTAAATCGCCCGACTATTTCATCACTGCAGTAAAATAAAAATTAGCTCCTAATGCCGTGAACGTCGACAGCGGGGACGGATTTTACTTAGGGGACATGTAAGTGAAAGCTGTTTATTTTTTCATATAAACCTGCTTTTTTAGATGACCTTAATCAAACTTTAACGTTGCGAAACGTTGATTTATTCCCCATACGAACCGGCAGAATTCCTGCCGATATGGGGTTTAAATTCACCACAACGTTCCAATCCATCGCGTTCCAGAAAATCCCACTCACAAGCCGATTAAAATGCCCATTAATTTACAGGCATTAAACACAAAATTCCTTCAATTTGGCCTATAAATTAATGACAATTAGATTTAAAAATAATTTTATATTGTGAATTCTTGTGTGAATGTTATTTGGACACTTTGGCTTTAAAAAAAATGTTATTTTTTTCTTAAGAAATGGATAGATGTTTAGATATAGTAATTGAATTTTGTAATTAGCTACAATTGGGTAACTAACTAATTATATGCTTTAATTTCTGGTCATCCAAGTAAGATTGTTTCATATTTGTTTCAGAATGCTTCAATCTATAATAACTGAAAATTTCTTTCAGTTCTCTTAATTTTTAAGAAAGTTATGGGCATTTGACTGTCCTCGATCACAACTTTTGGGTTAAGTCAATAGAAAAGCAATAGGAAACAAGTTGCTAATTTCCGAGTATGAAAATGGCCATAACTTTTTTTAAATACTGAAGATATGAAAATGAATTAGGTGTCAAATTAAACTTCTTTTTATGCTTTATCTGATGGGATAAATCTCAAAATTTTGTAACATTGCTACTTTATACGGTGGAATACCATATAAAGCAGCTTGACGACAAACAGGGACTTAAATTGTTGAAATTCTTTGCAGCCCAGATTCTGTTTTGCTTTTTTTTTTATAGCTTAGGGGGGTTTTGTTTTTTCCTTTTTTCTCATTTTTTTTCCTTTTTATCTTTTTTCTTAATATATAAGCTATCTTTTAAACATTTAACTATATTTACATAGATATTCAATGTTTATTTTGACACTGGACATATTTAGGTTATACCTGTATTAATGTAATCCTGATCCCTATGTATCAATATCATTGTTATGTTTATCATTATTCTTTTTGTTGTTTTGTTTTCGTTTTTGGGAAAAAAAACTAATAAAAATATTTTAAAGGAATGCAAAAGTCTTATCTCTTCCCTTTGTTCTTCTCCTGCGTCCCAGCAGTCCAACTGCAGCGTCGAGGCAACTGGGGCTCATGATGTTAAAGCCCCCGGCGGGCGATGGTAAGTCCCGCGGCCGTTTAAGACGCGCCGGGTGATATTAGGCCCCGTTCCGAGTCATTTAAACACCACAATTCCGGCGGGAGAAGTTGCCATTGCGGGAGCTCCAAAAAGCAGTCTCCCACCAGGGACCTGCTAGCTCCCGATGTTCCCGTTCACCGAGCCTGTGGCCGGAGCCTCGGAGGCTCCGAAGTTGGGTTGCAGCCACGTGCCACCACAGCTCTCCCTGCTCCGAGGTCGGCCAGCTCCGCGATGGCGAGTCCGCAGGCTCCGCGACTGGAACCCTCAGGTTAGTTCCGGTTGGAGGCCGCCGACGGCTCCACGACACCGGAGACTCGACAGGGAAAAAGTCGGGTCCCCGTACAGGGAAGAGATTAAACGGTTCCCCCCCCCTTCCCCCCACATATACACAGCTAAAAAATAATATAAATTAAAACCAAACACATACATCTAACATCTAAAATTAAAAGAGAGACGTACTGCAGTCGAGCCGCTGCCGTTAGGTGCCGCCACACCACAGGGAAGATTAAGAGAAGACACGGGAGTTTGAAAGCTCGCACACCGAGACAAGAACTTTAAGACGATAGAGAAAAGATTTAAAGGGAAACTTCAATAATTCATGTCATAGGAGCAGAATTAGGCCATTCGACCCATCGAGTCTACTCTGCCATTCAAGCATGGCTGATCTAACTTTCCCTCCGAGCCTTATTCTCCCCATACCCTTTGATACCCTTACTAATCTCTGCTTACAAAATACCCAAAGACTTGGCCTCCATAGTCATCTGTGGCAATGGATTCCACAAAGTTAACCACCCTCTGGCTCAAGAAATTCCTCCTCAACTCCTTTCTAAAGGAATGTCCTTTTATTCTGAGGATGTGCCCTTTGGTCCTAGACTTTCCCACTAGTGGAAATATCCTCTCTACGTCTACTTTATCCAAACTTTTCATTTTATGGCAAGTTTTTATGTGATCCTGCAACAGCAGGCAATGCAGCACTTGTCCTTATGCTTCCTCCCTCGTCCTTCCAGGTGAAACAGAGGTTTGCGTGTGCCTCTAACCTCATCTACTGCATCTGATGTTCCCGATGTGGCCTCCTGTAATTCGGCGACACCAAGAATAGACTTGACGGCAGTTTCATTGAACACGTGTGCTCGGTCCGCCAAGGACTACTGGATCTCCCGGTTGCCAATCATTTTAACTCCCCTCCCCATTTCCATACCATCTCTTCTGACTCGGCCTCCTTCATTTCCAGCATGAGGCCACCTACAAACTGGAGGAACAGCACCTCATATTCCACTTGGGGAGCATACAACACAACGTAATTACCATTTAAGTCCCCAATTTTAGATAATCTCTAACAATCTCTCCTCCTGGACATATAACCATATAACAATTACAGCACGGAAACAGGCCCTCTCGGCCCTTCCAGTCCGTGCCGACCATTTGTTTTCCCCTAGTCCCATCTACCTGCACTCAGACCATACCCCTCCATTCCCTTCACGTCCATATACCTATCCACTTTACTCTTAAATGTTAAAATCGATCCTGCCTCCACCACTTCTGCTGGAAGCTCATTCCACACAGCCACCACCCTCTGAGTAAAGAAGTTCCCCCTCACGTTACCCCGAAACCTCTGTCCCTTAATTCTCATGTTATGCCCTCTTGTTTGAATCTTCCCTACCCTCAATGGGAAAAACGTATCCACGTCAACTCTGTCTATCCCTTTCATCATTTTAAAGACCTCAATCAAGTCCCCCCTTAACCTTCTGCGCTCCAAAGAATAAAGACCTAACTTGTTCAACCTTTCTCTGTAACATAGTTGCTGGAACCCTGGCAACATTCCAGTAAATCTCCTCTGTACTCTCTCTATTTTGTTGACATCCTTCCTATAACTAGGCGACCAAAATTGTACACCATACTCCAGAATTGGTCTTACCAATGCCTTGTACAATTTTAACATTACTTCCCTACTCCTATATTCAATGCTCTGATTTATAAAGGCCAGCACACCAAAGGCTTTCTTTACCACCCTATCTACATGCGATTCCACCTTCAGGGAACTATGCACAGTTATTCCTAGATCCCTCTGTTCCACAGCATTCCTCAATTCCCTACCATTTACCATGTACGTCCTATTTTGATTTGTCCTGCCAAGATGTAGCACTTCACACTTATCAGCATTAAACTCCATCTGCCATCTTTCAGCCCACTTTTCCAAATGGCCCAAATCTCTCTGTAGACTTTGAAAATCTACTTCATTATCCACAACACCACCTATCTTAGTATCATCTGCATACTTACTTATCCAATTTTCCACCCCATCATCCAGATCATTGATGTACATGACAAACAACAGTGGACCCAACACAGATCCCTGAGGCACCCCACTGGTCACCGGCTTCCAACCTGTCAAACAGCCATCCACCATTACTCTCTGACATCTCCCATTCAGCCACTGTTGAATCCATCTTGCTACTCCGCCATTAATACCCAAAGATTGAACCTTCTTAACCAACCTTCCATGGGGAACCTTTTCAAAGGCTTTACTGAAATCCATATAGACAACATCCACTGCTTTACCCTCATCAATTTCCCTAGTTACCGCTTCAAAAAATTCAAGAAGGTTTGTCAAACATGACCTTCCAGGCACAAATCCATGTTGACTGTTCCTGATCAGACCCTGTTTATCCAGATGCTTATATATATTGTCTCTAAGTATCCTTTCCATTAATTTGCCCACCACTGACGTCAAACTAATAGGTCTATAATTGCTAGGTTTATTCTTTGAACCCTTTTTAAACAATGGAACAACATGCGCAGTACGCCAATCCTCCGGCACTATTCCCGTTTCTAATGACATTTGAAATATTTCTGTCATAGCTCCTGCTATTTCTACACTAACTTCCCTCAATGTCCTAGGGAATATCCTGTCAGGACCTGGAGACTTATCCACTTTTATATTTTTCAAAAGTGTCAGTACTTCCTCCTCTTTGAATCTCATAGTTTCCATAGCTACTCTACTTTTTTCCCTTATCTCACAGAGTTCAATATCCTTTTTCCTTGGTGAATACCGAAGAAAATAAATTGTTCAATATCTCCCCCATCTCTTTTGGCTCTGCAGATAGCTGTCCATTCTGGTTCTCCAATGGTCCAATTTTATCCCTCGTTATCCTTTTGCTATTAATATAGCTATAGAAACCCTTTGGGTTTACTTTCACCTTTCTTGCAAAAGCAACCTCATATCTTCTTTTAGCCTTCCTAATTTCTTTCTTAAAATTCTTTTTACATTCTTTATACTCCTCTAGCACCTCATTTACTCCATGCCTCCTATAATTATTGTAGATTTCTCTCTTTTTTCGAAACAACTGTCCAATTTCCCTTGAAAACCATGGCTCTTTCCAATTTTTACTATTTCCTTTCAACCTAACAGGGACATCCGGTGGCGCTGTTACTGGCTGCCTCCAACCACAGTCTGGTTGTCTTTGTTATTTTTTCTTATGTTTAGAATGTTTTTTAGTTTTTTCAGTATTTTATGTGGGGGGAAGCGGGTAGAATAAGGGGGAAACCGTCCTTCAGTCGCGTACTGGCGAGGATGCAGCCATTATCCGAGTTACGTCGCTGCTCCAACAACACGGAGCTGTGGGTGCGGAGCTTCCAACGCGAGCGGCGCTGACTTTAACATCGCGGAGTCCTGGAACCCTTTGCCAGGGGTCGCCAGCGCAAATCTCCGCCTGTGGACATTGGGAGCCGCGGCCCCCGGTGGAATTTGACCGATTCAATGGTCCAGGCCGCTGAGGATGTTCTCCCATTCGACGTCGGGGTTCCATCGTTCCCGGCGAGAGGGCTGAACATCGGTGCTCGGGAGGCCCCGGCCACAGGTGAACATCTGTGGAACATCAGTGAGGAGATTGACTGGACTTTGGTTCCTTCCCTCACAGTGGGGAACTTTGGTGCCGCTGTGGGGATGTTTGTGTTGTGGACTATTGCGCTCTGTGTTTTTGTGTATTTTTTGTTTTTTTTTTAATTTAAAAAAAAAATTTGTATGACTGTAAGGGAAAGAGAATTTAGTTGACTCTTAATTGAAGACAATGACAATAAATTGCATCAAATCAAAATCCACCATTTTCCCCTCCCCTGTGCATACCTGAGCTTGTGACTATTTGCCTTCTTTGCTCCCCACCCCTCACCCACTCCATTTTGTTCTCTGCCTTCCCAATTTTCAACTCCTTAATCCATTTGTCTCGCATATCCTGTTTTTTTAATCTCCGGCCTTTATCCAAACATCTGCCTATCAACCACACCCTCCTCACCTGTGTGACCTATTAACTGCCATGCTTTGTTCTGTGTCTCTTTTCCAGCTTTCTTATCTCTCTCCCTCCTCCTGAAAAAGCATTCTGACCCAAAACACCACTTATCCATTTTCTCCAGGGTTGCCGTCTGACCCGCTGAGTTTTTCTAGCACTTTGTGACCTTATTTGTAAACGAGCACATGTAGTTTCTTGCTTCAACATCTTGATCATTAAGAATTGTAGCTTCATATGACCAAATCGTACACTGGCATCAAACGTTATCCTTTGTGTTTTTTAGGTTTGAAAAATGATTCGTTACAGTGAATCAGCACAGGAGATGGTTACAAAAGTTAGTGTTTCCAGTGTCTTTGAATCATTTGCATCGAGTCCGGACAGGAAAGGCAAAGTACGTCGGAGTACAGTTGGAATGCTGGCCTTGCAGGAGACAATCAAAGAGAAGCAGGTATTTCTTGTTGTAGCAATTAGCATTCATAGAAGAATAATAAGATTAAACGTGAACTTACCAGTTTGAAGTTTGATCTTTATTTTATGAGGAGTTATGATGAGCGAATACGTGAAGTCCCGAACAGAGCGCATGCACGTCAATCTTCAAAGCAGCGGCGTGAAATCACAGATAATGGTAATTGAAGTAATCTCGTAAGATTAGAAATCTAGAAACTACCAGATGACCTTTGTCATATGAGCCTTGGGAGCGGTGGGCACGTAATCACTCATCGTAACTCCTCATAAAATAAAGATCAAACTTCAAACTGATTTACGTCTTCAAACTGCCATCAAACTTCAAACTCTCGTTTAATCTTACTATTTTACTTCGGAGTCACATGAGTGATTCCGTGAAGACTTCAAAGCTCTGTGATTTCATGCTGTGGATACGAGTCCATACGACACACTGCTTCGGTTGACACAGGATGTTAGTAATAACAAATAATGAATTCAAACATGCTACAGAATTAAACATCCCTCCAGGCCGCAGTAATCACATCCACCGTACGCCCTGATAGTCCGAGCCCCAGGAACGGTCTCCTCAGAATCTGCAAATCAATAGATTAATACGATCATGTAGTGGATGATTCTCCCCAGTTACAGGATGAACCAGCAGATTACTGCTTTTGGGGATCGCCATAAAAAGCTGTGTTATTAGTTTCAGAACTATTGGAAACCATGGCTGCGTAGGGCAGTCAGGAACTACCAGAATGCCTGGGGCCGAGTCCTGCTCAATCTTAGTCAAGCACTGGCTGATGAGCAAAATGGGGGAAATGCATATAAAAACATTGAATCCCAGTGTAGCGAGAATGCATCTACCGCCACTGCCCCAGGGTCTGGTTCCCATGAGACATACTTTGGTAACTGGTGATTCAATCTGGATGCAAACAAGTCAATCTCTGATATGCCATACCGAGCGACAATATCATTGATTATTACCTATATAAGGTACTTTTACTGGGCAATTTTAGTTCGTATTTTGATTGGTCAAAAAACGCGCAGTTTCCAGCGGGCAATATTACTTGGTATTTTTCTTCTTCCGGGTTTCGCCATTGACTTTACGTAGAAAACTGCGGTCAATCACAAAGCTCCAAGTGTGAATCTTAGGAATTATTACCTATATAAGGTAGTTTTACTGGGCAATTTTAGTTCGTATTTTGATTGGTCAAAAAACGCGCAGTTTCCAGCGGGCAATATTACTTGGTATTTTTCTTCTTTCGGGTTTCGCCATTGACTTTACGTAGAAAAACTGCGGTCAATCACAAAGCTCCAAGTGTGAATCTTAGGAATTATTTTAATTTACGTGGGGATAGGTAATAATTATAATATTGACTGGCTTCTTTCGGGAGACACCAGGAAATATTGCCCGCACTGAGGCTTGGCTGGTCATGTATCAAGTTTTAGCTGTGTAGGAAGGAACTACAGATACTGGTTTAAACTGAAGATAGACACAAAATGCTGGAGTGACTCAGTGGGACAGGCAGCATCTCTGGAGAGAAGGAATGGGTGACAGTTTGGGTCGAGACCCTTCTTCAGAATTTCAGCATTTTGTGTCTACGAGGATCTATGTTTATGTTTATTCCAGCGAGCTGTGCTTGGCAATCTAAACACTTCCAGAATCTATTTATTGCCTCTCCCAACATGATCTTTAAGTTATGTTCACTACATTTTGCCTCTTTTCCCATCATGCTTCCCCAGTATGTAAGCTCATGGGTTAAACATATTACAGACTTACTCAATTTTCGTATAATTTCTAAAACGTCCTTTATCATTTTTGTACTCCATTCCTCTGTTTGTCAAGAGAATAATTCAAAATGCTTCTTTACAGGTGAGCAGCAGGCCAAAGTTAGAGGGATACAAATAGAAGATAGCATTAGAGTTAAAGAAAAAGCCATGGGTGAATTTGATAATAAGAATGAGAATTATAAAACTGTGATGTTGCCAAACTAGAAACTGGTGTGGTGATGGTGATGGTGAATGGGACTTTCTGCATTTTAAAGACACGCAAAAGAGTTTTAGATAACAAGCTTATGAAGGCAGACTGAGGCTGGCTGGTCATGAGAACATTAACGGAGTCAAGTCTAGAGAGAATGCGTAACTGAAATGTTCACATCAATGGTCTCGGTATGATTAAATTATGAAAGTGATGATAGGTACTAATGGTTAATATGGATATTAGCACAAATGTAATTCAGAATTAAGCATAATTAACACAAAAGACTGTAGATTCTTGTCATCTAGAGCAAAAAAAACAAACTTCAGGCAAAATTTGTGGAAGGAAATGGACAATCAGGGTTTCAGGTCTGTTTCAAAGAATGTGGTCATATTTCAGAAGTTACCGAAGAGAGGAATAAAATAGTAAGATTAAATGAGAACTTACCAAGTTTGAAGTTTGATCGTTATTTTGAAGAGTTACGATGAGGGATTACGTGAAGAAGTCCCGCCTGGCGCATGATCGGCATATTTCAAAGCAGCGGCATGAAAAACACAGAACCAATAGCCGGAGTAAGGCTCAATATAGACTAGAACTACCAGATGATCATTTATTTTATGAGGGTTGGGAGTGGAGGGCACGTAGTCCCTCATTGTAACTCCTCATAAAATAACGATCAAACTTCAAACTTGGTAAGTTCTCGTTTAATTTTACTATTTTACTTCGGAGTCACGTGAGTGACTACGTGAAGATTTTGTAGCTCTGTGTTTTTTATGTCGTAGATTCAGTCCATATGACACTCTGGCTCAATCAACACATTAGTGAGTAAATAATACATCTTTTAAACATTTCTTTAGTTTACGTAATGTCTTTTCATTATAAAAGAATGAAAATAACAACCATTCTATCGTAGGGGAAGATTTATAACTAAAGATATAAATTGATAATATAAAACAAGCACAATCAAAGAGAACCCAACACTGCATGTCCAACCCTGACACCGTGAGAACTGGTTTCTTGTAAACTTTGAAAAGTTTCTTTTACATCATCCTACGGCCTCTAATTTTTTGATCGAGTGGCCCGCCCTGTGCCTTTGCCGTGGATGTACCTACCTCCCTGGTGGAATGATTTTTAACATCTCAATGTCTACTCCTGCTGAGTCCCAAAACCTGTTTTAACCATCTAGAATGTAACTATCTGGAACCATCAGTTTGTACTGATACTTTTATGTGTTTTTTTGTGTGTAATAAGTAGCGCTGTCTCACCACCATGGAGACTCTTGCCTACTTCAACATATTGAGTCAATGCTTAACCACACGCGATTTTTGGTCGACAGGATATGCTTTAAAATTTACCTTGGTTCCAGCTCCTCCTGGTCTGCTTTGTTTGGTTAAGTCATAAACATATAAGACAATGTTATCTGTAGTCACATGCATACAGTCTAACGTAACATTTGCAACGTTTGCACTCTTTGTGCTGATACTAAAGCCATGAGCATTATTACTTCAAATGTTAACTTCCAAAACAATGATAGAATTTGAGCCCATTGCCTAAGCAAAGTAAGAACTATGCTGACCTCCCAACTTCTGTATTTTTACTTTGGGCATTAATATATATTCCTTTCCCAATTGGGATATTAATGGATGAGACCCACTAGATTCATGGTCAGCAATTTGTCCTAAATAGGACGATAAAGCACTATGAGCCCTATTAATGGCCCTATCGCTTAGGTGCTGATCAAAAAATGCAATCCAGCAAGGAACTCCAATATATCTGATATGTTAGCAGTATGATAAAATATCTTTGATTCTACCAAAGACTTCCAATTTCTTTATATAAACAAAATACTGTTTTTAATGCTATTTTTCCAAGCTGCAGTTATAACATTCATGGTCCTAGCTCTTGTAATGGTCTGGTCAGAACCTGCAGATTAACAAATTCATATGATCATGCCATGGATTAATTTTTCAACAATTTACTGCAGCTAGGAATCGTCATAAATGGTTCAATTATTATTCTAAACATCAATGAGAACCATGACTGTGTCCGATTTGGGCCACCAAACCGCCCGTGGCAGTCTTGCTATATTTTCATCAGACATTGCCTAATCAGACAGAATGGGGAACATAAAAGAACATATTTCCCCCCCAATGTAGTGAGAATGCATCCACAGCTATTGCTCCTGGGTTTGGTTCCCATGAGACGTATTTGGGCAATTAGTGATTTAATCTAGACGCAAACAGATCAATGTCAGGTAATCCATACCACTGACAAAGTTTTCCAACTTGTGGATTTAATATCCATTCTGTATTGTCTTTAAATTTTCATGATCTGTTGTCTGCCACAATATTGTCTCTCCCTGAGATAGATAGCTGAAAGCCAAATATTCTTAAAGATACACCAATGCCACATCTGGTTAACCAGATAATCACATGATAATGATCTTACTCGACCCATGTGATTGATATATGCCACAGCTGTGGTATTGTCTACTTGTAATTGGACATGCAAATCTTTCATAGTAGAACAATAAGCTTTTAATCCATAAAAGCTCCCAACAACTCCAAATAATTACTACCAAATGTTTGGAGAAATAACTTTCTTGGACAATCCATCTGCCACCACCTGGTGTTATTGTCCGTAGCCCCCTAGATAAGTGACGTATCAGATATTAACCTGGATAAGAACAGATATTACACTTATCTTAGCCCAAAAAACCGAGAAGCTATCCACCATCCGAGAATACTTGCTTCAGTTTGCAATGACTGCTGGCTGCTGAGCTAATATGTTTTTAAGCAGCTTGTGGAACATTCTCAATCCACCACTGTAATTCTGATAAAGCTTCCTTTGGCAATTGCATAGGCCTGTCAAAATGGCCTGCACACTCTTCTAGTGCTTGTGTTTTTGCCCTTTTTAAAACTTTTTGGGTAATGCAGCAACTCTACTGCAGAAATAGCGTTACTAATTTACCCAAGCTCATTCTCGGATAGAGGGATAAGGCTTGTCAACAAGGCAACGACACACATTTGTAATTTTGACACTTTGTCTCTTGGTAAATTTACCAAACATGGTACTGAATCACTCACAAACCCCAAATAGTAAATTGTTGGGGATGGCTGAAGCTTAGATTTTGTTGGATGGATCAGGACCCTAGTCTTTCAACAGGCTTGTAATTGCTGCACTAATGTTTCAGCTGACTCCTGATCATCATTGCCAATTAAAAATGTCATCAAGATAACCATGACCATGTGTCCTTATCAGTGCAAGTGCTGGCTTCACCATTGTGTGAACAGCCTAGAAGCTGAGCTTAATCCATTAGATAATGCCTTAAATTGCCATAGCTGACCCATTTAATTAATTTTTAATTACCTGTGAACATGATGATAAATTGGTACTAAATCATACACATCCTTCAAGACTATAGTAACCAATTACAACTTGTTGATAACAAGTGCCTTGCAGTGTTGAAGGTGTCCATTTTTAAATGTTTTATACTGGACAAAAAGGTGTATTAAAGTGTGTGATGTCTAGAATGACTCTTCAACCACTATCTTTCTTCTGCCTGGGGAAATTATTTGATACAAATTGTACTTCTTCCCAACAATATGGGTTAACATAAGGCTGTGCTGGATAAAAATACTTCCTCACCATACACCTGCCTCTGTTTGATCCATATATCAAATCCCCTTCACATTGGACCACCAATTTTGCAAATGTTTTATGAGGCTGATATCTTTGCCTCTTTATCAATGACTTTGATTTGTTTTAGGCAGGTTCACTCCGTATAACCAAGATTTTCAACATAGCTTGAACTTTATTGACCTGCAAATCTAAAGTGCAAAATGGTCCGAATGGCAATTTTTCTCTCATACCATTGAGCTCAACATATGAGCTATAAACAATGCCACTTATCCTTTTTAAATTTTGGTCATTGCACAATCTTTCACTTGCTTCCCAAAAGCAGTGATGCCACCGCAAACTTGAAATTCTTTGGAATCGTATTCCCTGTGCCTCCACACTATTGAAGACATGGGTGCCTTAATCGGATTCACCATTGGCACCCTAGTAAAGCACGAGTGTTTTCATATAAATCTGCTGTTTCAACCATAACAGCCTCCTGAAGCTGGTGAGAAACCAATTGATGTTGGCCACCATGGTTACCTTCCATGGCCTCACCGCTTCCTTTGGGTATGGTACTTTGTACCCATTAAGTACACCTGGATTTATACTTGTGCTGTGGTGGGTATACGACCAAAACACCACTTTTAGGGTCAGTTTCTTTACTGCCCTGGTACTCCTGAGACTTGCTCAAGGAGACTACCTCCAGCCCAATCTGAGGTTCATATTCCCACAGTGGTAAAAGCACCATATACTTGTATATGGAAACCCCTCAGGGCCTGCCTGGGAATATTCTGGGTTTTTTAGACCCTTGGTTGAAAATTATTTGGAGTATTTCTCCATTTAATATATTCTGAGCCATAAGGCTTTCTTGTCTGGAGGCCTTTCCTTATTAAAATCATTTAACCATTTAAAACCATGGCCTCTCAGACTTCTTTATTTAACTTCCCACTGAAGATTCTTCCCGTGGCTTTTGTGGAGCAACTAAATGCTCCCTACGCTTATTTTTAACGGCCACCGGTATCGGAACCGGCTCCGCACTAATCTGCCGTCCCGATCTTTACTGAGATTCTACCCGGGACGCATTTTAACCTCCGTTTTTCCACCAGTAGTATTTCCACTTTTTCTTTCAACTCCTCGGAGTTTGAACACGCCCTGTAAAATAATTCAATCCACTTACCTGCGGGCCTGTTCCTTACCGCTGGTGGAGCTGCGCTCTGCAGCTCTTTGCCTACCGACAGCGTCGACGTAATGCCGATCATGTGCCAGGCGGGACTTCTTCACGTAGTCACTCATGTGACTCCGAAGTAAAATCATTAGCGAGGAGACATGCTTTGTGCTTTAATGGCTTCATTCTTTCCAACATTTGGTCTGCAAATTTTCTGCACATCTTGTATTGGATATTGGACAGCATTAATAAAGAGATTGTGGAGAAACGTAAGAGGATGTTGTGTTGAAGCTGGAGTCATTGATGTGTCTATAGGAACTGATAGTATTTTTTTAAGTTGACTTTGCTACAGGGTAGTATGTGAGTGAGAAAAAGATAGATAGACCAGGGAAAAGCCTCAGTGGGCAGTCATTCACGATGTGTGGGATGGTCTAGTCTGGATGTCCGCAGTTGCAGGCAGGGCTGTCTGTCATCCCCCACTTATGCAGGTGATGGGCTGTTCTTGCATGGAGGGTGCGGATTCTGTTCAGGGTTAGTCATTGGTGCAATGGAGGCCAAAACCCGGTGGTTTCACGGTGGGGTCTGAGATGACCTCTCCATTGTTGGTGTGGGCATCTTTCCATACTCTGCGCCCCTCAGACTTGGAGTCAAAGTCTTCCAGGGATTTAACGGAAGACCAGAAGGGTTTGTGGGACTTCAGGCGCATGTTGGGCAGATTGTCCAAGTCAGCATGGATAGGAAAGTCCGGGTTAGCCTCGATGGTGCACCAATCATGTGCACACATTGTCAACTGCATCATCCAGTTTGCCGATGGCACCACTGTTGTTGGATGAATACAGATGATGATGAGTCAGCATATAGAAGTGAGATCGATTGACTGGCCAAATGGTGCCAGCACAACAACATGACCCTCAATGTCAGTAAGACCAAGGAATTGATTGTATACTTTGGAAGAGAAAGGGTGTGAACCCACAAACCTATCTATATTGACGGGACAATGGTGGAGTCAAAAGCTTCCGTCCTGGGCATGCATATTTCTGAAGATCATTCTTGAACCCAGCACATTGGTACAACTATAAATAAGCCCTTCAATGCCTCTACTTCCTGAGAAGATTGAAGAGATTCGGTATGTCAGAGAGGACTCTCTTGAACTTCTACAAGTGTAGAAGAGAAGCATATTGGCTGGTTGCATCGCGGCCTTGTTCAGCAACTTAAATGCTCAGGAGCAAATAAGACTGCAAATAGTTTTGAACACTACCCAGTCCATCGCGGGTTTTGACCTTCCCACCATCGAAGGGATGTACTGAAATCGCTGACTCAAAAAGGCAGCCAGCATCATCAGAGACCCACACCATCCTGGCCACACACTCATTTCACTCTTGCCATCGGGAAGAAGGTACAGGAGCCCAAAAACTGTAATGTTCAGGTTCAGAAACAGCTTCTTCCCTACAGCCATCAGGCTATTAAATACTACAAACTACACTACAAATTATGAACTACAGAGACTATTATTGTTATTATTGAAGTATCATTTTTTATGCGTGCATGTCTCTCTCTCTCTCTCTCGCTCTCTCTCGCTCTCTCTCTCTCTCTCTCTCTCTCTCTCTCTCTCTCTCTCTCTCTCTCTCTCTTTCTCTTTCTCTCCCCCCTCCCCCATGATCATATTGAATGGCGGTGCAGGCTCGAAGGGCCGAATGGCCTACTCCTGCACCTATTTTCTATATTTCTCTCCCTCCCTCTCCCTCTCCCTCTCCCTCTCCCTCTCCCTCTCCCTCTCCCTCTCCCTGTGAGTATGTGTATACATACACACTGAACTTTTTTTCGTATTTATTATATTGTTTACAGTACTATCTTTACATATTCTGTTGTGTTGCTGCAAGTAAGAATTTCATTGTTCTATCTGGGACATATGGCAATAAAACACTCTTGACTTGATTATTTCGGGAAGAGGTGGCTGTATATGCTTTTACTCTTGTAGGTGTTGTTGCTGGGTGTGGGGCTGGTGATTCACAGTTGGTGAATCTGGTATGATGAACACAGCACCCATTATTTGGGACCTTATGGAAACAGGCCTGGAGGAAACAGGCCTGTTGTTAGGAGGTTTGTTTTTTTTAACTGCTCTGTTACCATTTCCTTAATGATAGATTATAAGATTTTCCCTTCCTTTCTGTAGTTCTGCTTTCATTCGGCTTCGTTTTATAAGTAGTCAGGTTATTTTTGTTACCTTTCGAACTGCAGGAATCACTGTATAACCTATGAAATCAGTATATTTACTCTTGCCACGGATCGTTCTGTGGACTTGACAGCTCCATGAGTGGCGCAGTAGAGCTGCTGCCTCACTTCTCCAGTGATTGGGTTAAAACCTGACCTGTCGATGGGGGATTTTGTATGCTCTTCTTGTGACTGCATAGGCTTCCCATAGACACCTCGCTTTCCGCCCACATCCCGATCATGTGCAACTTGATCGGTTAATTGGTCACTGTGAATTTCCATTGCTTTGTCTGCGTGGGAGGGTGGTGTTGGACAATAGGAGTGCAACCAAAAAGGCCAAAGTGCGCTTGATAGTTGAAGCTGACCACAGCTGAAGAACCAGTTTCTATATTCAGCCTGCTGGCTGTATTAAATTCTTGCTGAATAAAAAGCAAATGCTTCTTCTACAATTACCTTTTCCCTAGAATAGTTTCTCTTGTCTCATTGCCAGGAACCCACATTAACTTCTAAATTTTTGCTTTTTATATATCTGTAGAAACATTTGTGGTTTATTTTTATATATGTTGTAATTTGCTCTCTTATTCTCTTTTTCATTGGTCCTTGGTTCTCCTGTGTAAATTCAGATTTTTTTCCCGATTTCTTAGGCTTATAGCTCTTTTTTGGCATTTATATGTCTTTACCTATTATCCAATACTATCTTTAATTTCTTTTGTTTACCAAGAGTAGAGCACTTTTCCTTTTGGGCTTATATTCCCTACATGGATATACAGTATACCGGTGTGTATGTATATATATATATATATATATATATATCCATGTATTGTATTTATTGTAGGTCATTGTCATGACGATGAGCCATGATGATGCAAATATCTTGACCTTTGAATCAGGTGACTTGGAGGTCAGATCGCATGTGCACTGTGTATGCCACGGCATGTGGCCATGGCTGGGTGAGATAATAAATACGGAGACCAAGGAATATAACCTGTAAATATTGTGTCCGTATCATTATTATTCCACATCTGAGGCGAAGATGTGACATTGGCTACGAGGATATTTCGGATATTTTGGATTCTGAATCCATGGCTACGAGCTGGAAAAAGATTTTTTTTAAATGGCAATCGCCGGAGTTCATTTCTTAGCACTTTGCGGAGTTCCACGCTTCGATCGGACGGGTGATGCGGGTTCCGTCAGCGTGAAGTGGAATGCTTGGCTGGAGGAATTCGAAGTTTACGCTGACAGTCGAGGGCTCTTTCTTGAGGAGAGTACGCCAGGGCAGAAAGCGTTGCGGAGAGCGTTGCTTCTTTTCACCCAGCAGTTCAAGAAATGTTTAAAACACTGCCTGATACCGGAATGAAGAAAGACTATAAGAAAGCCGTTGATGCTTTGAACAGTCAATATGTGGTGGTGCCGAATGCTTCATTTCAATACCATTTATTCCATAAAACAGTGCAGGAAGAGGGCGAGACTGTTGCTCAATTTGTGTTGAGACTCAGACAGGTGTCTATAGGATGCAAATATGTGGCTGCTGATGTGGAAAACCAGATATTGGATCAGGTTGTCCAGCTTTGCAGGCCAGACAAGCTCAGGGGAAGGCTGCTGGAAAAAGGGGGTGAGTTAAACCTAATGATGCTTTGTCGATTGCAGCAGCACTGGAAGCTGTTGAGGGATAATTTCACAGCATGAAATTGCAAGATTCCAAGACTGGGCAAGTTAACCAGCTGTCCTACGGTAGACCAAGAAGTATGCCTGAACGTGAGATCGAGTGTTACAGGTGTGGCAACAAGGGTCACATAGGGAAAGATGCATGTTGTCCAGCAAAAGCTAGAACATGTAGGAAATGTGGAGATAAAGATCATTTGGCAAAGAAATGTAAAAGTAAGGCCAGGGACAAGACAAGTGATAACAACAAGAAAGAGAAGTCGAGTGAAAAGAAAGACAGACCTTGGCAGAAAAAGAAAGGTCATGTCCGTCACGTAGAAGGTGATTTCGGAAGTGATGAAGACAGTGATGAAGCTGGTGAGCATGTTGTTAAAAGGAATTATCAGTTTGCATTGAATGAAAGCCATCACAAGAAAGTTGGGGTGACCATCGGAGGTGTTACAGTGCCAATGATTGTAGATTCTGATAGCGACAGCAACGTAATTGACAGATCACTTTGGGAATGCTTGAAACAGCAGAAATTCAAGTGCATGACAAGGAGGTGTAGTAGGAAGTTCTATCCATACACCGCAACTAAATCATTGCAGACCATTGATGTTTCACAGCTAAAGTAGGAGATAGAGAAACTGAAGCAGAATTCGTGGTGATAGAGGAGAAGGGAGAACCTCTGCTGAGTAGAAATACAGCTCGAGAGCTGGGAGTGCTTCACATCGGAGTGCATGTCAATTCAGTGCAGTCATATGATGACATGAGGCAGGAATTTCACTCAGTATTCCAAGGGGTTGGAAATTGAAAAGTCGGCAAGTGAATTTAGCCATGGATGAAAATGTCAAGCCAATGGCTCAAGTGGTGCGGAGAATGCCATTTGGACTTTGTGGAAAAGTAGAAGCTAAAATCAAGGAGTTGATTGATCAGGACATTATTGAGCCAGTTGAACGTTCGACACCATGGGTGAGTCCAGTTGTGATTGTGCCAAAACCCAATGATGACATTAGACTGTGCGTTGACATGAGGAGAGCTAATGAGGCAATAATCAGAGAAAGACACACAATTCCTACGGTCGATGAGGTGCTACAAGAATTATCAACCAGTAAAGTGTTTTCCAAAATTGATCTCAAGTGGGGATATCATCAATTGGATTTACGTCCTGAGTCAAGAGAGGTGACAACATTCGTCATTCACTGCGGATTGTACCGGTACAAAAGACTGATGTTTGGAATCAATGCTGCTGACGAGATCTAACAGTACAGATCTACAGAGTGATTCAATGGGTACCAGGAGTAGCAAACATATCAGATGACATCATTGTCCATGCATCAATTCGTGAAGAACATGACAGGAGGTTGAAACTAGTGTTGACTAAACTTCAAGAAGCAGTACTCACCATGAATGAAGACAAGTGCACGTTTGGCGTCTCTGAGATGGATTTCATGGTACACAGAATCACAAATGAAGGGCTGAAGCCAGCCTAAGCTAAAGTGAAAGCTGTTGCAGATGCATGTGAACCACAGAATGCAACCCAGATGATGAGTTTTCTAGGACTGATCAATTACTGTGCAAAATGTATTCCAAATTTTGCTACACTGGCAGATCCACTGAAAATGTTGACCAGGAAAGACGTAACATTCCAGTTTGGTAATGAACAGAGACAGGCACTGAAACCGTCTAATGAGTGCAGAAACCCTTGGATATTATGATCCAGCTGCACCAACAAAAGTCATAGCAGATGCTAGTCCGGTCAGTTTAGGAGCAGTGCTGGTACAGACACATGCAGATGGACCCAGAATCATAGCATATAGAAACATAGAAACATAGAAATTAGGTGCAGGAGTAGGCCATTCAGCCCTTCGAGCCTGCACCGCCATTCAATATGATCATGGCTGATCATCCAACTCAGTATCCCGTACCTGCCTTCTCTCCATACCCTCTGATCCACTTAGCCACAAGGGCCAAATCCAACTCACTCTTAAATATAGCCAATGAACTGGCCTCAACTACCCTCTGTGGCAGAGAGTTCCAGAGACTCACCACTCTCTGTGTGAAAAAAGTCTTTCTCATCTCGGTCTTAAAGGATTTCCCCCTTATCCTTAAGCTGTGATCCCCTTGTCCTGGACTTCCCCAACATCGGGAACAATCTTCCTGCATCTAGCCTGTCCAACCCCTTAAGAATTTTGTAAGTTTCTATAAGATCCCCTCTCAATCTCCTAAATTCCAGAGAGTATAAACCGAGTCTATCCAGTCTTTCTTCATAAGACAGTCCTGACATCCCAGGAATCAGTCTGGTGAACCTTCTCTGCACTCCCTCTATGGCAATAATGTCCTTCCTCAGATTTGGAGACCAAAACTGTACGCAATACTCCAGGTGTGGTCTCACCAAGACCCTGTACAACTGAAGTAGAACCTCCCTGCTCCTGTACTCAAATCCTTTTGCTATGAAAGCTAACATACCATTCGCTTTTTTCACTGTCTGCTGCACCTGCATGCCTACTTTCAATGACTGGTGTACCATGACACCCAGGTCTCGCTGCATCTCCCCTTTTCCTAATCGGCCACCATTTAAATAATAGTCTGCTTTCCTGTTTTTGCCACCAAAGTGGATAACCTCACATTTATCCACATTATACTGCATCTGCCAAACATTTGCCCACTCACCCAGCCTATCCAAGTCACCTTGCAGTCTCCTAGCATCCTCCTCACAGCGAACACTGCCCCCCAGCTTAGTGTCATCCGCAAACTTGGAGATATTGCCTTCAATTCCCTCATCCAGATCATTAATATATATTGTAAATAGCTGGGGTCCCAGCACTGAGCCCTGCGGTACCCCACTAGTTACTGCCTGCCATTGTGAAAAGGACCCGTTTACTCCTACTCTTTGCTTCCTGTTTGCCAGCCAGTTCTCTATCCACATCAATACTGAACCCCTAATACCGTATGCTTTAAGTTTGTATACTAATCTCAGTCGATCTTTAACCAGCGTGGAGAGAAGGTGTTCTCAAACAGAGAAAGGAGCACTGGGACTAGTGTGGGCCCGTGAAAGGTTCCATGCATACTTGTGCGACATTGAATTTGAACTTGTGACAGATTACAAGCCGCTGGAAGTGATCTATTCGACAAGGTCTAAGCCATGTGCCAGAATAGAACGTTGGGTGCTGAGACTCCAATAGTATGTACAAAGTAGTCCACATTGCTGGAAAAGCAAACATGGTGGACCCGCTGTCGAGACTGTTGAAGGATGAACAGCTGGGAGCAACAACCACGTTAGAGAGGGAAGCAGAGAACTTTGTGCGATTTGTTGGGATTCAGTCAACACCAGGAGCCATGACAACGAAGGAAGTTGAAAGGGAACATGATCCTGAATTCAAAGATATCAGAGAGTGTATTCACAGTGGTCAATGGGATTAATGCCCTTACAAAACATATGGTTCCATAAAAGATGAATTTTGTGTAATTGGTCAGTGTGTGCAGAGAGGTAGCAGATTGGTGATCCCGCAGGCACTATGACCAAGGATTGTGTCATTACCTCATGAAGGACATTTAGGCATCGTCAGTACCAAACAGAATTTACGGAGCAAAGTGTGGTAGCCAAGTTGTGAGAAAGATGCCGGAAAATTTGTCAAGACCTGTCACGGATGCCAAATCACAAGCACGAGCAACCCGCCAAAACCAATTAGAAGTACAAAGTTGCCAACAGGACCATGGGTTGATATAGCTGTTGACTTTCTTGGACCACTTCCAACAGGTGAATCAATTATGGTAGTGGTAGACCACTATAGTAGGTACTATGAGTATGCAGTGATGAAGTCAACTACAGCAGAAAAGACTGTACAGGCATTAGCAGAGATCTTCGCCAGACACGGGTTGCCTGTTACATTGTACTCTGACAATGGGCCACAGTTTGTTTCCGAGACATTTGCTGAGTAAATGAGAATCACAAGCATCCATCATCACAAAGCGACTCCTAAATGACCACAAGCTAACGGAGAAGTAGAGAGACAAAACCAGTCCCTAGAGAAGAGGATACGAATCGCCCATGCCGATGGAGCGGCTGGGCTTGTACACTTCTGGAGTTTAGAAGGATGAGAGGGGATCTCATTGAAACATATAAGATTGTTAGGGGCTTGGACATGCTAGAGGCAGGAAACATGTTCCCGATGTTGGTGGAGTCCAGAACCGGGGGCCACAGTTTAAGAATAAGGAGTAAGCCATTTAGAATGGAGACGAGGAGACATGTTTTCACACAGAGAGTTGTGAGTGTGTGGAATTCTCTGCCTCAGAGGCCGGTGGAGGCCGGTTCTCTGGATACTTTCAAGAGAGAGCTAGATAGGGCTCTTAAAGATAGTGGAGTCAGGGGATATGGGGAGAAGGCAGGAACGGGGTACTGATTGGGGGTGATCAGCCATGATCACATTGGCGGTGTTGGCTTGAAGGGCCGAATGGCCTACTCCTGCATCTATTGTCTATTGCTCCTCCAATTTACAGTGGGACTCACTCTGGCCATGGAGGAGGCCCAGGACAGAAAGGTCAGATTCGGAATGGGAGGGATAGTTGAAGTGCTGAGCCAAGGGGAGATCAAGTTGGTTATTGTGAACTGAATGAAAGTGTTGGGCGAAACGATCGCCAAGCCTCTGCTTAGTCTCCCCGATGTAGAGCAGCTGACACCTAGAGCAGCGGATGCAATAGATGAGGTTGGAGGAGGTGCGGGTGAACCTCTGACGCACCTGGAAAGTCTGCTTAGGTCCTTGCATGGAGTCAAGGGGGGAGGTAATGTGACACTGGTCCTGGGCCTCCTCCATGGCCAGAGTGAGTCCCACCGTAAATTGGAGGAGCAGCACCTCATATTTTGCTTGGGTCGTTTACACCCAAGCGGTATGAACATTGACTTCTCCAATTTCAGGTAGTCCTTGGTTTCTCCCTCTTTCCCCTCTCCTTCCCAGCTCTCCCACAGCCCACTTCTTTCCGCCTCTTCCTTTCTTCTTCCCGCCCCCACCACCCCCACATCAGTCTGAAGAAGGGTCTCGACACGGAACTTCACCTATTCCTTCGCTCCATAGATACTGCGTCACCCGCTGAGTTTCTCCAGCATTTTTATCTACCTGTAATTCATGTTGAGGTCTCCAGGAGCTACTCCCTACTGCCTGTATATTCTCTCTTCTGGTGGAATCTTTCCTCTTGCTGAAATCGTGATGAAACACTGACTTGCCATAGGGAAATGTTACCATGAATATGGCTGTGTTAATCCATTGTTAGGCTCATCTGTGAAACTGATTTCCCAATTAAGAAATAGGTCCCCTGGTGTTAGGGAGAAATTGCAAGGTTCACTGAGCTTCAAGCAACATTGTCATGTCTAAATTCAATATCCACAGTTGATATTGATACTGGGGTAAGCATTTTGTAACAGTTGTAAATTGACTGTGTCTTGTTAGATCACTTCAGGGTCAATCAAATCAGTCTTGTCAAGTCTTGTCAAATGTGGGCAATGAAGATTTTTAAGGTATTAGGAAAGCTGTAAGTTTTTGTTATCTAGTTGTTTAATGTTCATCATTTTATACGACAGTTTATTTTATAGAGATTCCAGTTTCTTAACTGAATTCTAATTCCCTTGCCGCGTTGAGATTGAACTTGTTTCTTTGGATTGTTAGGCCAGACTTTTGGGTATTGACTTCTCTAACTTCGTAACCCTTGCTTTCCCTCTCTCTCCATCCCTCCCCCTTTTCAGTTCTCTGACCAGTCTTCTTCTTCTTGCCTATGGTGTGCACAGCCTAAAGTTGCAGGACAACTTGTTCTATTTGATCTTATTTGATTGTGCACACTGGGTTGATTGCATTTGTCGAAACAGTCAGACCACGTGAAGATTGCAATCTTCCACCCCTCTGACCAGTCTGACTGTCCCTAATTCCATTTTATCCACTTGATCTCACAGTCTCCATCACAAGAAATAAACTATTGACTGATGACTATTACAAACCCACTAACTCCCACAATTACCTCGACTGCACTTCTTCCCACCCTGCTTCCTGCAAAGACTCTATCCCCTATTCCCAATTCCTCCATCTACGCCGCATCTGCGCCCAGGATGAGGTGTTCCATACCAGGACACCTGAGATGTCCTCATTCTTTAGGGAACCCTCTCCCATCATAGATGGGGCCCTCACTTGTGTCTCCTCAGTAGCCTGCAACTCCGTCCTTGCTCCCCCTCCCCCTAGTCGCAACAGAGACAGAGTCCCCCTAGTCCTTATCTTCCACCCCATCAGCCGTCGCATATAACACATAATCCTCTGAAATTTCTGCTACCTACAATGGGATCCCACCACTAGCCACATTTTCCTATCTCCACCCCTTTCCGCCTTCCGCAGAGACCGTTCCTTCCGCAACTCCCTAGTTAACTCATCGCTTCCCACCCAAACCACCCCCTCCCCAGGTACCTTCCCCTGCAACTGCAGAAGATGCAACACCTGTCTCTGTACCTCCTCCCTCAACTCTGTCCAGGGACCCCGACAGTCCATTCAGGTTAGGCAGAGGTTCACTTGCACCTCCTCCAACCTCATCTACTGTATCCGTTGTTCAAGATGTGGACTCTTATACTTCGGTGAGACCAAGCGAAGACTGGGCGATCGTGTCGTGGAACACCTTCGCTCAACCCGCTTGAACCAACCTGATATCCCGGTTGCTAAACACTTTAATTCTCCTTCCCATTCCTACACAGACCTTTCTGTCCTCGGTCTTCTCCATTGTCAGGGTGAGGCTAAATGCAAACTGGAGGAACAGCATATTTTGCTTGGGCAGCTTACAGCCCAGTGCTATGAATATTGATTTCTTTCACTTCAGGTAGCCCCGGCATTCCCTCTCTCTCCATCCCTCCCCCACTCGTCACCCAAGCTTCTCATTTTCACCCTACAAACAGCTAACAATGGCCTGTTTCCTTTATCATCATTACTTTTTTGCATATCTTTCATTCATTGTTCTTTATCTCTCCACATCACCATCTATATCTCTCCTTTCCCTTATCCCTCTGAAGAAGGGTCTCGACCCAAAACTTCACCCATTCCTTCTCTCCAGAGATGCTGCCTGTCCCGCTGAGTTACTCCAGCTTTTTGCGTCTATCTTCCATTTTATCTCTTTTTGCTTCGTTATTACTGTCTCCTACCTAACAATGATCTATTCTAAATTTTCCTTGATCTCCACCCCCTTTGTTATCACACTTTATACTTAATATCTTGTTATCACACCTTACACTTCCTTATCACTGTATCTCCCCCTACCCTTACTCTCAGTCTGAAGAAGGATCTCGACCCAAAATGTCACCCATTCCTTCTCTCCAGAGATGCTGCCTGTCTCGCTGAGTTACTCCAGCATTTTGTGTCTATTTTCAGTTTAAACCTGCATTTGCAGTTCGTTCCTAAACACTTTTGGGTTAAGGGGCTGTCGCACTGCTGCGACCTAATCCGCGAGTTCAGAAGAGTTTGCCCTCGACTCATACTCGCAGCATGGTCGATACAAGGGCCTAGGAGGTATTTGTAACTCTCCTTCATGCTCAAGAGTAGTCCCCGCGTACTCGAGGCCTCAGCTAGGTCGCGGTGTATTTTTCAACATGCTGAAAAATGCCAACGAATAATAAAAGGTCGCCGTGGAAAAAATCGATATTTTTTTTACTCGTAGATTTAGTCGGGGTAGGTCGTAGTAGGTCAGCATGTTATTCGTAGGTAATCGAGGGTAGTCGAAGGTAGTCAAAGGTAGTCGTAGATAGTCTTCAACATAGTCGAAGGGAGATCGAAGGAGGTCGTCTTCACTCTCCACTATTCAATGTCCAATTTTCCCGAAGCTAGTCGAAGGAGATCGAAGGAGGTCTTCCACATAGTCGAAGGAGGTCTTCAACATGACACTTTTTCAAACTCTCCTAAACTCTTCTAAACTCGCCAATAAGTCGCCGCAGTGGGACAGCAACTTTAGTTGTCTAATAGAGGTCAGCACAGATGTAATGGACACTCCCCAGAGCCGATGAAGCTCCAGCGACTGGATAGATAATGTGTTGTGGACTTGCTATGATGCAGATTGCATATTGGTGACACAGTGCCGCAGCTGGAAGAGCCACAGCCTCACGTGCACCGGAGACCCGGATTCAATCCTGACCTTGGCTGCTGTCTGTGCGTAGTTTGAACATTCTCTCTGTGACTGCAGCGGTTTCATCAGTAGTCAGCATTGACTTAGTGGGCTGTGGGGGCCTGTTCCGATGCTATATCTCTAAAAACTTAAAAACAAATTACATGTCAGCACCCTAGAGGGTTAGTTGTTTGGAAATCAGCTCTTTGTTTTCCAATGACAGCAGTTCGCCTCCAATACTGACATTTCTGTATCTTGGACATAAGGTCATAAGGTCATAAAAGATAGGAGCACAATTAGGCCATTTGGCCCATCCAGTCTACTACGGCATTCAAACATGGCTGATCTATTGCTCCCTTCTAACCCCATTCTCCTGTCTTCTCCCCATAACCCTTGACACCCATGCTAATCAAAATGGATCTGCTCTTTGGTGAGCTGGGATATTGGATACTGTACCACTCCATTTGGCTTGCCTTTGTGGTGGCAGTGTTTAAACTGGTGTTTAACAGTGGCAGTCACATGAAAACTTTGATCTGCATATCTGTTTCAGCTCCTCTTCCTTCTGTTCTCCATCCTTCACTTTGATTTTCCTGAGAGTAGGGAATGTTGGATGTCTTTTTTCAGAACTTGCAATTATATAGAACAAAGAAAGTCTGACTGCTGTTGGGAAAGTGGCGAGCTCAACAGAGGTGCATATGGGCAGAACAGTCAACTCAGTAAGGCATGGAGGAATAATGATACACAGAACAGACATGTTTACTATTGAGATTAAAAACCATCCACTATGTCCCAGGATCACCATAAGGAGAAGAATTTTTCACTGAATCTTGGTCAGGAGAAGGTTGAAGTGTTAGATGTCTCACCTTGATATATTCAGTGAGATCGTGGACCTTCATGCTTTTGCAACTGGTGGTCACCTCTCGCCATCTGGCAATGGGTCTCGACCTTCAGAACCCTCTAGTGGATAGCATCTCATTCCTATTGTGGATTTATTTGATGAGAATTTCTTGGAAGAGATCTGTGAGAGTTGGGAATGTCCTCCTTACTGCCTCGTTCAGGTACTTGCAGTCAAGTTGTATTGCCTTGTTAAGGAGCTATTTGAGAAAAAGAGCTCTACTGTGTTAAGGGCCTGTCTCACTGTATGAGGTAATTTAAGAGCTCTCCCGAGTTAAAAAAAAAATCAAAGTTGTGGTAAGCACGTAGAATGTACGTAGCTGGTACGTCAGAGCTCGGGATGTCTCTTAGCGGCTCGTAACGCTAACGGCAGGTACTCGGGAAACGCGGTAAGCTCGTGAAGACTCGTGAAGATTTTTCAACATGTTGAAAAATGTCCACGAGAACCCCGAGTACCCACGAGCGGCTATTATCGTAATTCTCCAAGTTCGAAACAGGGGAAACCTGGGAGAACTCTTGAATTAGCTTGTACAGTGGGACAGGCCCTTTAGCTTCCTGGCTAAGTGCTGACAGCTACTGCTGTACAGGTTAGGAAGAATCAGAAGCAATGCTGCCTCTTATATATTTTTTTAAACTCGGGAGCGCTCTTGAATGAGCTCGTACAGTGGGACAGGGCCATTACTCCAACACGGAGCTAATGATTTTTTCATATACACTTTTAGGGAAGGTACAGAGAAGCAAGGGAGAACAGGAGAAAGAAGTTCGATGAAGTATATCATTACCTCATGGATGTCATGGCCTGGCGTTTGGAGATGGATAAAGGAGACGTGGAAGAGTTTGTTTTGGATTCTCTGTCTGTAAGTATTGCTTCCCCGTAACTTTACTCATTATATTTGAATTGTGGATTTACGTTGATTCGTACCTTCAATGTAATGCTATAACGCTGTAACACTATATTCTGCCCTCTGGTATTTTTATCTTTGCATTATTTGTTCAGATCATAAGACATAGGAGCAGAAGTGGGCCATTTTGCCCATCGAGTCTGCTCCGTCATGCAATCATTGCTTATCTATTTTTACCTCTCAACCGCTCTCTCCTGTCTTTTCCCGTAACCTTTGACGTCCTTACTAATCAAAAACCTATCAATCTCCGCTTTAAAAATACTCAGACTTGGCCTCCACAGGTCCCTGTGGCATTGAATTCCATAGATTCATCACCCTCTGGCTAAAGAAATTCATCCGCATCCCCATTCTAAAAGGTACATCCTTTCAGTCGGAGGCTGTGCATTCTGGTTCTAGACTGTCCCACTGACGGAAACATCCTCTCCACATCCACTACATCTAGGCCTTTCATTATTTGATAGGTTTCAATGAGTTGCCTTTTGTTTTTTTAAAAAGCTTCATAAACTTTTTCCTGCTAATCTTTGCCATATATGCCATCTCTTTTGCTGTAATGCTGCCCTTGGCACTTGACTTCCTTTGTCAGCCATGGTTGCCTCATGCTCCCTTTTAGTATGTTTCTTACTATTTGGGGGGAAGCTTCCCATGTCGTCCAATTCACTCCAAGAAACTCTTTAGACTTTAGAGATACAGCTTGGGAACAGGCCCTTCATCCCACCGAGTACGCACTGACCAGCAATCACCCCGCACACTAACACTATCCTACGCACTAGGGAGAATTTTACAAATTACCAAAGAAAATTAACCCAGAAACCTGCACGTCTTTGGAGTGTGGGAGGAAGCCGGAGCACCCGGAGAAAACCCACGTGGTCACAGGGTGAACATGCAAACTCCATACAGACAGCACATGTAGTGAGGATCGAACCCGCATCTCTGGCTCTGTAAGGCAGTGTGCCACTGTGCTGCCCATTATCCTGCCAATGCTATCCACTCTCATTCCTACCAGGGTCCCCTTCCATTCAACTTTAGCCAGCTTCTCCGTCATGCCTCTGTAGTTCCCTTTACTCAACTGGGGTTCCTTCACCTTAAGCTTCCTAATCAAATCTGGTTCATTCTACAACACCAGATCCAGAACTGCCTTTTCCTCAGTAGGCACCACCACAAGCTGCGGTAAAAACCATCTCGTAGACATTCTATAAATTCCTTCTTTTGGGTTCAAGTACCAACTTGATTTGCCCAGTCTATCTGCATATCGAAATCCCCCATGACCACTGCAACATTGTATTTCTTAATGCATTTTCTACCTACAACTGTAATTTGTACCCTACATGTTGGCTACTATTCAGAGGCCTGTATATAACTCTCATCGGGGTCTTTTTACTCTTGCATTGCAGTTTCTTAGCTGTATCTGCAGGATTCTGCATCTTCTGATCCTATGTCATTTCTTGCTAAGGATTGGATTTCATTCCTTACTAACAGAGGCACCCAACCACTCTGCCCATTTGATACAATACTGTATGTATCCTTGGATCAATTCCTCTGAGTATACTATTCCCAATGTCTCCCTGATTCATGATGCCATCTTTAGGTTGTTTAACTTCCCCATGTCCAACACTCTCATCCTTACAGGACTCAAGAACCCTTGACATGTTACACAAGCTCAAGGGTTGAGGCTCCTATAACACTGCCTCTTGGAACCCTCTTACCTGCCTCACTTGCAGTCACACCCTCTTTCTCCTGACCATGCACCAAATTCGAAGTAGTTAATCTAATTGGTATGACTGCCTTTGGAAACGGGAGCATTACCTGTACGCTAACAAGGTAATGTTCCCGTCCTTGATGTGTTTGAAGCTCAGATTGCAGGTTATCAGTTTCGATCTTGAGTTTCTCGAGCAACCAACACTTGCTGTTGATGTGGTCATGAGGAACGATGGGGTCCACCAGCTCCCACATCATGCAGCTAAAGCACATCACGTGATCCTGCATCCCAACTTTATTTCTTCCTAACTGCTCCTTTTTAAACTTCCAGCTGCTGCTGCGCGGCCTCCAGGCTTGAAGCTGACTGGTTTGCTAATTCACTACCTCTTTCCACAGCTCTTCTTGCCAAAGCCCCCAGCCAAAGTCTCAGTTCTGCACTTGGCCTCGTCACAGCCACAAAACGCCACTCCCAAAACACCTCTCTGCTAAACCTTATCTTCCTTTTATTGGCTCCTGGGTCTCTTCCTCAGCCAATCAAACCCACTATTATAAAAATAACTGCTCACTCTCTCTCTTCTCCTGCCGATTGTTGTACTTGCCTATGGCTTGGTTCTACTTGTGTATAATATGATTTCACTGGATAATGTGCATAGAAAACTTTTCACTATCTCAATACAAATGACAGTAATAAAACCAATATCAATGTGTATATTCATGAAGGGAGTGTAGTGGATGCAGTCCACGTGGACTTCAGTAAGGCCTTTGACAAGATCCAACATGGTAGGCTATCCAACACACACTAGGAACAGTTTTTAAATTTATACTAAGCCAATTAACCTACAAACCTGTACATATTTGGAATGTGGGAGGAAACCGATGATCTCGGAGAAAACCCACGCAGGTCACGGGGAGAACATACAAACTCCGTACAGACAGCACCCATAGGATCGAACACGAGTCTCTGGTGCTGTAAGTGCTGTAAGGCAGCAACCCTACCGCTGCACCACCGTGCAGCCCTTGTTTCCACCTCCAGTTCGAGAGATTTGCCAGTGATTGTCAATATCACCTTTGGGATTGTCAATTTCTTCTGAACGCCCCTCCTCTATTTTGAGCGATCAGCCAGAAATTTCCAGAAATCTGTGTGCTTGTTGCATTTTTCAAGGGGGTGTCGACCACATCGTTGAACCTCTTCCTCTGAGAGAGCTTGTAAAATTAATATTGTATTACAGCACGGTCCAGGGGGGTTGTGCTTGCTGAAGAGTCTACATAACGCTGTTCTCAAGCATGTTTTGCTGATGTTTTGCAATTTCTTTTTAAAAACTGCTGTTGCATATACCTCCACAATTCCTCATGGCAATGCATTTCAGATTCTTACAACTGTATGTACATGCTTTTCTGTGCCACCTTTGGTTCTTCTTCCAGTCACCTTCTGGCGATGTCCTCTAATTCTCACTCCTTGCCCTTGAAATGCTTTTTTCCCTACCCATTCTCTTCATATCACTATTATTCTTTTTATTGCCATACCCTAATTAATCAGGAAAGAACATAAGCAGGGAATTTGGAAGCTTTCAAGGGGCCATAAAACGTCCTTGACAAGTAGGCATAAGCAGAATTCCAAGGCATTTTGTGAAAGTATTAATGGAAAGAGGGTAGTTAGAGAAAGGGTAGGCCAAGGATGAAGGAGGGGATTTTTGCTTGAGGTCAGAAAGTTCTAAATGGCTACATTGGATTGATATTCACCAAGGAGAAGGTCATAAATGATGATAAGGTTATGGGGGGGGGGGGGGTATGTAGATATTCTAGCCCATGTCAATATTAAAAAGGGAGGCGGTTTTAGGTGTATTGAAAAACATTATGGTGGATTGACCTCGCAGGGAGCTGGTAGCCCTTGTGTTCATGCTTATCTTCTAGTAGCTGTTTTCTCCTTCAACCTTCCCTCTCTTCCCCCCCCACCTCTTTTATTGTCTCTTTTATCTTGCCACCATCATCGATCTGCTTCTATCTCCCAACTCCACCCCTCTCCCTCCGCTACCTGGTTTCATCTGCCATAATCCTTTACCTATCCTCGGTCCACCAATATCTTCTGTCTCCTCAGCATGCTCCTGTTTATAGTGGCTATCTCCCCATTCCACTCCACTTGCCCCTTCTCCACAGGTATTGTGTCACCATAGATATTGTTGATACCCACATCACTTGAATGAACCAAGTCAATAATTGTAAGTCATTCAATTGTGAATGTTTCTAAGTTGCTGCATGTAGAAACATAGAAACATAGAAAAATAGCTGCAGGAGTAGGCCATTCGACCCTTCGAGCCAGCACCGCCATTTAATATGATCATGGCTGATCATCTAAAATCAGTACCCTGTTCCTGCTTTTTCCCCGTATCCCTTGATTCCTTTAGCACTAAGAGCTCTATCTAACTCTCTCTTGAAAACATCTAGTGAATTGGCCTCCACTGCCTTCTGTGGCAGTGGAGAATTCCACAGATTCACAACTCCCTGGGTGAAGACATTTTTTCTCATCTCATCCTAAATGGCCTACCCCTTATTCTTAAACTGTGACCCCTGGTTCTGGACATTGGGAACATTTTTCCTGTATCTAGCCTGTCCAACCCTTTAAGAATTTTATATGTTCTATAAGATCACCTCTCATCCTTCTAAATTCCAGTGAATACAAGCCCAGTTTGACCCATTCTTTCATCATATGTCAGTCCCGCCATCCCGGGAATGAACCCGGTGAACTTACGCTGCACTCCCTCAATAGCAAAAATGTCCTTCCTCAAATTAGGAGACCAGAATTGCACACAATACTTCAGGTGCGATCTCACCAGGGCCCTGTACAACTGCAGTAGGACCTCATTGCTCCTAAACTCAAATCTTCACGCAATGAAGGCGAACATGCCATTAGCTTTCTTCACTACCTGCTGTACACGCATGCTTACTTTCAGTGACTGATGTACTAGCACACTCAGGTCTTGTTGCCCCCCCCTCCCCCTTTTCCTAATCTGACACCATTCAGATAATAATCTGGCTTCCTGTTCTTGCCAACATTATTTTGCTTCTACCATGCATCTGCCCATTCACCCAACCTATCCAAGTCACCGTGAGCCTCATAGCATCCGCATTGCAGCTCACACTGCCACCCAGCTTTGTGTCATCCGCAAATGTGGAGATGTCGCATTGTTCCCTCATCTAAACCGTTAATATATATTGTCCCAGCACCGATCCTAGCGGCATCCCATTAGTTACTGCCTGCCATTCTGAAAAGGACCCATTAATTCCTACTCTTTGCTTCCTGCCTGCCAACCAGTTCTCTATCCATGTCAATACCCTACCCCTAATACCATGTGCTCTAATTTTGCACACTAATCTCTTGTGTAGGACCTTGTCAAAAAGTTTTTGAAAGTCCAGATGCAGCACATCCACTGGCTCTCCCTGTTCCATTCTACTTGTTACATCCTCAAATAATTCCAGAAGATTAGTCAAGCATGATTTCCCCTTCATAAATCCATGCTGAATTTGACCGATCCTGTCATTGCTTTCCAAATGCGCTGCTATAACATCTTTAATAATCGACTCAAACATCTTCCCACTGTAAGGCTAACTGGTCTATAATTTCCCATTTTCTCTCTCCCTCCTTTCTTAAAATGTGGAGTTACATTGGCTATCCTCCAGTCCACAGGAACTGATCCAGAGTCAAGAGAACATTGGAAAAGGATCACCAATGCATCCACGATTTCTAGAACCACCTCCTTGAGCACTCTGGAATGCAGACCGTCTGGGGATTTATCAGCCTTCAGGCCCAACAGTTTACCCAATACCATCTCCTAACTAATGTGGATTTCCTTCAGTTCCTTCATCCCATTAGATCCTAGTATTTCTGGGAGATTGTTTTTTCCTTAGTAAAGACAGAACCAAAGTACACATTTAACTGTCCTGCCATTTCCTTGTTTCCCATTATAAATTCACCTATCTCTGATTGTAAGGGACCCTCATCTATCTTCACTAATCTTTTCCATTTTACATATCTAAAGATGCTTTTAGAGTCAGTTTTTATATTCCCCGCAAGCTTTCTTTCATGCTCTTTTCCCCCTCTTAATTAACACCCTTTGTCCTCCTCTGTTGAGCTCTACATTTCTCCCAATCTTCCTCTGCTTCCTCTGGCCCATGTGTATGCCTTTTCCTTGGATTTAACATTATCCTTGATTTCCCTCATTAGCCACAGTTGAGCCACCTTCCCCGTTTTATTTTTTCGACAGACCCTTTGCCAAGATTGACATCCTTATAATCATGGCGTCAAAGAGATAAACCAGGTTCACATTTAATTATTCACAACAATTCTTCAAGTATTCACTGCCATTTGGAATGAATGGGCTAATTAGGGATATCCAGCGAGGGTTTGTACTTGGCAGATCGTGTCTCACTAACTTGATTGAGTTTTTTTAAGGAAGTGATAAAGGAGGTTGATGAAGGTAGGGCAGTGGATGTTGTATACATGGGTTTTAATAAGGCTTTTGATGAGGCCCCTCATGGTAGGCTGATCCAGAAGATTAAGATGTACGGGATTCATAATGGCATTGTATGGATTGAGAACTGGCTTATTCATAGAAGACAGAGGGATGTGGTGGAAGGTAGCTATCCTGGCTGGAGGGTAGTTCTATTATTATATATGATTTCAGGGAATAATTAAGTGGAAGGAATTATTACAATTATTCGGAAGAAAATCTGTATTATGATTTTGATATTTTTATGACAAGGTTACTAACTGAACTTTAAACCAACTGTGGTTTATAAAAGTTAACACCATTAATAACTTTTGTTCACAGTTCCAACCTTTTGATGACTTTTTCGCAAAAGGAGGCACAAATGTACTTGCATTTCTTTACCAACAGTCTGAACCACCACCAATAGGTAAAAATGATTAAGGGGTTGAAACTAAATCATTCTAATTGTAAACCTATATATTTAATAAGCATAGCATCTTAAACATAGGAAGCCCAATATACTTGTATGTTGTATGCTTTTGCTGATATTCTGGTGCATGAATAATTGACTTCAATTTTACACGCTTGACCACTACCATATACAAAATAGTGAAGGGAGAAATATATGAAAATTCATAACATATTCACTGTTTTTTTTAAAACGGGAGGGGTGGTTTATCATATTGATAAGTGAGAAGCAAAATGTATATTTAATGGATCATAGTCATAGAGTGATACAGTATGGAAACAGGCCCTTCGGCCCAACCTGCCCACACCGGCCAACTATATCTCAGCTACACTAGTCCCACTTGCCTGTGCTTGGTCCATATCCCTCCTAACCTGTCCTATCCATGTACCTGTTGATGTGAGCTGATCATGTTAACTGTTTCTTAAATAGTCCCAGCCTCAACTACCTCCTCTGGCAGCTTGTTCCATACACCCACCACCCTTTGTGTGAAAACGTTACTCTTTGGATTCCTAATAAATATTTTTCCCATCACCTTGCATCTATGTCCTCTGGTCCTTGATTCCCCTACTCTGGCAAGAGACTCTGTGCATCTCCCCGATCCATTGCTCTCGTGATTTTGTACACCTCTATAAGATCACCCTTCATCCACCTGCGCTCTATGGAATAGAGATCAAGCCTACTCAACCTCTCCCTGTAGCTCACACCCTCTAATCCTGGCAATATCGTCGTAAATCTTTTCTGAACCCTTTCAAGCTTGACAATATCTTTCCTATAAACATGGTGCTCAGAACTGAACACAATATTCTAAATGCGGTGAATAAAGTATAAACAAATAATGTGGATTATGGACTGAATGTAATGTTCCTTTAGTGGATTTTATCTGTAAATTCTAATTACAGTGAATTACATTTTGAATGGATACAGGATCTGCTGCTGGCATACAGCTTTTCAAACATGCAGCCTAAGGCTGATTGGTTAAAAACTCTATCCTACAGATAGCCCAATAAATGAGCGATAACACGGAAAATGGAATATAACACAGAAAAATGTGTTATCATCCACTTTGATGAAAAATAATTTTCTTTAAATGTGTCATGAATGAAAAATTGTATGTCTTTGGAGTGTGTGAGGAAACCGTAGATCTCGGAGAAAGCCCACACAGGTCACAGGGAAAATGTAAAACTCCGTACAAACAAACACCTGTAATCCGGATCAAATCCATGTCTCTGGTGCTGTAAGGCAGTAGTTACACCGCTACGCAACCGTGCCGCCCAACTGTTCTGCAGTTCTGCTCTCACACACTTCCCCCTGCTCCTCATCTTTCACCCCACCAGCACATCATTCTCTGACATTTCTGCCACGTTCAATGTGATCCCACCGAGACACACATTCCTGTTCTCTCCTCTTTCCACTTTCTGCAGAGGCCACTCTATCCGCCACTGCTTGGTGCACTCATCCCTTCCATCCCAACCCGTCTTTACCCCAGGTACTTTCCCCTGCAAATGCAGGAAATGTAGCAACTTTCCGTACACTCACTCACTCAGCACAGCATGTGATGCTTTGGTAGCTTACAACCCAACGGTATGAACATTAAATTCTCTAATTTTAAGTAATACAGGTGCACCATAGAAAGCATCCTTTCTGGTGGATGATCGAGTATCCACTCGATACTCCATCAACACAGGTGCACCTCAAAGCTGCATCCTTAGCCCTCTGCTCTACTCTCTTTATACACATGACTATGTAGCTAAACATAGTTCCAGTGCCGTCAATAAATTTGCCAATGACACAACTGTTTTTGGATAAATTATGAATAATGATGGGTCAGCATACAGGAGACAGGTAGAACATCCGGCTGCGTGTGCTGCAACAAGTTCCTGCTCAACATCAACAAGACCAAGAAAGTAATTGTTGATTTCAGAAAGAGGATGTTGGGAGACAACCAGTGTATTGGTGGGTCAGTGGTGGCTGGAGTTGGCAGCTTCAAATTCTTAGGTGTGAACATCTTAGATGACCTTTCGTGGTCCCAGCACTTAGGGACGTTATGCTGCCTGACGTTAATTAGCCCATTGTCTTCTGATTGCAAGTGAAACCTATCCCTAAGATTCCTCCCCAATAGCTTTCCTCCACTGAGGTGAGACACACTGGCCTATAGTTTTCTGAATTATCCAGTTTGATATCGGTGTCGGTTTATCATTGTCATGCGCAATGTTTCGCGTGCGATCCCGGCAAATCATATGAGTACAATCAAACTGTACAGTAGTACAGCAGTGTAAAATGAGAAATAAAACTGCTGAATATCGTGTGCAAAGTGCAAGGGCTATATGAGGACCGTGTGCAGACGCGGCGCCGACAGACAAGAGGCCGAAGCAAAGAAGCCAAAGCCAAATAACCGAATAGGAACGAGGCCGAAACGCAAATGAACCAAAAGAGTCTGAAGACGAAACTGAAAGGATGGGACACCTAAACGCAAGCTAACCGAAAGCGCGGGACGACTAAACACGAATGTAAGAACGATTTATACATGTAATACATGATATACATTTATACATGGTTAATTAACTGGTGTATATCATGTATTACATGTATAAATCGTTCTTGCATTCGGGAACATGGTTAATGTGGGATTTCAATTTGAGCGCACTTGTTTGAATAGATTGAAGCGGCATGTCCAGCTTCTCTCCTGGGCGCGCAATACACAAAGCCGATGAAATTACACAACTGTCACAAAAAGATAGACACAAAATGTTGGAGTAACTCAGCTGAAGAGGCACCATCTCTGGAGAGAAGGAATGGGTGGCGTTTTGGGTCGAGACTCTTCAGACGCACTCTGAAGAATGGTCTCGGCACGAAACGTCACCCATTCCTTCTCTCCAGAGATGCTGCCCGTTTTGTGCGTGGGAGCTTGGGTGCATTCCGCAAACACCGAGACAGTAATATATAAACTGTCTGTCCCCGTGACCGGGGTGAATCACCCTGGTGTGGGCGTCAAAAGTCCGGAGGTCGGGGGGGGGGGGGGGGAAGAGAGAAGGGGGAGAGAGAGAGGTGTGGAGGTTGGGTTCCGATGGCAGTGCATCGCAGTCAGTGACTGTGGGACGCTACTGCGGGTGGAGACGGAGGAGAGAGAGAAAGGGGAGAGAAGGGGATAGAAAGAAGAGAGAGAGAGAGCGGGGTGGGGAGGGGGGAGGAAGAGAGAAGGGGAGAGAGAGAAGGAGAGAGAGAGAGGAGGAGAGCGGGGAGGAGAGAGGAGGAGAGAGAGAAGAGGCTAGATAGAGGAGGAGAGAGAAGGGAGAGAGAGAGAGGGGGGGAGAGAGAAGGGGGAGACGGGAGTGTGGGGTTCATTTTCCCACACAAGCCATAGGTCACTGGGCAATCTGAGCCCAAGCACCAAGTTGAAAGCGGCCGAAGGTGTGCATTCCTCGGGACAGCCCCGTTCTCCCACGGCCACCCTCCGCGGGCTGTGGGTCGGGTGGAGCGGAGGTTTGGGGCAATGTTCATGCCTTCACGGTGATGTGATGGACGCGGGGGTCTGGACCAATCGCTGACAAGTCCCGCCCCCCGGCAACGCCTAGTCCGTTATTGGACTTTTCTGTTGAGCGGCTGTCGGTCATTTGGCTTGTAGGCGCCGCCGCCTTTCGGGTGTATCGACTGAGCGGCCATTCGGTAAGTTTGCTTTTAGGCGACGCAGCTTTTCGGTTCGTAGGCGTTTAGGCGTCCCGCCCTTTCGGTTAGTTTGCATTTAGGCGTCCCATCATTTCGGTTAGTAGGCGTTTCGTCTTCGGACTCTTTCGGTTCATTCACGTTTCGGCCTCGTTTCTATTCAGTGCTTTGGCTTCTTCGCTTCGGCCTCTTGTCTGTCGGCGCCGCGTGCGGGTACCATGAGGACATCCTTCGCTAATGAGAGGTCATTCAATAGTCTGGTAATAGTGGTGAAGAAGCTGTTCTTAAAGCTGGATTTCAAACTTTATCTTCTACCCAAGATGAGAGACGATGAGGGAATGACTGGGTTCTAGATGATCGTTGACGGTTGGCTGCTTTCCCAAGGTAGCGTGAGGCGTAGATTAAATCAACAGAAGTTGGTATGCTTGATAGGCTATTTCCTTGCTTAAAGGCACAAGATTGGCTATTCTTCAGTTCTTCGGAACCTTGCCTGTGGCTGCAAGCAGTACACATATCTTCATGAAAGACCCCAACATTTTCCTTTCTTGTCTCTCTCACGAACCTGGAATAGATCCCATCAGTGCCTTTGGACATGCCATTCTAATGTTCTTCAAGAGATCTAACACCATCACCCTTTAGATCTTAAAATTGCATTATAGTATACTCCACACTGATTTCATTAGATGCTCAGCACTTTAGTGAAAGTGAACTGCTTGGATGTGGATTATTTCCTTATCCAAAGAGTTGTGAATGCTACTGAACATCGTGAGATCATCTGTGAACATTCCTAATTCTGACGTTATGATTGAAGGAACATTATTGATGAAGCAGCTGAAAATATCTGGGCCTCGAATGCTGTGCTGAGGAATTCCTGCTGACATGTTTAGTGGGTAAGATGATTCACCTCCAAC
Organism: Okamejei kenojei; assembly: GCA_035221665.1. Lineage (NCBI taxonomy): Eukaryota > Metazoa > Chordata > Chondrichthyes > Rajiformes > Rajidae > Okamejei > Okamejei kenojei. The sequence continues at coordinate 125,981,172 of CM069135.1, read as the reverse complement.
CACCACAGTCATATTTTGTGGTTAATATGATTCCAACCGGCGGGGTTCGGGAGAGATGGGCAGCTTTGGTGTGGTGTTGGTGGTTCCTTCTAATCCCTCTGAATTCAGGCTATCTAATGTTGCCTGATGCAAGTTACTTGATCAAGTGATGTCTTGATGTGAAGGAAAGTTACTCTCACTTCAACTCTGAACTTCAGATGTCTTGCCCATGTTTGGACCATGTTATGCGGTCGGCAGCTGGTGGATCCAAAAAATGAGTGAACATTCATTTGATATCTGTGTATGATGAGTTGGAGATGTAAACATTTGCTTAAGAAAGATGTGTGGCTTTGGAAGTGAACTTTGCTTAACATCTTATTGAAGATAAGATGTGGAAATGACCCAGGGTGAAGTGAATAAAGTAAAAAGAAAGAGAAGGTGATCCTGCAGAGAGAATAGCAGAACTTCAGGGTTGCCAAGCTCACAAGAGAAGTGGGAGTGGATGCAATAGTAATTGAAAATCAAATCTCTCTTTAATTGTTTTCATTGATCTATTAAGCAGATGACTCTCTAGACATGAAAATTACCTGGCATCATCCTGTCAGAAATTTTCCGTATATGTCCTATCAATCTCTCTCTATCCACATTCTGACTACTTCTCCATGGATTGTTACCTTGCCGTGGTGGAGAAGCTTGGGTGGTCCTGAGATCCTGAGAGCGATGCCGTCTGGAGCTATGCTCCTGGTAGGGTCACCCAGGGTAGTAAGGTCGAGGGGAAGGTCTCTGACAAAGAGCAATCCAACCAAGACCTCAACCATGGAACAGGCGGAGGATGACAGCTGACTTTAGTGGAGCGTCAAAACGGCTGGGAAGGCGGATGAAGGCTTCAGCAGAAAAGGGTCCCCGGTTGTCTTGGATTCCATGCCACTGGATCCTGACCCAGATCTGTCAGGGATCATGTGGCGGCTGTCTGTGCACCAGTCTCCCCACATTAAACAAAGTTACGCACTGGCCATCCTCCATGAGAGGACAGTCATATTCATTTCAAGTTACCGCCAATGATGACGACATTCAGTCTGAAACTAAAACTGGCTTTTTCTCATTTCCCTAGTCTTCCCTCTGTAATGTTAATATTCCTGTACCGCTGTTGACTCGTGACCTGATTGAATTGATGTGTTGTTGGCTGAATCTGTCAAACTTGCTTCCGCAGGTTTTTATTCAATCACTTAATTTGATGTTTGCAAATACACAGGACTAGATGTTAAAAATCCAAGGTGCCAAATATCAATTTACTCACAATGGTGATTGGAGCCTTCTGCACTCACCTATGCTCCTCCGATGTTGAGAAAGGCTAGGCAGACACGTCATTGGGGTTATCAAGTGGGCACCTACTTTCATCAATGTTTCGCTGATTGAACCCACAACGTCTCCAGTAGGCTCAGCGGTGCATTCTGCCGTCCCAGAACCACCCCCCTCTGCATCTGTCTAGTCGGTTATTTAGGAGACCAAATGGGGTCTTTCCTCTTCGGCCAGAGCCACTGGCTACTCCGCTTTGCCACCCGTGATGTTTCTTTGATGGCCTGGCGTAGGGCTTGTCCGCTGATCCCCAGGTCCTTCATCAGTATTAAAGTAGATGTTGCCACTAATCCTCGACATCCAACTTCTACGAGGCAGATCTTACCTCTCCAGCCCCACTGTTCTGCCTCCGCTGCAAGCTCTGTATATCGCAGTTTCTTTCTTTCGAAGGCTTTCTGCACAGCATCCTCCCAAGGGAATGTGAGCTCCACAAAGTACACCATGCGCTGACAGTTCGACCAGAGCACAAGATCAGGCCTCAAGTTGGTGATGGCTATCTCTGATGGAACTGTAAGCCGTTGGTCCACATCCACCAGCATCTGCCAATCCCGGGCTGCCTCCAGCTGAACAAAGGCAATTGTCTTAACTGGGTTGGTTGTTCTGGGCGGCAAGGCATTGTTGGCTGTTCTCCTGCGTTCCAGAGACGCTGCCAGGCATTTGAGCACTTGATTATGTCTCCAGGAGTACCGTCCTTGGGAGAGGCTTACTTTACACCCAGTGAGAATGTGCCTAAGTGTGGCTGGTGTTGAAATCAGGGGGCATGATGGATCTTCGCCCAGCCATTGGTTGAGATTTTTTGGGCTAGGAAGGACATCATAGGTTGCCCGAATGAGGAAACTTATCCTGCTCGCCTCCATCTCCCACATGTCCTTCCAGCTGATCTTCCTCTTTTCCACACTCTCCCATCTCATCCACTGGCCCTGTTTAGCTTGCGACACAGCCTTGGCACACCTACTCAACTCCTCCTGTCGGCGGAGTTCGGCCGTGACCAACTTCCAGCACTCCAGTGATGATGCCTTGTTCCAGCAAGGTCGCTTTCCGCCAAGCCCCAAGCCACTTCTTCCATGTTGGATTTGCCCTACTATGTCGCCTTGCTGGAGAGCAGATTTTGCCTGCTGTGTTGCATTCTTAGCCGTCCACTTCTTTCCTGTTGCCAGGGTTGGAGCAGCAGCTCGGATGACAGTGTCCCTTGATTCTGCCAGGGTCATCTCTAGTCTGACGTTAGTGCACTTGTATTCCTCTGTGAGACTAGAAAGAGGCAGCTGGAGTACCCCCTGACCGTACAGGCCTACGCTGCTCAGGCACTCGCATAAGGCGAGGTAGTAATCCAAACTGCAGGCACCAGATTTTCAGCTTTCCAGGCAGCATGGATCGGTCAATGTTCGCCAGACCTTTGATGACTACTTGCCTAAACTTGTTAGCCTGATCAGTGTCTTTCAGTTTGGAGTTATACCATCTTCCCAGACTTTTGATTGGCTTCTCTGACACAGTTGGAATAGGTTCTTGATCAATCAAGAACCTTTGATCTGTCAGTTTGCCTTTTATTATAGAAATGCTTCTTGATTTGGATGGCTTGAATTACATTCTAACCCCAGTGATGTTCTCTTGAAGCTACCCTAAAAGGCGCCTGGTGCAAGGTGCTGTTGTTGTTATCACTGTCATGTCATCCATGTAGGCCCTGATGGGTGGTAGACGGACTCCAGACTTCAGCCGCTCGCCACCCACTACCCACGGAGGCCCTTATGATGACTTCCATAGTCATTGTAAAAATCAATGGGGAGATGGTACACCCCGCCATAATGCCAATCTCCATGCAGTGCCATGTGGTCGTGAAGTCAGGTGTGGTGATGCAGAGCTGCAGATCTTGAAAATAAGCCTTGACAAGGCTTGCGATAGTTTCTGGTATCCTGAAGAAGTCAAAGGATGCCCAGAGGAAACTGTGAGGGACAGTTCCGAACGCATTGGCAAGATCAAGAAAAACGACATGCAGACCTCTCTTTTCTTTTCTTGCAGTCTGGATTTGGTGCCAAATCATGCTGGTATGTTCGAGACATCCAGAGAACCCTGGGATGCCTGCTTTTTGGACTGTTGTATTCACAAGGTTGTTTCTCTCTAAATAGCTGGTCATCCTCTGAGCTATGATGCTGAAGAAAATCTTACCCTCTACATTGAGGAGACATTGATGGTGTAAAATGTATACAAAGGGAGCATATTTGCTTGTAGTTAACAGTATCTTTTTTTCCATTACGTATGTTAAATTAATTGTTAGGAAATGTTAATCACGTTTCAGTGCTTTCCTTGCATTTTCTTTGTTCCAGTCATTGGATGCAGTTCATGGAGAATCTGCAAATGTTACGATACGATATGATAGAACTTTATTTATCCCAGGAGGGAAATTGATATGCCAACAGTAATAAAAACACAAAATATACAAAACGTAAAATACATGAAACATGAAATTAAAGTGACGAGTGGAAAGGCTTGAGGGATGTGCAAAGATTGGAGAGGGAGGGGGGGGGGGGGGGGGTGGGGAGTCGGTCTCAGTCTACCCCACGACAGAAAGGGAAGGAGTTGTGACTTTTGATAGCCACTGGGAAGAAAGATCGCCTGTGAAGTTCTGTCCTGCATCTTGGTGGAACCAGTCTGTTACAGAAGGTGCTCCTCAGTTTGACCAGTGTGTCATGGAGGGGGTGAGCTGTATTGTCCAGGATGCTCCGCAGTTTGAGGAGCATCCTCCCCTCCAAGGCCACCTCCCATAGATCCAACTCCATGCCCAAGTCAGAGCCAGCCTTCCTGATGAGTTTGGTGATCCTATTGGCATCCACAGCCTTCGCCCTGCTGCCCCAGCACACGGCAGTGAAGAAGATGGCACTGGCTACCACCGATTGGTAGAACATCTGCAGCATCTTACTGCAGACGGCAAAGGATCGGAGCCTTCTCAAACAGTACAGCCGGCTCTGTCTCTTCTTGTACAAGGCCTCAGCGTTCTTTGACCAGTCCAGTTTACTGTCCAGTTACACTCCAAGGTATTTGTGTTCCCTGGTAAACTGCACATCCACACCATTGATGGAGACAGCGGACAGGGGTGTTCCTCTACTCCTAAAGTCCAGCAGTAACTCTTTAGTCTTGTCGGCGTTGAGCTGCAGATGATTCAGTCCACACCACTCAACAAAGTCGTCGACTACACCTCTTTATTCAGCTTCCCTCCCCTCACTGATGCAGCCCACAATTGCAGAGTCATCTGAAAACTTCTGCAGGTGGCAGGAGACCGAGTTATATCTGAAGCCCGAGGTGTAGATGGTGAACAGGAAGGGAGAGAGGACGTCCCTTGTGAGGCTCCTGTGTTGCTCACAATATGTCCAAGACACAGATATTGTGACATATTGTGGTTGTCCAGTCAGGTAGTTGGTGATCCAGACACCAATGGAGCATCCACCCGCATCTTCATCAGTTTGCTCCCTAGGAGTGCAGGCCGGATGGCGTTAAAAACACTGGAGGTCAAAAAACATGATTCTCACAATGCTTCCTAGACAAAATTTTGTCCACTCCCTTATTTCCTTTCCCCAGTTCTGTTATTTTTAATGATATAATCCAGGGTCTTGAATTACTTTTCAGTATCAATACTTTCCAGCACTTTCACGTAAACATTTGTTCGAGTTCTCTGAATAGGCTGATACTTTGTTATTACTTTTCAGTATTAATTATCAAATCATTAAATATTTGACAAACGTTATGTCATACATCTTTCATGATGACCAGTTGCAATTAAAATTATTGTTTTTGGCAGTGGTTAGCCACGGTGAGCAGAAATAGGAATTTTAGTTTAATTTAGAGACACAACGCAGAAATAGGCCCTTCGGCCCACCGTGTCCGCGCCGACCAGCACATTAACACCATCCTACACACACTAGGGACAGTTTACACATACACCAAGCCAATGAACCTACATACCTGTACGTCATATGGGATGTACATCACGTTTTCAGAATGCCTTTGATTTTTCTGATCTTATTCCCATGGGAGAATTCCAAGTGGAAAAGGGACTGTAATGCAGTGCCCTGTATAGTGTCTGGGTTTCCTGGCCTATTCCAAACAAAATAGATTTTAGCATTGAATTATACCACAATGGCAATATTTTTGTCCTAAGGTGTTCTGAAGGGGCAGGGAAGGGGAAGTAGAAATGGCTCCAACATGTATTTAAACAAATGTATGAAATGTATGTAGGCCTAAAAATACTATCCTGAACATTTTATTAAATGTAGAATGCTGTTAGATTCAAATGTTCGGTTCCATTGAAATCAAATGGAATGTATTTCTGAGGAAGAAACACAGTGTTTTGCAAATATTAATACTGTTCTAATCAAGGTTGATCATGAAGGATAATCGCTATTTCTGTATGTTTCTAAGTGCGAGGATGGTATGTTTAGTTTATTTTAAAGATACAGCACAGAAACAGGTCCTTCGGCCCACCGAGTCCCTGCCGACCAGCAATCACCGTACACTATCCTACACACACTAGGGACAATTTACAATTATACTAAGCCAATTAACCTACATGCCAGTATGTCTTTGGAGTGTGGGATGAAACCGGATATCCCGATAAAAACCCACGCAGGTCACGGAGAGAATGTACAAACTCCGTACGAACAGCACCCGTGGTTTGGATCGAACCCGGGTCTCTGGCGCTGTAAGGCAGCAACTCTACTTCTACGCCACCGTGCCGCCCTATGGTTGACTAATGCTTTGATTAATTATATTTAGAATGTGGACGAATTATTGCTGGAATTAGTAAAGGAAGCAAAATGAGGAGATTATATCTGACCAAATTATTCAGTTCTCGCCTTGAGAACCTGTGTTTATTCTTTGTGAGGCACAACATGGATACTCTTATCACAGGAAGAAATGTTCATGAGGTATGAACTTTATTTTGCATTTAATCATTATATTAGAGATAAAGTTACCGAGTTACAATATGGAAATGTCCTTTGATCCTGTCTTGACCATTCATATGAAACCTGCATTAATCCCAATTTTGTTCTCCCACATTCTCATGAACCTCTCTCAGATCCTACCGCTTGCCTACACACCAAAGGTAATTTACAGTAGTCAATTAGCCAAGCAACTCCGACGTAGCTGTGGTGTGAGTGGAAACCAATACCTTGAGGAAATTCACATGGTCATGAGAGAATGTGTGAATGTGTGAACCTTGAGGAGTATTAGGGATGTACCAATGCTTGGATAGAGTGAATATTTCGACTACTGGGAGAGTCTAGGACTGGAGATCATAGCCTCAGAATTAAAGGGCATTCTTTTAGGAAGGAGATGAGGAGAAATTTATTTAATCAGAGGGTGGTGAATCTGTGGAATTCTGCCACAGAAGGCTGTGGAGGCCAAGTCAGTGTATATTTTTAAGGCAGACATAGATAGATTCTTGATTAGTACAGGTGTTAGGGGTTATTTGGAGAAGGCAGGAGAATGGGGTTAGGAGGGAGAGATAGATCAGCCCGATTAAATGGCGAAGTAGATTTGATGGGCCGAATGACCTAATTCAACTCCTATCACTTATGACCTTATGAACTCGACATAGGTCAGAATGGAGCCCAGTCTCAGGTGCTGTGTGGTAGTGCTCTACTACTTATACTGCACCACTATATTTAGAGCTATTCCATTTTTAAGGCTGTTGCAAAATACCTATTTAATCTGCCATTTCATTTTCCACAATAAAAACAAAACAACACAGCATTGGTGAAAACTGAGTAAATGTTTCAGGTTAAGAACCATTTGTCAGTTTTCCATTAATAGTTCTCAGACTCATATTATGTAGGACAAACATTCACTTTAGTAACTTTTTAAAATATCTGAAGTTGTCATATCAAAATCCAGTTTTCCTTCTTTATTAATTATTTATTTGTTTTATATTCTACACAAACACAATCACAATAACCACAATCACAATAACACTATACTAGCCAAGTATGTTTTGCAACATATGAGGAATTTTATTAGCCAAGTCAGTCATACAAATAAGCAACAGAACACAAAACACATTTTAACAGAAACATCCATCACAGTGACACTTCCACATTCCTCACTGTATTGGAAGGCGAAATAAAGTTCAATCTCTTCCCTTTGCTCTCCCCGCGGTCAGGGGCCTCGAGCCCTCCGTTGACGGGATGATCTTCACCCTCCGCGTCGAGGCAATCCGTTCCTGCATCGGGGGGGGGGGGGGGATGTCAGCTCCCCAGCGCCGAACGATCGAACCCTGCGTCGGGGCTGGTCGAACCTTCCGCGACATTAGAGTTCCCGACATCCATGGCTTCTCCCGAGACTGCGAGCTCCCGATGTAAAGTCCGCAGTCCATGTTTGGAGCAATCCCAGGCAAGGGATTGACTCCGATGTAAGTCCATGCCCCACGGTGGGGCCCAAGGTCAATTCGAGGAGGCCTCCAGCTCCATCGATGGTAGTCCACGGAGCGACCTGAGAATGCAATTTGAAAATTAATCACATCTCCGGCTAGGTAAGAAACTGAAAAATAAGTTTCCCCCTCCCCCTCCCCTTCCCCCACATTAAAACAGAACGGAAAACATTTACACGACTCTTAACACACTAAAATCTTTAAAAAGACGATAAAACTAACAGACTGTTGGCGGGGCTGCCAATCGTGCGGCGCCCCTGGTGGTACAATATTCTGACTGGCTCGATATCTTGACTGCATTTGTATATTTTTTCTTTATATTCTTGCTAAGTATGGTTTATAATTTTATGTTTCATTATCGATGGTGAACCTTCTTCATGGACTCCAAGAGCTCCTTGTGCAAGTAGAGTTGTGGATGTGGATGTCTAATAATCAAAGCTACAATGTTATTTTTGTACACCAGAACATTTATGTTTCTGGTGGGAGGATATATGCTTACACCAAGAACTTGTAAAACCTTTGTTTTGTTGCTGTTATAGATTCATAGAGTTGCAGAACATGGAAATTAATTATTTGGCCTTACCTGTCCATGTTGACTACCATATCTATCGAAGCTAATCCTGTTTTCTTATGTTTGGCCTGTATCCCTCTAAATCATTCCTATCTAGTTACTGGTCAAAAGTGTTCTTTAAACACCTGGAGTATTGTGTGCAGTTTTGGTCCCCTAATTTGAGGAAGGACATTCTTGCTATTGAGGGAGTGCAGCGTAGGTTCACAAGGTTAATTCCCGGGATGGCGGGACTAGCATATGCTGAGAGAATGGAGCTGCTGGGCTTGTACACTCTGGACTTTAGAAGGATGTGAGGGGATCTTATTGAAACATATAAGATTGTTAAGGGTTTGGACACGCATGCTCCCGATGTTAGGGGAGTCCAGAACCAGGGGCCTCAGTTTAAGAATAAGGGGTAAGCCATTCAGAACGGAGACGAGGAAACACTTTTCCTCATAGAGAGTTGTGAGTCTGCGGAATTCTCTGCCTCAGAGGGCGGTGGAGGCCGGTTCTCTGGATACTTTCAAGAGAGAGCTAGATAGGGCTCTTAAAGATAGCGGAGTCAGGGTGATATGGGGAGAAGGCAGGAATGGGGTACTGATTGGGGATGATCAGCCATGATCACATTGAATGGTGGTGCTGGCTCGAAGGGCTGAATGGCCTACTCCTGCACCTATTGTCTACTGTCTATTGTCTATTGTCTAACATTGGAATTATACCTGCCTCTACCACCTCCTCTGGCAGCCAATCTGTATGAAAAATATGCCCGTCAGACCCCTTTAAAATCTTTCCCCTCTTATCTGACGCAATGCCCTTTAGTTTTAGACTCCCTTTCCATGGAAAAGAAGACCATGACCATCAAACCTATCTAAGGCCCTCAAGATGCCAGTGTTTTAATCAAGTATATTTTCTTTAACTTCTGTATGCTGCCAGAAATAAGATACTAATTAAGATAATGCTGGTTTTGCTCTGCGTTTTTCTGGTTATTTTAAGAATAACTGACTCACAGACATTTTTCCTTGTAGGAGGTGCAATTTGGTGTCTTGGATTGCACTGATGGAATACTTACTGGTGCTACAAATATGTTAGAAAACATTTTTTTCCCTGCTATTTGTGCATCTGATAACTGGGGAGCACTTAACCACTCGAATCACGGGGACAGAGGAAAGAAAAGTTTCAAAGAGATTATTCGCAGATATATCACATTCTTAAAGGGTAAGATATTTTAAAAGTTAAATCATTGTGAGAGTTAGAAGTTAAAACTTGCATTTGAAGTCTGTGTTCTTAAACTATCTCACAAAACGCACTGCTAAAATAATTGTATTTAGTCACCATACAACACAGTGAAGAAAACCCAGAGGTGAGTTAGGTTTTGAAAGTATATTGCCATTAAAGAATTCCAATCTGTCCAACCTCTCCTTGTAGCTAATAACCCCCCCCCCCCCCCCCCCCCCCCCCCCCCCCCCCCCCAATCCAGGCATGATTGTGGTAGATCTCCTCGGAACCCTTTCCAAAACCTCCACACCCTTTCTGCGTTGGGGTGACCAGAATAGCACGCAGTACTCCAAAACCCATCATGACTGGTTGACCCTTATAATCAAGGCTCTAACAATGAAGATTAGCATATTATGTGCCTTCTTAACCATTCTGTTGCTACTTATGTTGCTACTTTCAGGGAGTTATGGATTTAGATGACAAGACCCCTCTGTATAACAGTGCGATTAAGGGTCTTGCCATTAATTTTATATTTTTCCATTGCATTCGACCTTTCAAAACGCAACACCGCACACTTGCCCGGACTCCAACTGCCATTTCTGTAGCTGATCTATATCCTGCAGTATGCTTTGACAACCTTTCTTATTGTTTATGACCCTGGAAATCCTGGTGCCATCTGAAACTTACCAACCATCCCATTTACATTTACATTCAAGTCATTATCTCAAACCATGAAGGTCCCAGCACAGATCCCTGCAGAATTGCACTGGTCACAGACCTCCAGCCCCAATTTGCCCTTCCATTTCTACCTCTGTCTTCTATCAGTAAGCCAGTTATGAAACGATACAACCCAGTCACTGTTAATCATGTGCATCTTAATCTTCTGAATCAGTGTACCATGGGCGATTTTATCAAAAGTCGTATTAAAATCCATGTAGACAATATCCACAAAGCTAATTTTGTATCCAATTTGGATGGCTCACCCTAGATCCCACGGTCAAACATGGTAAATTGGTCTGTAAGATTTTACCTTCCAGACCAATTTACCATGTTTGACCGTGTCAAATGCAAAGATCCTATAGGATCTTTGGTCAAAAGCCTTGCAAGTGTCTATGGAAACAATGTCCATTCCCCTGCCCTCGTCACTTCAAAAAATCTCAATTAAATTTGTGCGTCAGAATTTCCCATGCACAGACGTGCTGACAATCATTCATCAGTCCTTGCCATTCCAAAGGCGTTCGGTACGCTTGCCCTCATCTGTCAGAGCATGATGTGCAGGGATTGGGACATCGTTACAACTGTGCAAGTCATTAGTGATATCATAATTGTATGCAGTTAAGGTTGCCCAGCTATAAAAAGGATGTAAAGGGTGCAGAAAAGATTCAGGATGTTTGCAGGATTGGAGGGATTTGGTTATAAGATCAGGTTGTAAGGAAAGGCTGGTTAGGCTGGGACTTTTTTTCCCTTGGAGCGTGGGAGATTGAGGGGTGACTATAAAGGTATATAAAATCACGAGAAGCATAGATTAGGTAGATTGTCACAGTCTATTACCCAGGGTTGGGAAGTGTAATTTTCTGGCCGCCCGCAGTGGCGACTGCGGAGATTAAGGCCCCGACCACGGGGAAAATTGAGGAGGACTGACTATACTTTGTGCCTTCCACCACAGTGAAGAATGCTGTGGTGGATGTTTGTGTTACATTTCTATTGTGCATTGTGTGTTCTTTTTTATTGTACCGCTGCTGGCAAGTTCATTTCACAGCACTTTATTGTGTATGTGATGAATAAATCTTGATTGATTGATTGATTGATTAAAACCAGAGGACATAGATTAAAGGTGAGAGGGCAACCATATGGAGGGTGGTGGTATATGGAACAAGCTGCCAGAGGATGTTGTAGAGGCAGGTACAACTACAATGTGTAAAAAACAAGGACTTGGATGGTAAAAGTTTTTTTATTATTATTATTATTTATTTATTTTTTTTTAACATTAAACATTAATCATAACCATATAACAATTACAGCACGGAAACAGGCCCTCTCGGCCCTTCCAGTCCGTGCCGACCATTTGTTTCCCCTAGTCCCATCTACCTGCACTCAGACCATACCCCTCCATTCCCTTCACGTCCATATACCTATCCACTTTACTCTTAAATGTTAAAATCGATCCTGCCTCCACCACTTCTGCTGGAAGCTCATTCCACACAGCCACCACCCTCTGAGTAAAGAAGTTCCCCCTCACGTTACCCCGAAACCTCTGTCCCTTAATTCTCATGTCATGCCCTCTTGTTTGAATCTTCCCTACCCTCAATGGGAAAAACGTATCCACGTCAACTCTGTCTATCCCTTTCATCATTTTAAAGACCTCAATCAAGTCCCCCCTTAACCTTCTGCGCTCCAAAGAATAAAGACCTAACTTGTTCAACCTTTCGCTGTAACATAGTTGCTGGAACCCTGGCAACATTCTAGTAAATCTCCTCTGTACTCTCTCTATTTTGTTGACATCCTTCCTATAACTAGGCGACCAAAATTGTACACCATACTCCAGAATTGGTCTTACCAATGCCTTGTACAATTTTAACATTACTTCCCTACTCCTATATTCAATGCTCTGATTATAAAGGCCAGCACACCAAAGGCTTTCTTTACCTCCCTATCTACATGCGGTTCCACCTTCAGGGAACTATGCACAGTTATTCCTAGATCCCTCTGTTCCACAGCATTCCTCAATTCCCTACCATTTACCATGTACGTCCTATTTTGATTTGTCCTGCCAAGATGTAGCACTTCACACTTATCAGCATTAAACTCCGCCATCTTTCAGCCCACTTTTCCAAATGGCCCAAATCTCTCTGTAGACTTTGAAAATCTACTTCATTATCCACAACACCACCTATCTTAGTATCATCTGCATACTTACTTATCCAATTTTCCACCCCATCATCCAGATCATTGATGTACATGACAAACAACAGTGGACCCAACACAGATCCCTGAGGCACCCCACTGGTCAAACCTGACAAACAGCCATCCACCATTACTCTCTGACATCTCCCATTCAGCCACTGTTGAATCCATCTTGCTAATTAACTAACCTTCTTAACCAACCTTCCATGGTTGTCAAAGGCCTACTGAAATCCATGACTCCAGTTACCGCTTCAAAAAATTCAAGAAGGTTTGTCAAACATAACCTTTCCATGTTGACTGTTCCTGATCAGACCCTGTTTATCCAGATGCTTATATATATTATCTCTAAGTATCCTTTCCATTAATTTGCCCACCACTGACGTCAAACTAATAGGTCTATAATTGCTAGGTTTATTCTTTGAACCCTTTTTAAACAATGGAACAACATGCGCAGTACGCCAATCCTCCGGCACTATTCCCGTTTCTAATGACATTTGAAATATTTCTGTCATACCTCCTGCTATTTCTACACTAACTTCCCTCAATGTCCTAGGGAATATCCTGTCAGGACCTGGAGACTTATCCACTTTTATATTTTTCAAAAGTGTCAGTACTTCCTCCTCTTTGAATCTCATAGTTTCCATAGCTACTCTACTTTTTCCCCTTAACTCACAGAGTTCAATATCCTTCTCCTTGGTGAATACCGAAGAAAAGAAATTGTTCAATATCTCCCCCATCTCTTTTGGCTCCTTTCAACCTAACAGGGACATAAAGATTCTGTACTCTTACAATTTCCCCTTTAAATGTCCTCCATTTCTCTTCTACATCCTTCCCATGAAACAAAGTGTCCCAATTCACTCCTTTAAAATCCTTACGCATTCCCTCAAAGTTAGCCTTTCTCCAATCAAAAATCTCCACCCTAGGTCCAGTTCTGACTCTCTCCATAATTATATTGAAACTAATGGTATTGTGATCACTGGTCCCGAAGTGCTCACCAACGCATACCTCCGTCACCTGACCTGTCTCATTTCCTAACAGGAGGTCCAGCACTGCCCCTTCTCTGGTCGATACCTCTATGTACTGCTGCAAAAAACTATCCTGCACACATTTTACAAACTCCAAACCATCCAGCCCATTTACAGAATGTGTTTCCCAGTCTATTTTTGGAAAATTGAAATCTCCCACATTCACTCCAAAGTTCATGGATATGGGACAAATACAGACAATAGTACTAGCTCAGATAAACATCTTGGTAGGCATTTTTGAGTTGGGTCAAAAGGGCTGTTTCTGTGCTGTATAACTTTATGTCTCCAAATGCAACTCAGACTCCCCTTCAGTAAAATGTCTACTGCTGATGTGAAGCTCATCAGCCTGTAATGCCCTCCCCTGCACCCTTTCTTAAAGAAAAGCACAGTATTAATCATCTTCCACTTCTGGTATCCCACCAATGGCAAAAATCTCTGCCAGAGCCCCTTATTCCTTGCTTTCCACCACATCCTAAGATCAACTTGCTCATGTCCCAGGGATTTATCCATCTTTATATGCCTCAATACCTTGCATAATATCCATGTCATGAATTCTGTAACTTCCACGAGCTTCTCCACAGTAAATACAAATGAGAAGTATTCACACAAGACTTCACCCATCCTCTGTGGCTATACACACAGATGACCACAGATACTTAAGGTGAACCTACTCTGTCTATGGTTATCCTTTTGCTTTTAGTATTAGTGTTGTGGAGTCATTGAGTGGAAATAGGCTCTGTTGGCCCAACTTGCCCACACCAGCCAACAATGTCCCAGCTACCCTAGTCCACCTGTCCGCATTTGGGTTCTATCCATGTACCTGTCTAACTGTTTCTTAAACAATGGGATAGTCCCAGCCTCAACTACCCCCTCTGGCAGCTTGTTCCATACACCCACCACCCTCTATGTGAAAAAGTTACCCCTCAGATTCTTCTTAAATCTTTTCCCCTTCACCTTAAACCTATGTCCTCTTGTCCTTGATTCCCCTACTCTGGGCAAGAGACTGCATCTACCTGATCTATTCCTCTCATGATTTTATACACCTTTATAAGATCACCCCTCATCATCCTCCACTTCAAGGAACAGAGTCCCAGTCTACTCAATCGCTCCCAATAGCTCACATCTTCTCGTTCTGGCAAATCCTCGTAAAGTCCTCGTATTCTTACAGAGTCTCTTGGGGTTCTCCTTTATCTCATCTGCCAAAAAGATTTCTAGTCTTTTTCCCTCCTGATTTCCTCCATAAGTGTATTCTTACAACCTTACACTATTTAGGGGACATGCTTGTTCCCAGCTGTTTGCAGCTATAAAATCAGAAGGTGGTGAATCTGGAATTATTTGCCACAGAAGGCAATAGAGGCCAAGTCAGTTGACATTTTTAAGGCAGAGATATATAGATTCTTGATTAGTGCAAGTGACTGAGGTTATGGGAAGAGGGCAGGAGAATGGGTTTGGAGAGATAGATCAGCAATGATTGAATGGCGGAGTAGACTTGATGGGCCAAATAGTCAAAAGACAATAGACAATAAACAATAGGTGCAGGAGTAGGCCATTTGGCCCTTCGAGCCAGCACCACCATTCAATGTGATCATGGCTGATCATCCCCAATCAGTACCCCGTTCCTGCCTTCTCCCCATATCCCCTGACTCCGCTAATTTTAAGAGCCCTATCTAGCTCTCTCTTGAAAGCATCCAGAGAACCTGCCTCCACCACCCTCTGAGGCAGAGAATTCCACAGACTCACCACTAGTGTTTCCTTGTCTCCGTTCTAAATGGCTTACTCGTTATTCTTAAACTGTACCCCCTGGTTCTGGACTGCCCCAACATCGGGAACATGTTTCCTGCCTCTAGTGTGTCCAAGCCCTTAACAATCTTATATGTTTCAATGAGATATCCTATCATCCTTCTAAACTCCAGAGTGTACAAGCCCAGCTGCTCCATTCTCTCAGCATATGACAGTCCTGCCATCCCAGGAATTAACCTTGTAAACCTACGCTGTACTCCCCCAATAGCAAAAATGTCCTTCCAGGTTTACTCCAGGTGTTGTCTCACTAGGGCTCTGTACAACAGCTCTTTGCTCCTATATTCGATTCCTCTTGTTATAAAGACCAACATGCCATTTGCTTTCTTCACTGTCTGCTGTACCTGCATGCTTACTTTCATAGATTGATGTACAAGGGCTCCCAGATCCCGTTGTACTTCCCCTTTTCCCAACTTGATGCCATTTAGATAGTAATCTGCCTTCCTGTTTTTGCTACCAAAGTGGATAACCTCACATTTATCCGCATTAAACTACATCTGCCATGCATCTGCCCACTGTCCAATTCACCCTGCATTCTCATAGTATCCTCCTCACAGTTCACACTGCCACCCAGCTTTGTGTCATCTGCAAATTTGCTAATGTTACTTTGAATCCCTTCATCCAAATCATTGATGTATATTGTAAATAGCTGCGGTCCCAGCACCGAGCCTTGCGGTACCACACTAGTCACTGCCTGCCATTCTGAAAGGGACCCGTTAATCCCTGCTCTTTATTTCCTGTCTGCCAACCACTTCTCTATCCATGGCAGCACTCTACCCCCAATACCATGTGCCCTAATTTTTTCCACTAATCTCCTATGTGGGACCTTATCAAATGCTTTCTGAAAGTCCAGGTACACTACATCCACTGGCCCTCCCTTGTCCATTTCCTAGTTACATCTTCAAAAATCCCAGAAGTTTAGTCAAGCATGATTTCCCCTTCGCAAATCCATGCTGACTCGGACCGATCCTGTTACTGCTATCCAAATGTGAGGCTATCTCATCTTTTATAATAGACTCCAGCATCTTCCCCACCACCGAAGTCAGGGTAACTGGTCTATAATTACCCGTTTTCTCTCTCCCGCATTTCTTAAAAAGTGGGATAACATTAGCTACCCTCCAATCCACAGGAACTGATCCTGAGTCTATAGAACATTGGAAAATTATCACCAATGCATCCACGATTTCTAGAGCCACTTCCTTAAGTACCCTGGGATGCAGACCATCAGGCCCTTGGGATTTATCAGCCTTCAGTCCCATCAGTCTATCCAACACCATTTCCTGCCTAATGTGGATTTCCTTCCATTCCTCTGTAACCCCTCTGGCCACTACTATATCAGGAAGATTGTTTGTGTCCTCCTTAGTACCTGTTCAACTCATCTGCCATTTCCTTGTTCCCCATAATAAATTCACCTTTTTTCGGTCTTCAAGGGTCCAACTTTCGTCTTAACTATTTTTTTTCTCTTCACATACCTAAAGAAGCTTTTACTATCCTGCTTTTTATTCTTGGCTAGCTTACCTTCGTATCTCATCTTTTCTCCCCGTATTTTCTTTTTGGTTATCTTCTGTTGTTCTTTAAACATTACCCAATCCTCTTGCTTCCCGCTCATCTTTACTACATTGGTCTTCTTCGCTTTAATTTTTATACTGTCCCTCACATCCCTTGTCAGCCATGGTCGTCCCTTTCTCCCCTCGGAATCTTTCTTCCTCCTAGGAATTAACTGATCCTGCACCTTCTGTATTATTCCTAGAAATACCTGCCATTTTTGTTCCACTGTTATCCCTGCTAGTGTATCTTTCCAGTCAACTTTGGCCAGCTCCTCCCTCATGGTCCCATAGTCCCCTTTATTCAACTGCATCACTGTTATCTCCAATCTACTCTTATCCCTCTCCAATTGTAGATTAAACCTGACCATGTTATGGTCACTGCCTCCTAATGGCTCATTAACCTTGAGGTCCTTTATCAAATCCGGTTCATTACATAACACTAAATCCAGAATTGCCTTCTCCCTGGTAGGCTCCAATTCAATTCAATTCAATTCAATTCAATTCAAATTTAATGTCATTGCACAGATACAAGTATGGGTACAACGAAATGCAGTTTAGTGTCAATACGTAGTGATAGCAATGTTTAGATAAATGCAGATAAATAAATACAGATGTGGGAATCTATCGGCGGGACTCCGAGTTCAGCAGTGCGATCGTGTTATTGTAGAAGCTACTCCTCATCCTGCTGGTGCGGGACCTGAGGCTCCTGTACCGCCTCCCCGATGGTAGGAGGGCAAACAGTCCATGGTTAGGGTGGGAGGGGTCCTTGATGATCTTCCCAGCCCGTCTCAGACACCGTTTCCGGTGGAGGGCATCCAAAGCAGGGAGCGGGGCACCGATGATGTGCTGGGCGGTTTTCACCACCCGTTGTAGTGCCTTCCTGTCTGCTACGGTGCAACTGCTGTACCATACCGTAAAGCAGGTGGTCAGGATGCTTTCGATGGTACAGCGGTAGAAGTTGGTCAGGATCTGGGGGGACAGGTGGGCTTTTTTGAGCCTCCTCAGGAAATAAAGGCGCTGCTGCGCCTTTTTGACCAGCTTGGAGGTGTTGAGGGACCAGGACAGATCCTCCGAGATGTGTACCCCGAGGAATTTGTAGTTGGAGACCCGCTCCACCTCAGTCCCGTTTATATGGATGGGGGTGTGTCTGCCCCCTCTGTTCTTCCTGAAGTCGACAATGATCTCCTTCGTCTTTTGGGAGTTAAGGACGAGGTTGTTATTGGCACACCAGGTTGTCAGGTGCTGGACCTCCTCCCTGTAGGCTGACTCGTCGTTATCGCTGATCAGTCCTACCACCGTGGTGTCGTCGGCAAATTTTATGATGGCGTTGGAGCTAAACTTAGGGATGCAGTCATGGGTGAAGAGAGAGTAGAGGAGAGGACTGAGCACACAGCCTTGTGGCACGCCAGTGTTCAGTGTTATAGTGGAGGAGGTGAGGTTGTTGATCCTAACAGACTGGGGTCTGTTAGTGAGGAAATCCAGTGTCCAATTGCAGAGGGAAGTGGAGATGCCAAGACCGCTGAGTTTGGTGATCAAGCTAGCGGGTATGACAGTGTTAAAGGCGGAACTGAAGTCGATGAACAGCAGCCTGATGTATGTGTTATTGCTGTCCAGGTGGGTCAGGGCAGAGTGTAGGGCCGCAGATATGGCGTCTTCTGTTGACCTATTGGTCCGGTAGGCAAACTGATGGGGGTCCAGTGTGGGGGGGAGGCTGGCTTTGAGGTGAGCCAAGATCAGCCGCTCGAAGCACTTGGCGATGACAGGGGTGAGTGCCACTGGCCGGATAACAATACAAGCTGTTGAAAGAATCTTTCAACAGCTTGTCCAATACAAGCTGTTGAAAGAATCCATCACAAAGGCACTCTACAAAGTCCCTTTCTTGGGGTCCAGTACCAACTTGATTTTCCCAGTCTACCTGCATGTTGAAATCTCCCATAACAACCACAGCATTACTTTTACTACATGCCAATTTTAACTCCTGATTCAACATGCGCCCTATGTCCAGGCCACTGTTTGGGGACCTGTAGATTAGTCCCATTAGGGTCTTTTTACCCTTACAATTCCTTAGTTCTATCCATACTGACTCCACATCGCCTGTTTCAATGTCACCCCTTGAAAGGGACTGAATTTAATTCCTCACCAACAGGGCTACCCCACCCCCTCTGCCCACCGGTCTGTCTTTTCGATAGGACGTATACCCTTGAATATTCATTTCCCAGCCCTGGCCCTCTTGCAGTCATGTCTCATTAATTCCCACAACATCATATTTGCCAGTTTCTAACTGAGCCTCAAGCTTGTCCACTTTATTCCTTATACTTCGCGCATTCATATACAGTACTTTGACCTCTGTACTCACTTCCCCCCTCGCAATTGGCCTTGACCTTACTCTGTTGTCCATTCTCAAGCTTTCCTTGCCATTAATTCGAGAATCTTTTGTAATTTTTGCTGTACCCACTTCCCCTTCAACTCCATCTTTATACTCCCAATTTGTCAATCCCTCCCCCCAACTATTTATTTTAAACCCGCACGTGTAGCCCTAGCAAACCTGCTTCCCCCTATCACATGACCTTATGAGCTTATGACCTGTATATGCCTATATTTTCCTGAGCAGCCAGGACTCCCTAATCCTGCTAACCTTATTCTTCTAACAGGAACCTGTTGACCCTAAAGACCCTCCCAGTTCCCAGACGTCCCTTGTGCTACTAATAGTTTCTTCCAGTCCTTTTGAAAGTTCCTGTCTATTGCCATCAATACATCTAGTGCTATGAATCTTGTTTCCAAAGTGCTCGTCCATTGACACTTAAGGCAGTTGCCCAACCTAATTTCCCAAGAGGAGGTCAAATGTTGCCCCTGCTCTAGTACAGTACATGTTGCTTGAGAAAACTTTCCTGGAAACACTTAGCAAACCTGGCTCCATCTAATCCACTAGCACTGTGGCAGTCCCAGTCAATATTAGCAAGAATGAAATCACCTACTATTACAACCTTATTATTCTATTCCTATAGCTATTCATAATTCCCTGCATATTTCCTCTCTAAATCCTGTTGACAAGTGAGGGATCTCTAGTACCATCTCATCACCCCTTTATTCCTAAATTCCTATATTGTCTCACCAGACACACCCCCAAGAATATCCACTCAACATAACGCCATAATACTCTCTCTAATCAAAAATGCAACTCCCCCTCCTCTTTCACCTCAATGTCTATCACCCATGTAGCATATATACCCCAGAACATTGAGCTGCCAGACCTACTCATCCCTCATCTTGTTCTCAATAGATTTGTTTCCCCTGTATAAGCCTTGGGACCGATATTGTAGACAGCTTAAAGTTGGCAAGCAAGGTCATGCTTAGCAATGGAATTCTTTCTTGCAGGGTGCCGTAGATCAAATGAATGCCTCTTCTTGTGGATTATACAAGCTCCTGCTTGTGTTTGGAGCTCGATTTAATTACAAATGAGTGAATCTTATCAATGACAATAAGTAGTTTGATATGTTATTATATGAGATACCTTTATTTGTTTTTGTGGATGTTATTTTCTTTAGGTGCAAAAACAAGCCTTGAAAAAGCTGTAGTACTGAAGAGTGAAAAAATCGATCTTGCACAGCTGCGCTCTTTTGAGCAAATAAGGGCAGTAGCATCAAATCTGGAAATGGTTTCACAGCTTGAAAATGTACTTTTAACATGGCACAATCAACTGGAATTGGTTTGTATGCTTTGATGATTTAAACCTTAATGACTGTTAGCAAGTTGCTTTAACATTGTAATATGGGAAATCGGTTTTAATTCCACTTTTTCACCTCAAATGTGTGTGTTGAAAGTAAAATTATTTTATTGCTGCTTGTAACCGATTGAGCCTTTAGTAAGTAATGTTTCCTCCAGGCTTTGAGTTCTCCCTGTAAGTTGTGGGCAAGAAAGTGTACACTGCTTAAAAGGCGGCATGCAAGGATCTTTAGCAATGCAATTCTATCATACGTGATGCAAATGGACATTGGGCATGCTGATCAGGCCTTGAAGATTGTCAGCACAAAAGCTTTATATTTTGCATTATTGCAGAGCAGCAGAAATAGTGGTTAAGATCCAGAATACAGTGCATTCAGAAAGTATTCAGACCCCTTCACCTTTTCCACATTTTATTACGTTACAGCCTTATTTTAAAATTGATTAAATTCATTTTTTTATCACCAATCTACACACAATACGCCAGAATGAAGAAGCGAAAACAGATGCTTAGAAATTTCGCAAATTATAAAGAAATAACTGAAATATCACATTTACATAAGTATTCAGACCCTTTGCTATGAGCTTAGGTTCAGCCTGTTTCGATTGATTATCCTTGAGATGTTTCTACAACTTGATTGGAGTCCACCAGTGGTAAATTAAATTGATTGGACATGATTTGGAAAGGCACACCCTGTCTATATAAGGTCCCACAGTTGACAGTGCATGTCAGAACAAAAACCAAGCCATGAAGACGAAGGAATTGTTCATAGACCTCCGAGACAGGATTGTGTCGAGACACAGATCTGGGGAAGGGTATAAAACAATTTCTGCGGCATTGCAGGTCCCGAAGAGCACAGTGGTCTCCGTCATTCTTAAATGGAAGAACTTTGAAACCACCAGGACTCTTCACGGAGCTGGCCGCCCGGCCAAACTGAGCAATCGGGGGCGAAAGGCCTTGGTCAGGGAGGTGACCAAGAACCCGATGGTAACTCTGATGGTCCTCTATGGAGATGGGAGAACCTTCCAGAAGGGCAACTGTACCTGCAGCACTCCACCAATCAGGCCTTTATGGTTGAGTGGCCAGACGGAAGACATTCCTCAGTAAAAGCCACATGACAGCCTGCTTGGAGTTTGCCAACAGGGTTGTTTTCTCTGGTGCTCTGGTCTAATGAAACCAAGATTGAACTCTTTGGCCTGAATGCCAAACATCACGTCTGGAGGAAACCAGGTACTGCTCATCACCTGGCCAATACCATACCTACGGTGAAGCATGGTGGTGGCAGCATCATGCTGTTTGTACTTACTTCTAACAAAAATAAACAATAGTGTGGTACTTGAGTACCTAATACATACATACATATTTCCTTTCTTGTACAACTTCATACTTTTAATTTAATAATAAAAGAACAGTGAGAGGAAAAAGAAATAAAAAGTGTCGGAATAGATAGTCAAGCGAGTAGAAACAGAAAGCAAAAGAAATAAAGGATAGAGATGAGAAGTTAAAAGATTGAAAGAAAAGGAGAAAGTAAAGAAAAGAAAGATTAGGAGAGATCTACCTATCTCGTATTTTTTTTTTTGCCCATCCGTCATCCGGTTCTAAACCATTTAATTTCTAAGGTTATTTAATGTTGCACCATATGCTTGTAAAAAGTTGATAAAAAGAGACCAAATCTTTAAGAATAGGTCTACTTTGCCTGGTAGGAGGAATCTAATTTCTTCAATATGTAGCATTTCAGATATACTTGAAATCCACATTTTGAATGTTGGCGTAGGTGCGTTTTTCCAAAATTTGAGTATGTTTTTTTGCTGTTATTAGACCGTAATTAAGAAAAGCTTCTTGGAACATAGTTAGTTTACTTCCCTCTTCCATTGATCCAAAGATAATCAGTTCTGTATTGGGATTCAATTTTGTGTTAAATAGTTTCGTAAAAATTCCAAAAATATCATTCCAAAATCATGCTGCATCATGCTGTGGAGATGTTTTTCAGCGGCAGGAACTGGGAAACTAGTCAGAATCAGAATCACACTTTATTTGCCAAGTATGTTTTGCAACATACAAGGAATTTAATTGGCCAGGTCAGTCATACAATTAAAAGCAACAGATCACTCAAAAACACATTTTAACATGAACATCCACCACGTTGACTCCTACACATTCCTCACTGTGATGGAAGGCGAAATAAAGTTCAAATCCTTCCCTTAGTTCTTCCTCGGTCGTGGGCCTTGAGCCCCCGTTGACAGGACGATCTTGACTCCCGTAGCCGGCAGCGTTCGGGCCCTCTGCGTCGAGGTGATCAGCTCCCGCATCGGGGGGAATGTCAGCTCCCCCACGCCGGGCGATCGAACCTCGCGTCGGGGCTGGTCCAACCTTCCGTGAAGTTGGCCTCTCCCCACTGTGAGCTTGATGGTAAAGTCCGCGGTGGGAGCGATCCCAGGCAAAGGATCAGCTCTGATGTTAAGACCGCACCCCGCGATAGGGCTCAAAGTTAGTTCGAGGAGGCTTCCAGCTCCATCGATGGAAGGCCACAGAGCGCCCGGAGAATGTGAACCGAAAATTAATCACATCTCCGGCAAGGTAAGAACTTAGAAAGGATCAAGGGAAAGATGAACGGAGCAAAGTACAGAGAGATCCTTGATGAAAACCTGCTCCAGACCTCAGACTGGTGTGGAGGTTCACCTTCCGACAGGACAACGACCCTAAGCACACAGCCAAGACAACGCAGGAGTGGCTTTGTGACGAGTCTGTGAATGTCCTTGAGTGGCCCAGCCTGAGCCCGGACTTGAACCCGATCGAACATCTCTGGAGGGACCTGAAAATAGCTGTGCATTGACGCTCCCCATCCAACCTGACAGAGCTTGAGAGGATCTGCAGAGAAGAATGGGAGAAATTACCCAAATACAGGTGTGCCAAGCTTGTAGCGTCATACCCAAGAAGACTTGAGACTGTAATTGCTGCCAAAGGTGCCTCAACAAAGTACTGACTATAGGGTCTGAATACTTTTGTGGATGTGATATTTCAGTTATTTATTGCTAATTACTTTGCAAAGAGTTAAAGACACCTGTTTTCGCTTTTTTTATAATGGTGTATTGAATGTGGATTGATGATTAAAAATGCAATCCATTTTAGATTAAGCATGTAACCGTGACAAAATATGGAAAAAGTGAAGGGGTCTGAATACTTTCTGAATGCACTGCATGCCTTTTATACAAGGTGAATAAAGGATTAATTTACAGTAGGGGGGCCATAGGATTATTAGAGGACAGGTGGAGGTGTGAGTGTAAAGCTGGCGTCTGGAGGATTGGTTAAAGTGGTATTGAGGGAGGAGCAATCATTTGGATTGGGGATGAAGCCAAGTCCTTTACGCAGATGATTATTCTGAGGAGATGCAAGAGCACCTCAGATGCTGGGAGCTGGAACAAGAAACAAACTGCTGGAGGAACTCAGAGGGTCAATGTTTGCCTGAATTTCTGCTCTTTTGCTCTTCGACCACTGCAGCCAGTACTTTGTGTCCTTCGCCAGTACTTGTCATTGCTGCCACATTATCCAGCTCGGTCCCAACCAGGATCTTGCATGTATACGTGTAGGAAGGAATTACAGACGGTGGTTTAAACCGAAGATAGACACAAAATGCGGGAGTAACTCAGCGGGACAGGCAGTATCTCTGGAGAGAAGGAATGGGTGACGTTTTGGGTCAAGACTAAAGAAGGGTCTTGACCCGAAACATCCATTCACTCCATACACTCCATTCATCACATCTCCCAGAAGCTTCCCCTCCACATTCTAGGCCTTTCTCTTGCTGCCACGCTTTGGTACCTTCTGTCTCTTTCTCTCCCGCAGTTCTGGGTCTTGCCAGGGGATGCTATTCCTTGTCCTCCGCCAGATACACTCTTTCAACCAGCGGTTCTTCATGTTCCTGACCGCTGTGAAGGATTAGAAACTCACCCACCTCCAAGACTCTGACGCTGCACAAGTGTCTCCGCGCCCTACTGTCTGCTTCCAAAAAATGTCCTTCAGGAGTTTGTTTATAGATTAAACTTGGCTTCGTCCCAATGACATTTCAATCAATTGACCCACCTGGTTTCCTATGAGAATGTCCAGTGTTGTGCCCTCCTCATAGTGTCCTGGAAAGCAAAATTCCGTGAACACATTTAACAAATTCCATCTTGTCCAAGCCCTTGCACTATGGATGATCTGGTCGTTATTTGCAAAGTTAAATCTCACACTAACACTCCACTGTTATTCTTACAACAATCTGCAACTTCCCAACACTTCTGTTTGTTCCAGCTGAAGATTGGCAAGCCTATAATATTGTTCCATCAAAGTGATCATCTTGATTTTAAGTTCTACTCAAATAACCTCTTTGGACAATCCCATACAAATATTCCATATAAGCACAGTTGTTATGTTCTCCTTAGTCAAAAAGGCAACTCACCTCTACTTCGCATGTGGCATCTGAGCCTTAAAATTTTCAGCTGCCGGTCCTAACCTTCTCTCAGTAATGTTTCTGTTCTGATTATAATATGCAAGTTCATCAAACCAATGCAGGCCTTCAGTTTATTCACTGTACCTGTTAAACCTCTTGCATTGAAATAACTGCAATTTATAGCACTGGTCTTTCCTCTCTCTTTACTCTTGGCTGTTCGGTCTACTGAAACAGCTTTCTTTGAATATAGCATTTCAAGTCATGTCAAGAGAGTTTAGGGTACACAAAAGGCTGGAGAAACTCAGCGGGTGCAGCAGCATCTAAGGAGCGAAGGAGATAGGCGACGTTTCGGGTCGAGACCCTTCTTCAGACTGGTCAGGGATCAGGGAAACGAGAGATATAGACGGTGATGTGGAGATGAAGAACAATGAATGAAAGATATGCAAAAAAGTATCGATGATAAAGGGAACAAGCCATTGTAAGCTGTTTGTGGTGTGAAAATGCGAAGCTAGTGCGACTAGGGTGGGGAGGGAGATAGAGAGAGAGGGAATGCCAGGGCCCGAGGGCTGAGGGAGAGATGGGAAGGGGAGGAGACAGCAAGGGTTAACAGAATTGAGAAAATTCAATGTTCAAGCCCAGAGGATGCAGACTCCCCAAGCGGAATATGAGGTGCTGTTCCTCCAACTTGCGGTGTTGATCACTCTGGCCGTGGAGGAGGCCCAGGACCGAGAGGTCGCATACGGAATGGGAGGGGGAGTTGAAGTGCTGAGCCACCGGGAGGTCGGCTTGGTTATTGCGGACCGAGCGGAGGTGTTGGCTTGGTTATTGCGGAGTTTATTATCATGTGTCCCAGTTAGACAATTAATTTCTTGCTTACTGCAGCACAACAGAATAGGCATAAATACAGAACAGATCAGTGTGTCCATATACCACAGAATATATATATATATGCGCATAAATAAACAGATAAAGTGCAATAGGCTGTTATAGTTCTGAGTTTGATTGAAGTTGTGTTTAATAGTCTGATGGCTGTGGGGAAGAAGCTGTTCCTGAATCTGGATGTTGCAGATTTTAGGCTCATGTACCTTCTACCTGATGGCAGTGGTGAGATGGGTGTGTGGCCAGGATGGTGTGGGTCCTTGATGATGTTGGCAGCCTTTTTGAGGCAACGAGTACGATAGATCCCCTCGATGGTAGGGAGGTCAGAGCCGATGATGGTTGCATCGGGAGCATTTGCTCCCAACCTCTCATCTGCCTTGTTTCTACTCTAGGACCCTCTGCATGATCAATATATTTGTAATCATTTTCTCTAGAACTAACTTGCCCTGCGCTGTTTGTCTACTCCCTTTAATTTTCCTGACTATTGGCAGCTTGAACTTTAGATGCGACCACCTCACTAAAACTTTCTATGAAACTCTCAGTATTCCAGATGATCCAGAGATCATGCATCTGCATCTCCAGTACCATGACAAGGTCAGTCAGGAGCTGCAATTAAATATACTTCCCACAAGTGTAGTTATCAGAGGCCCCCGGAATTTTCCCTGTTCTCCCATATCCTGCAAGACGAGCCAACCACTGTCTTAACAGCCGCCCTGATTGCAATGTTGGAAGAGTAAAGTTAAAAGATGTTTGATAAAAATACATCTTTTGATGCTCCTGAACACATCATCAGTGATGTAACCTGGGGTCATTGGGTGTTTCGGGTCTTTCAACATCAGTCACCCTCGCCTAGGTGACCCAGCCGTGGTTGATCAAACCAGGACGTGTTCAGGTGGTATTCGCTCCTCCCCATGGACCTTCTCTCCTGATCCAGAGCCATCTCGAGGCTTTCTCCGCTGCCTCTCTGGTGTTCTTGATGGCTCTTTTCCTCGCCACTCCGTTGATGCCCAGTGCACTCAAGGCTTTGTCGAGCGATTGCCCTGCAAAACCTCTGCAGCCAACCTCGATGGGCGTACACCTTGCCTTCCAGCCCTGCTTACAACAGTCTATGACCAGCTCTTCATACTTGGTCATCTTCCTCTCGTGGGCCTCCTCCAGATGGTCCTCCCACGGCACTGTCAGTTCCAACAAGACGATGTTTTTGGTCGCCTCTGAGACCAGGAGGATGTCTGGCCTCAGGGTGGTCGTGGCAATGTGCTGTGGTAAATTCAGCTGTTTCACCAGGTCTACAGAAAGCTGCAGACAATCTCTCTATGATGAATCCTGACGGATTCCTGGCAGCTGTGGTTCTTGGCAGCTGCACTCCGGCCTTCACGAAGGTGATCATCTGGGATGGTGGGGCGTGCTCGTCTACAGTTGCTGATTCCCATGTTGATGGCTTCTGAAATGGGTTTAAGAACCTGGTCGTGACGCTAGGTGTACCGGCCCTGCCCAAGAGCCTTTGGGCAGCAGCTCAGGATGTGTTCCAATGTCTGAGCATTGCAGACAATCCGGTGATTCCGCTTTGCCCCAGATGAAGAGGTTCGATGGGCTGGGCAGGACATCATACACTGCCTGGACCAGTAACTTGATGCGCTGTGGTTCAGTCTGCCAGAGCTCAGTCCATGTGACTTTTCGGTCCATGGCCTGCTCCCACATTGTCCAGGCTCCCTGCTGCCTCAATCCAACTGCTCTTGTACTCTCCTCCTCCACCACTGCCCTCACTTCCCCCTGGACCAGCCTGCGCCTCTCCTTCTCCTTGGCCTTGTCAAACTGGGGAGTTGGGTAGATTCCCAGGCCAGCTCTTCCCCGAGTCACTGCTCCCACCAGGACTCTGTGGCGTATCCGAGACTCCACTTGCAGCACGGCTTTGCCGGCTCTCCACTTCCTCCCAGTTTTCACCTGCACCCCTGCCTGAGCCATCTTGGGGTCGCTGGAGTCCCTGTACAGCATGACCTCTCTGGCCAGAGTCATCTTAAACTCCTCCTCCAGGGACTTCAGGGACAGCTGGAGCTTGGTGTTATTTCCGTAAAGGGCGATGCTGCTAAGGCTCCTGGGCAGTCCAAGCCACCTCCTGAGAAAGCTGCTGACTTTCCTCTCCAATCTCTCTACGATGGATATTGGGACATCGTAGACAAGCAGTGGCCAGTGTACCTTTGGCAGGATACCATGCTGGTAAATCCATGCCTTGAACTTGCCGGGAAGCCCCGACCGGTCTGCTCGCTGTAACTTCACAACTCAAATCCTTAACATTTATTCACTATGAATTCATAGAAACATAGAAACATAGAAATTAGGTGCAGGAGTAGGCCATTCAGCCCTTCGAGCCTGCACCGCCATTCAATATGATCATGGCTGATCATCCAACCATTTTATTGACTGACGTGCTTCACAATGAGCCAATCATAAATACTTCATCGGCCCTGATCCTAAACAGAATGGCTTTCCCGGCTGCTGTTCTGCTTTGCCTCCTGATTGGAAACTTACTAGACATCTGCTCTAGATGTTTGAGAAAACTGCACGCTGTGCTCCATTTTGGTGGTGGAACTTGTCTTATAAAAATGTATTCAGACTTCCCTTTATAATCTATGTCCCTGAAGGACAAATTCAAGGAATTTATAAGATTTGTTGTTAAATCAACATGTTACGGATCAAGGAAAACATGCTGTTCTATAAGATGAGAATAGTGAAAACTGGAGATGCTGGATATCCAAAGTAAAAAAAAATATTGGACACACATTAGAATGTCAGGCAACATCTCTGGAAAGAGAAACATTTCAAATCAAAGACCCTCTGACACAACTATGAAAGAGAGATAAAATGGTAATTTAAGTTGCACAGAAATTGATGCCTGGAAGAGATTGGACAAAGAGATTATCTGTGACTGGTGGGTAGTGGAAGACTTGAAGTATATTGGAAGACTGGCTAATGTTGTATTGTTATTTAAGATGGGCAAGGGCACAGAGAAGCTACGGAACTACAGGCTGGTGAGCTTGTTAGTGGTGTGACATTTGGTGGATAGGATTCTGAGGGATATTGTATTGTATATTGTATATCTTTATTATCATTTTTCTGAGTACTTACATACCCAGAGGAAACCGAAAAAGTGTTTCTCAACCAGTGTCCATTCAGTGTGTGGTAAAAAATAAATAGAAATAAAGAATAAAAGTACATATATCACGAGTTCCGATCGGCAGTGGCACGACAATGGCTCTGCTTCAGTGTGTCCAGGTCGGTGTTTGGTGCGCGATACTTTGGCAGGGGGCAAAGTCCGTTTATCAGTCTAATTGCCTGCGGGAAGAAGCTGAGGAGCATCCTGCTGGTTTTGCAGCTGATGCTCCTGTACCTCTTCCCAGATGGCAGGATGGAGAATATGTGATGCGATGGGTGGTAGGGTCTTTGATGATGGAGATGGCTTTGCTAATACATCTCTTCCTGTATATATCCAGCAATAAAGGGAGTGGAGCACCAATAATCCTGCTGGCGGTCTTCACAATCCTGTCCAGTTGGTGCCGTTCGTATGCCTTGCAGCTCCCGAACCAGGAGGTGATGCCGTAGGTTAATGTGCTCTCGATTGTCCCCCTATAAAAAGTTCGTAGGTGTGCAGTGGGGAGACCTGCTTTCCGTAGTCTTCGGAGAGGGTGTAGTCGCTGCTGGGTTCTCTTGACCAGTGCTGTGGTGTTGGTCGTGGACGTCAGGTCATCTGACAGGTGGAGTCCTAGGAACTTCACATTGCTGACCCTTTCCACATCAGCTCCATCGATGTGCAGAGGTGTATGGCGTTGTTTTCCCGCCCTCCTGAAGTCAACCACCATCTCCTTCGTTTTTCCCACGTTGAGAATGAGGTTGTGGGATTTGTACCATCCTGTGAGCAGCTCCACCTCCATCCTGTACGCCAACTCATCATTGTCACTGATGAGACCCACCACTGTTGTGTCATCAGCGAACTTGTTGATGAAGTTGTTGTTGAGTCTAGCAGTACAGTCGTGTGCAAGCAGACTAAACAGCAGGGGGCTTAGGACACAGCCTTGGGGCGTGCCAGTGCTCACGGCTATGGTTTTTGATGTCCTACTGCCCACTATGATCTACTAGTAATTGAATAGGCAGGAACTAAAGACAGCATGTTTTTTTTCTGTTGGAAATTGTGTTACATGAACCTGTGAAGAGGTAACCAAGCGGATTGATGGGGGCAGGCAGTGGACATTGTCCACGTGGACTTTAGCAAGGGCTTTGACAAGATCTTGCATGGTAGGCTTGCAACATCACAAGGGATCCCGGATAACCAATCGGCTATAAAATAGGCTTGGTAGACAGAGTATGGTGGTGGGAAATTGTTAATTAGATAGGCCTGTGGCCAGTGGTGTGCTCTAGGGATCGATGACGGGTCCACTGTTTGTCATCGATATTAATGATTTGGATGACAATTTTGTTAACGTGGTAAGTTTGCGGATGGCACCAAAACTGGTGATGTTGCAGGCAATGAAGAAGTTTATCTAAAATTGTAACAGGATCTAAATGAACTGGACAAATGGGCCAAGGAATTGCAAATTAAATTTAACCCAGACAAATGCGAGGTATTATATTAATCCAGGGCAGGATTTACATAGTAAATGGCAGGGCCAAGAGTGTGTTATAGAACAGAGAGACAGTGGGGTACAGGTACATAGTTCTCTGAAAGTAGTGACACAGCTAGACTAGGTGGTGATGAAAGAGTTTGCTACTCTTGAGTTATTCCGTTAGGGGACCAAGTACAAACATAGGGACACCATGTTGCAAGTCATTGGTGTGGCCACACTTGTACTGTTGGGCATAATTTTGGTTGTGTATCTATAGAAAGGATGTCATTATTCTGGAAAAGGTAAGAAAATATACATGAGAATATTATCAAGACTGAAGGATTTGAGTTATGATGAATGGCTAGATGGGCTGTTGTTTATTCCCTGGAGCTGAAGGGAGATCTTATAGAGGTATATAAAATCATGAGGAGCATAAATATGGGTAGATCGTTACATTCTTTTCTCAAGTGTTGAGTTAAAATCAGAGGAAATATATTTAGGGTTAGAAGGGTTGTAGAATTGTTACCCAAAATTGAATTCAATGTTCACACCATTAGGCTGCAAGCTACCTAAGCGGAATACGAGATGCTCCGATGAGAGGAAGTAGAATGTAACAAGTAGAATGGATAAGGGAGTGCCAGTGGATGTGATGTATCTGGACTTTCAAAAAGCCTTTGACAAGGTCCCACACGAGAGATTAGTGTGCAAAATTAGAGCACATGGGGGTAGGGTATTGACATGGATAGAGAACTGGTTGGCAGACAGGAAGCAAAGAGTAGGAATTAATGGGTCCTTTTCAGAATGGCAGGCAGTGACTACTGGGGTGCTGCAAAGATCGGTGCTGGGACCCCAGTTGTTTACAATATACATTAACGATTTAGACAAAGGCATTAAATGTAACATCTCTAAGTTTGTGGATGACACAAAGCTGGGTGGCAGTGTGAGCTGCGAGAAGGATGCTATGAGGCGGCAGGGTGACTTGGATAGGTTGGGTGAGTAGGCAGATGCATGGCAGATGCAGTATAATGTGGATACATGTGAGGTTATCCACTTTGGTGGCATGAACAGGAAGGCAGATTATTATCTGAATGGTGTCAGATTAAGAGAAGGGGAGGTTCAACGAGACTTGCCTTGCACATCAGTCACTGAAAGTAAACAGAGGATTTAAGTTTAGGAGCAAGGAGGTCCAGATTAATTCCCGGGATGGCAGGATTGACATATGATGAAAGAATTGGTCGACTGGGCTTGTATTTGCTAGAATTTAGAAGGATGGGAGGGGAATCTTATAGATACATATAAAATTCTTTGAGGATCAGACAGGGTAGATGCAGGAAAAATGTTCCCGATGTTGGGGGGGAGGTGGGGGGGGTGGGGAGTCCAGAACCAGGGGCCACAGTTTAAGAGTAAGGGGTAGGCCATTTAGGACTGAGATGAGGAAAAGCTTTTTCACCCAAAGAGTTGTGAATTTGTGGAATTATCTGCCACAGAAAGCAGTGGAGGCCAATTCACTGGATGTTTTTAAGAGAGAGTTAAATTTAGCTCTCAGGGCTAAGGGAATCAAGGGACATGGGGGAAAAGCCGGAATGGGGTACTGATTTTAGATGATCAGCCATGATCATATTGAATGGCGGTGCTGGCTTGAAGGGCCAAATGGCCTACTCCTGCACCTAGTTTCTATGTTTCTATGTTCTTCCGGTTTGCGTATGGCCTCACTCTTTGAATGGAGAAGGCCCAGGACAGAAAGATTAGTATGGGAATGGACAAGCGAGATAAAATGGTTAGCAACCAAGAGATCCAGCATGCCTTCGCAGACGGAGCGCAAGTAATTGGCGAAAAGGTCGCCTAGTCTGTGGTTGGTCTCGCCGATGTGGGGGAAACTTTTAAAATCTTTTCCCTGTACGGAGGGCCCGACCTTTTCTCTGTCGGGTCTCCGTTGTTGTAATTGGCGAAAAGGTCGCCTAGTCTGTGGTTGGTCTCGCCGATGTGGGGGAAACTTTTAAAATCTTTTCCCTGTACGGAGGACCCGACCTTTTCTCTGTCGGGTCTCCTAGCACCGTGGAGCGGCCTCCAACCGGACCTGGGGCTCCAGTCACAGAGCTCACCGTCGCGGAGCTGGCCGAGTTAGGAACGGGAGGAGCTGTGGTGGCGCGCTGCTGCTACCCGACCCCGGAGATTCGGAGGCACCAGCTGCAGGCCGGCGGGTGGGAACACTGGGAGCTTGCGGGTCCCTGGTGGGAGACTGCTTTTCGGAGCTCCCGCGGCAGCAACTTCTCCCGCCCGAGTTGCGGGGTTGAAAATGACCTGGAGTGGGGCCTTACATCAACCGGCGCGGCTTTAAACGGCCGCGGGACTTACTAGTGCCCGCCGGGGGCTACAACATCAAGACCCGGAGCGAGGCCTTGCATTGCCCAGCGCGGCCTGAATGGCTGCAGGACTTATTTACCATCGCCCGCTGGGGGCTTTGACTCTGACATCGGGAGGAGAATGGGGGGTGCAGGGGAGAGATAAGACTTTGCCTTCCATCACAGTGAGGAGGAGATTCACTGGGATGGATGTTTGTGTAAATTGTGTTGTGTCTTGGCTCTTTTCTTGTTTGTATGACTGCAGAAACTAAATATTATTGGAACTTCAATGAGGTTCAAATGACAATAAACGGTATTGTATTGTATTGTATTGTATTGTAATGTCAGAAAAAGTATAATTGCACATTAAAATTACATTCATGTGGTACAGTTGTGCGTTTCTGGTAGAGTTTTGGTCATCATTATTATTACTATTACTATTATTATTATTATTATTGTATCTTTTTGGCGCAAGATATTTCTGTACCCCAATGATTTTTCTGTAGTCCAGCTGTGAATTCATGACCCAAAATTTGTCTCCAGTGAGATTTTCAACCTTGTTTGAGGATGGAAGTACCAGGCGGCTCAAAGTGAATGCTACTTAAAAGGCTAGACGCATCCCACCTGCTGTCACAGGCATTGTGCGGCCCTATATTCAAAATTAAACCATAGGTAAACTATTCCAAATTGGCAAATGTTTAAGCACAAAAATATTACTTCCAAGTCAACCTGCAAGAAGTTATGGATCTTTCTATCACAATTAGGGAGCTTTATGTAGTGGGATGCTTCCGTTTATTCGGTGAGCATGGTGATCTTATAGAGGTGTATAAAATCATGAGACGAATAGATCGGGTAGATGCACACAGTCTCTTGCCCAGAGTAGGTGATTCAAGGACCAGAGGACACAGGTTTAATAGGAAAAAGATTTAATAGAAATCTGAGGAGGAACTTTTTCACACAAAGTGTGGTAGGTGTATGGAACAAGCTGCCAGAGGATGTAGTTGAGGCAGGGACTATCCCAACATTTACGAAACAGTTAGACAGATGTGGAGGGATATGGACTAAACATAGGCAGGTGGGACTAGTGTAGCTGGAACATGTTGCCTGGTGTAGGCAAGTTGGGCCGAAGGGCCTGCTTCCACACTGTATCATGCTATGACTCTATGATGCTAATTGATGGCAACAAATGAGCAGTGCATGAGGGTTGGTGTCTCCCCAGCATGGCTGATGTGCACGCATTGCCACCGAACCGATCTGTGCAATGCTGCAAGATAGAAAGTCTGCTCCATCATTGCAGTTGAGGTTTGTGATTTAAATACTATTCCAGTAGAGAACTGTAGCCCCTGGCGAAACGTAACTGTAGTTCAACCTATGTTGATGAGAGACTTCAGCAGGATGACCAAGGATGATGAATGGGTGCATGGGGGAGAAAGTACCTCTGTATATAAACCTCAATTTTGGACAAATAACTTGACAGCACTGATGCAGTGGTTAGAGCACATGGTATTGGGGGTAGAGTATTGACATGGATAGATAACTGGTTGGCCGACAGGAAGCAATGAGTAGGAATTAACAGTAGGAATTCCAATGAGTAGGAATTAACAGCAATTAACATTAACAATGAGTAGGAATGACTGGTGGGGTGCCGCAAGGCTCGGTGCTGGAACCCCAGTAATTTGCAATATATATGAACGATTTAGATGAGGGAATTAATTATGACATCTTCAAGTTTGTGGATGACACAAAGCTAGGTGGCAGTGTGAGCTGTGATGAGGATGCTCGGAGGCTGCAGGGTGACTTGGATAGATTGGGTGAGTAGGCAGATACATGGCAGATGCAATATAATGTGGATAAATGTAAGATTATCCACTTTGGTAGCAAGAACAGGAAGGTAGATTATTATCTGAATGGTGTCAGAATCGTAAAAGGGGAGGTGCAACGAGACCTGGGTGTGCTTGTACATCAGTCACTGAAAGTAAGCAGAGGATTTCAGTTTAGGAGCAAGGAGATCCTACGGTAGTTGTGGTGAGATCCTGGTGAGACCCCATCTGTAGTATTGCGTGCAATTTTGGTCTCCTAATTTGAGGAAGGACATTATTGCTTTGAGGAATAGCAGCGTAGGTTCACCAGGTTAATTCCCGGGATGGCGGGACTGACATATGATGAAAGAATGGGTCGACTGGGCTTGTATTCACTGGAATTTAGGAAGAGAGGAGATCTTATAGAAACATATAAAATTCTTGGACAGGCTAGATGCAGGAAAATTGTTCTGGGGAGTCCAGAACCACGTGTCACAGTTTAAGAATAAACGGTAGGCCATTTACGACTGAGATGAGGAAAATTTTTTTCAACCAGAGAGTAGTGAATCTGTGGAATTCTCTGCCACAGAAGGCAGTGGAGGCCAATTCACTTGATGTTTTCAAGAGAGAGTTAGATTTAGCTCTTAGTGCTAAAGGAATCAAGGGATATGGGGAAAAAGCAGGAACAGGGTACTGATTTTAGATGATCAGCCATGATCAAATTGAATGGCGGTGCTGGCTCGAAGGGCCGAATGGCCTACTCCTGCACCTATTTTTCTATGTTTTCAATGTTTTCTATGATGACACTATTGCAGGGGTGAAAAACTGAAAGATGAAAATAAATAGTTAGCCTAAGCATATAAATAGAAGCTTGGTTCTTGTCTGTGATGTTTGAGTGCAGCATGCCAGTGTATCAACTGGGAGTCAAGGAATGCTTTTGGGGTCTTCTGAATAACTATGCAAAACCTTGTGATTTTTACGTACAGGTACTGGCACAAAGCAATCAAGTGAGGAAAGAGGCTGAAAATTCAGGTCCACTGACCGAACTGGAATACTGGAAATGCACATCAGCTAAATTCAATTCTCTCATTGAACAACTTAAAGGACAGCATTGCAAGGCACTAATTAACGTGCTAAATATAAGTCACTCAAAAATGTTAAAGGTAAAATAATTTATCTACGAAATTTCATTTGTCAAGGGGAAACAGACAAGGATGTTTATTATCACCGTTGTTATTTGCCCTCATAATTGAACCCCTAGCGGAAAGAATCAGAACTCATCCAAATATCCATGGATATAAAACAAAATATTCCAATAATAAAATATCACTATACGCTGACGACGTAGTATTGTACATCACAAAACCTCATATTACTATACCAAATATTTTAAAATTAATAGAGGACTTCGGATCATTTTCAGGATATAGAATAAATGTGAAATCGTCAATAAAACCGAAAGTCTCTACGCATCTTTTACAATTTCCTTTCAAAATAGCTACGGAAAAATTTAAATACTTGGGCATTGAAATTACTAGAAGATATCAAGATATGTTTGACGAAAATTATAACCCTCCACATAAGAAACTATGTAACTTGATTAAATTTTGGAAAACACTTCCGATGTCCTTAATAGGCCGAATAAATGCCATAAAAATGATTTTTCTACCACAAATTTTATAGCTGTTCCAATCTATCCCAATATATTTTTGGGATAGTTTGGAACAAAGACTGGATAGACTTGGCTTGTACTCGCTGAATTTTAGAAGATTGAGGGGTGATCTCGTAGAGACTTACAAAATTCTTAAGGGGTTGGACAGGCTAGATGCAGGAAGATTGTTCCCGATGTTGGGGAAGTCCAGGACAAGGGGTCACACTTTAAGGATAAGGGGGAAGTCTTTTAGGACCGAGATGAGAAGATCGTTTTTCACACAGCGAGTGGTGAATCTGTGGAATTCTCTGCCACAGAAGGTAGTTGAGGCCAGTTCGTTGGACATATTTAAGAGGGAGTTGGATGTGGCCCTTGTGGCTGAAGGGATCAGGGGGTATGGAGAGAAGGCAGGTACAGGATACTGAGTTGGATGATCAGCCATGATCATATTGAATGGAGGTGCACGCTCGAAGGGCCGAATGGCCTGCTCCTGCACCTAATTTCTATGTTTCTATGTTTCTATATTTACCCAAAAAGTTAAAAAAAAAAACTGGACAGATATCACAAATTTAAATCCCACAGAATACAAAGAGCTCATCTGAATAAACCCAAAGTAGTAGGGGGATTAGCACTCCCCAACGTTATGTATTACTACTGGTCTGTAAATATCAGAAACATGATCCAATTGCTGGATAACTTTCCCCAACAATCGGATTGGACGATTATGGAGAGAGAGGTTTGCTCTCCTTATGATATTGAAGCAATCCTTCTCTCTCCAATATCGATGAATAATATAAATTACAACAATAATCCAATTATATACAGTACAATCAGAATTTGGAAACAAATAAAACACAATCTAAAATTAGGAAATTTATCTCTCTTATCTCCTATCGGTAAAAAACCCTCATTTAACCCCTTCAACTATAGATAAAGCATTTATACAATGGGAAAGAGCTGGAATTAAAATCTTTGGAGATGTGTATGAATCGGGAAAACCATTATCATTTAAACAAATACAACTTAAATACAATTTGGGAAACAATCAGTATTTTAAATATTTCCAAATCTGTGACTATCTGAAAAAATATGCACAAGATTATCACAATATGTCTCCAGATTTACTGGAAGAGGAAATGAATACAAAGGCAGAATCAGCAAACCTAATATATATATATATAATATTATTCTAAATGCAGAAATACCAACAACAGATGGCATCAGGAGAGACTGGGAAAATAATTAAGAATAAAAATTCCCAAAGAAAGGTGGGAAAAATATTTATTAAACGTGCATAAATGTTCAATTAATGTAAGACACACCTTAATAAAATTTAAAATCCTACACAGATTATACTATTCAAAAACTAAAATAAGTAAACTTTTTCCCAACGTCTCACCTATATGTGATAAATGTCAATGTCAAGAAGCTAATATAGCACACTCATTTGCCTTTTGTACAAAAATGCAAACATTTTGGACTGAAATTTTTGAAATTTTCACAAAAATATTTAAAATAAAACTGACCCCGGAAGCAGACTGGATAATCTTCGGGATATCGGAAGATTGCCCCGAATTAAATGTGTTTCAAAAGACTCTACTTGAATATGGCTTAATAACTGGAAAAAAGCTAATCTTAAAATTCTGGAAAA
Organism: Okamejei kenojei; assembly: GCA_035221665.1. Lineage (NCBI taxonomy): Eukaryota > Metazoa > Chordata > Chondrichthyes > Rajiformes > Rajidae > Okamejei > Okamejei kenojei. The sequence goes on along the minus strand of CM069135.1, from coordinate 125,943,320 downwards.
ATTCTCCGGTACCAACAGTCAATATGTGGATCAAAATTGTCGAGTTGGTAGATTTTTTTCCTCTCCAGGGTCTATCTCTTAATTCCCGTTTCTAACTCTTCAAGGGTTTCCTTTCCCTCTGTCACGCTTTTACACTTTCACATCTCTTTTTCACTTTTCTACTATCTAAGCTGCTATTTTTCTCTCTATTCTCTCTTTTCTAAAGCCTTAAAATTAAAAAAAAAGTAAAAATTAAGGGGTACAATGACTGTAATACAATACAAGGGATGTACACTGATGTAACTGACAGTACCGCTAATAAATAAAGTTATGATTTATTCTGAGGCCATGACCTCTAGTCCTAGACTCTCCCAGTAGTGGAAGCATCCTCTCCACATCCACACTATCCAAGCCTTTCACAATTTTGTATGTTTCAATGAGGTCCCTCCTCATTCTTGTAAACTCTAGTGATTACAGGCCCAGTGGCGACAAACGAGCATCATAGGTTAACCTACTCATTCCTGGCCCACAGTGGCAAACATGTCCCAGCAACACGAGTCCCACATTCCAGCGTTTGGTCCTTATACCTCCAAACCTATCCTAGCCCCCTTGAAACATTTAAATAATTCACATGTTTAAACTATAATGTTTTATTCTTAATGTTTCAATGTTTTATGTTTTATTCTTAATGGTTTACTGTATGTCGTGTTGTTACTTGCGAGTGGAGCACCAAGGCAAATTCCTTGTATGTGTACATACCTGGCCAATAAACTTATTAATTCATTCATTCTATCCATGAACCTGTCTAACTGTTTCTTAAACGTTGTGAGAGGCTGTTTGAGATGTCCTCGTTCTTTAGGGAACATGTATCTCCTTGGTACCTTGTAGCTCCTGCTCCCTGACCCCCAAGTTGCAACAGGGACAGAGTCCACTAGTCCTCATCTTTCACCCCATCGGCCATCGCACACAGCCCTTAATCCGACATTTTAGCCACCTCCAACGGAATCCCACCATTAGCCACACCTTCCCATCTCCATCCCTTTCCACTTTCCGCAGAGACCACTCCCTCCGCAATTCCCTGGTTAACTCGTCCCTTCCCACCCAAACCACCTCCTCCCCAGGTACTTTCCCCTGCAACAGCATGAGATGCAACAGCTGTCCCAGTACCTCTTCCAAGTCTTTTCAGGTGAGGCTGAAGGTTACCTTCTCCAACCTCATCTACTGTATCCGCTGTTCCAGGTGTGGACTACTGTAAAAATTGGTGATCGTTTCGCTGAACACCTTCGCTTAGTCTGCCTAAACCAACCTGATCTCTCGTTTGCTAAACACTTTAACTCCCCCTCCCATTCCCACAATGACCTTTCTGTCCAGGGCCTCCTCCATTGTTAGGGTGAGGCCCAGCACAAATTGGAGGAGCAACACCTCATATTTCTCTTGTGCAGCTCACACCCCAGTGTTATTAATATTGACCTCGAACTTCAAGTAACCCTTGCTTTCCTTCTCCATCCCACCCTCCTTCCCAGTTCTCCGACCAGTCTGACTGTCCATGTTTACATTTTACCTCTGTTTGCGTTGTTGTTACCTTCTCCTAGCTAACAATGATCTCTTCTACGTTTCCCCTGATCTCATCCCCTTTGTCTCATTTTCACACCTACACATTATCTCTGTATCTCCCTCTCCCCTGACAGTCTGAAAGAGGGTCTCAACCCTAAATGTCACCCATTCCCTCTATCCAAAGATGTTGCTTGTCCTGCTGAGTTACTCCAACATTTTGTGTCAAGCTCCTCTGGCAGATTGTTCCATACACCACTACCCTTTGTGTGAAAGAAAGTAATATGAAATGTATTTTTGCAATTATTTTTTATTAACTCTGTAAAAGATATGTTAAAGATGAATTCTAGATCCTTCAATCGACCTTGTTGCAGCCCTAACACTTTATTTTATCTGCACCATGTAGTTGTAGCCAACAGTATATATTAGTCTTTATTTTTACTCTTGCTCGTCTTGATGTACTCATGCACAGTTTGATTTGCCTAAATAGCATGGAAAACAAAGTTTTTCACCATATCTCATAACATGTGACAATAATAAACCAACCAATCTTGATAGCAATATTTTTACCTTTGATATTTGCATTGATATATTCACGTTCCTTGATATCAATCGCACCAAAATGCAGAACCTAAGTATTCTGAATTAATCACATTGTTTATCAATAATAAGCCAGATTACGTATATACAGTATGAAGAACATATCATCTAAATATCATCAATGGAGCTGATGAAAATTCTCGTGTGAGCAGGCCAATGACAAATCCAGAAGGTTGCCTCTGGTTACTTTCAGGAAGGGGGAGAAGATTGCAAATGGTATGGGATTAATAAAAAGTTGAAGGGAACCAATTGGACATAGTGCAGAGAGGACATACCTCAAAGAGAGTAGCATTAAGAGGAAAGAGAATCTTCAGAGGGAATGAGAGTGATGGATAGAGGACACCTCCATGTCAGATTATTGAGCATCGGAATTGTTACAGGAAACTTATGAAAGACCATTTAAATTTAGCTTGCTGATATCAGTATACCTCTGGCTCCCCTATACTGATGCAGAGTTTATATTCTATACCCAAGCAGAGCTACGTAGCAAAGTGCTTAAAGGTATTTTTCAGCATGGAACACCAAGTCTGCCTACCTCAATCTTTCAGGTCTTCCTGCAAAGAATTCACAGATTTTTTTAAAATCTGTGACCTTTCTTGGTCCTAAGTAGGTGCATTTGAAAAAGTTCACTTAGAATCAGACAAAGACAACAGTTAAGACGATTCAAAGCTTTAATTTTAACATCTGACGGGTGTGGTTCTAGAGACCCAGAGGCAACAGTATTACGTCTGAGTTCTCCAGCAACACGCAAAGAAATACCAAAAAACCGGGGTTAATATACCCCCCATGCTCAATATCAATTGCATGAGGTAATGTCGCAGGAAACATCAGCCACTTCCAAATATGGAGTTGTTTTTCACTCTTTGCGAAAAGCCAGGCATTCCAATAGCACTAGTAATCCTCCCCTGGCCCCTTCTTATCAGAATGAACTATTCAACTTTCTTAAAAAAAACCTTGCCATGATATTTGGCCAAGTATCCCACAATGCAATAGCAATTGCCTTTTTACAACAGGAAAGCTTAAATATGACAACAACCGTATGACAACAACCGACAATAGTAATTAACTCTTTCATTCCCTCCTTTTTATCAATTTGATAACAATTACGGTCCTCGCTGAGTACATAAGAAAGGCTCAGGTATTTTAATACGTGGGTTAATACAGCGATCAGCAGTACAATAGATCCATACTGGATTATCATTCCACATATTCCTTCAAACATACTATTGCTGTACATCCATAAAAGCCTGGGCAGTGGAATTAGCCAAAGTTCCAGCTCCCTCTGTAAGATCGTGGACCACCATCAAATGGGGAACAACATTGGCTATATAGCAGCACCTGTTCCAGTGGTCTTTCTTTCCCCACTTCCTTTCCCAAGTGCAGTAGTCTCCTTGGCAGCCACGGATATGCCCACGACCCACACATAAAGTATGTTCTATTTACTGATCATGGTGGTCCCTGAGGAGAGATTGTAGTGCAGGAGCTGTTTCCCAAATATACCCCTTTCTGTGGGTAGTTGCAATGACATGAGGTATTTAATGGTACATGGGGATTGTTCGTTATTTTCAACCGGGGTATCTTCCATACCTTAGTTTTTCATTCACCTCCCACCCTGGTTTAAACGGGGGTGTGTACCATCCTTTAAAGTTATCATACATAAATCCCCCATACCTATGGGTCCCATTTACCCGCGGCTTGATCACTCGGCAACTACTAGATGCTGTAGCATTGCGAAAACAGAGTAGGGCCAACCCCAGAATAAAGGTAGGGTCAATAGCCCCATTGTCCTTTCTTGGTTCTCCAAACCAATTACAATCACTCGGATGAATCCAACGAGGTGATCTTCAATCTTCTCGGCTCACGGTTGATGTTGTTGGTACCACTTGGTACAGTTCCTTTCAACACAGTCTCAATTTCTTCTGCCCCAATGCCTTATCAGTATGTAGTCTGACAGTATGAACTCGTCCTTGTGTTCAACTGGTAGTGGCTTCTGCGCTTCTCATACCTTAGAATGCAGACCTGGCAAGGCATGGGTTAATTGCTGTGTATACATAATTAGTTAATCACTGAGGGCCTGTAGGTGAAACTTCCACACAACCAGTGGGTACATAGCCTGTGGTCACCCTCAGTTCATAGCATCCTTCCCACAGCTCGCAGTCACCCAGCCCTGCGTCACCTGCAGATCTTCCAATGCCACCATCGGCATCACATTGCATACTCTGTTTCTCGCAAATCTGATGGCTATCAATGTCCCAAGATAGGCGAGCAACAGTGACATGTCCATCATGATCTATCCTAGAAAGCGATTTCTTAAAAGAAAGAAGGGATTAATGTTTTATCTCTTAGGCATCATACTGATAATCTTGCAGTGGTGAAAGTGAACCCACACGTGCCTCCCCTCCACCTTTGCGGTGGTAGGCGTTGTTAGAAGGACCTGGTAATGCCCTTCCCACCGAATGTCCAGTCCCTTCCTCATCCAATTCCTGATCATTACACAAGTACCAGGTTCAATTTTAGACGTAGTGGTTCTATTGTACATCTTTCAATGCCCTGGTTAATGATAAAATATAATTAGTCGTTTCCATTGTCATGTGATGAAAGGGAATAGCCTTTGGAGTATTCTGGTTCCATGGTGCCCCAAGTGGATGGACATATACAATCTGCTGAACTCAACCAAGCCTTTCCTGTTGGGGTGGTGGTTACAATGTAATAGAATAGAATAGAATTCCTTTTATTGTCATTCAAACAAACAAAAGTTTGAACGAAATTTTGTTCCCTGCAGACATAACAGCAAAAAAAACCCCACAATGAACACAGTTTCACAGTGAATCTCCATCACAGTGAATCTCCAAACACCTCCTTACTGTGATGGAAGGCAAAAGTCTTCTCTCGTCCATGTTCTTCTCCCGCGATCAGGCAGTCAAACTGCTGTGTCGAGGTGAACAATGTTAAAGCCCCCAAACAATTGCAGTTTCTTAAAGGGACATACACGACTACTGCTTCAAACACAAACCTCTTACAAACATTTATAACAAACTAGACTGTGGGGCCCATTGTGTCCCATGTTCACACGGGAGGGCTGGCCCCCCACCGCAATATTCCACCTGTCCACCAATTACAATATTGGTGGCCAGTGGGGGCGGGGGGGCTTTCTGGGACACTAGTATGGGTACTGTGGGCTGAAGGGACTGGTTTCCAGAGGGCTGGTATGGGCCAAATGGATTCTTGGTGTGACAGCTCAGTCACTCAAGTTTGATGTGCTGGCAGCTCACTCACGGCTGGTGGGCGAGCAGTTGACTCACAGCTATTCCTTTTCAAGCAGGGTGCAGGGCACCAAACTCAAGCGCACTTTCCTACCACTTCAAGCAGGGTGCAGGGCCACCAAACTCAAGTGCAGTTTCATGCCATTTCAATCATGGTGCAAGGCCATCAAATGCTAGTGCTGTTTAATGCCATTTCAAGCAGGGTGCAAGACAACCAAATTGGTGCAGTTTCATATCATTTCAAGCAGGGTGCAAGGCCACCAAATTCAAGTGCAGTTTCATACCATTTCATGCAGGGCGCAAGGCCACCAAATTCAAATGCAGTTTCATACCATTTCATGCAGGTTGCAAGGCCATCACATTCAAATGCAGTTTCTTACCATTTCAAGCAGGGTGAAACCACCACAAAACCACCATAAAACCACATAAAACATCATATAAACACCACACTCACAGTTCAGTAGACATTCAGTGTGTTCAGTTGATTCACAGCTCAGACAGAGTCGTGACCACTCCCTCTCCCATCTTGCAGAGACTGAGCCACACCCACACTTCCGGGTTTTATAATCCTTCCCCCCTCCCACCAGAAGGGGCATGGCTTTCATGGCGTGATTGACAGGAGAGAGATTCTCAACATTTTTTTAAACAGTAATAACTACTTCTATTTTTCAATGATGGGAAAAATCCCCTGCACCTGATGAGAGGAGGGAGACTGAGTAAGATGGCCAAAAATCACAGCTGTAAGTGGTAGCGTTTTATCTAAAATCAATATACAGTGCAAACAGGAAGTTGTGCAGTTACCACCACCAACAACCATTTGCAGTGCAGCATTTCAGTGCAGTTACCACCACCAACAACCATTTGCAGTGCAGCATTTCAAAGCAGTTACCACCACCAACAGCCATTTGCAGTGCAGCATTTCAAAGCAGTTGCCACCACCAACAACCATTTTCAGTGCAGCATTTCAAAGCAGTTGTCACCACCAACAACCATTTGCAGTGCAGCATTTCGAATCAGTTACCTACACCAACAACCATTTGCAATGCAGCATTTCAAAGCAAACACATTTTCATTTTCAAACCATATTAAGGGCACTCATAGTTGAGCAGACATGTGTTAACATAGAAACATAGAAATTAGGTGCAGGAGTAGGCCATTCAGCCCTTCGAGCCTGCACCGCCATTCAATATGATCATGGCTGATCATCCAACTCAGTATCCCGTACCTGCCTTCTCTCCATACCCTCTGATCCCCTTAGCCACAAGGGCCACATCCAACTCACTCTTAAATATAGCCAATGAACTGGCCTCAACTACCCTCTGTGGCAGAGAGTTCCAGAGACTCACCACTCTCTGTGTGAAAAAAGTCTTTCTCATCTCGGTCTTAAAGGATTTCCCCCTTATCCTTAAGCTGTGACCCCTTGTCCTGGACTTCCCCAACATCGGGAACAATCTTCCTGCATCTAGCCTGTCCAACCCCTTAAGAATTTTGTAAGTTTCTATAAGATCCCCTCTCAATCTCCTAAATTCCAGAGAGTATAAACCGAGTCTATCCAGTCTTTCTTCATAAGACAGTCCTGACATCCCAGGAATCAGTCTGGTGAACCTTCTCTGCACTCCCTGTTCAAAGTTATTCACAGCTCAGAGAGACGTGACCCTCTCGCTTCCTCCATCTTGCAGAGACTGAGTGAGGCACAGCACTTCCGGGTTTTATAGACCCTCCCCCCTCCCACCAGCAGGGGAGACAGAGAGTATGTCAACATTTTTAAAACATTAATAACTCTTTTATTTTTATCGATGGGATAAATCCTCTTGTCCTGCGCAGCGGAGGGGGGGGGGGGGGGGGGGGGGATGCTCTGAGTAAGATGGCCAAAAATCACAGCCGTAAGTGGCGGCGGTTTTTCAAAAATCATGAAGCAGAAAAACAGGAAGTGGTCAAGATCTTACTTTTAGTAATATAAATAACACATTTGCTCATTCTTACTTAAGTCGCGATCCAAAAACATACATAACTTCAAAGTGTAAACCACTTTCCACACATACATAAAATAATGTACAAGAGCAGTTCAATATTTTTTCTTCAATGATGGCATGAGAATTAAGGGACAGAAGTTTAGGGGTAACGTGAGGGGGAACTTCTTTACTCAGAGGGTGGTGGCTGTGTGGAATGAGCTTCCTGCAGAGGTGGTGGAGGCAGGATCGATTTTAACATTTAAAAGTAAAGTGGATAGGTATATGGACGGGGTATGGTCTGAGTGCAGGTAGATGGGACTAGGGGAAAACAAATGGTCGGCACGGACTGGAAGGGCCGAGAGGGCCTGTCTCCGTGCTGTAATTGTTATATGGTTATATGGTTATATGTCTCTTTGTAATTTACTTTCCCTTTTTCTGACAAGACTTTTCTGCTTACCAGAATCTTGGTTATAAAAAATTTACAAGAAAGAATTTACAAGCCACTGTTTTTTATTAGCTCAGGCATTGCTCTGGGAGGACTGAGGTCTTAATTGAGGTTATAAAGTCTTTAAATAGGGAAAGCCATTTTGTTGAAATGAGAGAATTAAGTTGGAAAAACACGTTACTTAGTTTCACCAGCATTTTTCTGTCTACCATAAATCTGTTCACAATGGCACGCAATTTGGTGGGGTGGTCCAATTCCCTATCAGTCAGGATCCTGGATGCTGTGATTGGACATTGATCTAGATCGTGATTAGTCAGACTCCTGGTCACTCAAGGTCTGGCCACACCCACTGAGGTGGCGACCAATCAGACTCCCCTTTATTCAAAGTCTGGCCACGTCCACTAAGGTCTTCAAATTCCACAGGCAAAGACCCCACATGTTAAATATGATTTTATTGTGTGTTTTGTTATTTACTATATGTATGACTGCAGGGAACAAAATTTCGTTCAGACCACAAGGTCTGAATGACAATAAAGTTTTCCAAGTTCCAAGTTCCAAGTTCTTGTCTCGCCTTACCTCAGCACAGGCAAGGTCGCAGTTCTGTTGCTCTGTGCCAAAAGTTATTCAAATCTCGAAGGCAAGTTTGTTTTTAAACAAAGTACAGATTGTCAGCTGAGGTTTAACTATCTTAGCAGTCTCGAACTTTGCGCTTTTTCTTCCCACTCCAGTCTTCTCCATCCACTTTATCTCCTCCCGGGAGCTATGCGTTGTTTTAACTCCCAATGTTGAATTTAATACTGTTTTTTCTTCCTCAGCCCTTTCTCCCTTCCTCTTTTTCATCTGCCTTTAGTCAGAAAATGTTTAGCTCTGTTTCCCTGCCAAATGCTCCATTATTCTCCCCTCTTCTGTAAACAGGGTTGCTTAGTCAGAAAAAGGGGTCCCCCGGGGTTATTTTGGTTTGCGTAATTTCTTCCCCCTCTTTTTTAACTTTTTTCTTCTTTTTTTTCCACTTGTCGCTAAATTTTGCGACCCAATCCTTTTCTTTTTCCATTTCTTTCCTGCACTTGCCCCCTACTGGCCAAGATTAATGTCCCAAACGTCTTGTCAACTTATAAATTAATATTCTATAGTCTTGTTACTCCTAGAATTCAAATAACACATATGTTGTACGGCCATTCTCCCGTACCTTTTATCCAAATTATTCCCCATAGCCGCGAGTCTCTCCTCTGCCCGTCAACTTCTCAATCTAGCCGCGAGTTTTCACAGCCCAGCTACGTCAACCTAACCTAGCCACAATGTTTCTCAGCCCGGCTACTGAAATCTACCCTAGCCCTACTTAACCTAGCCGCGAGGTTTCTCAGCCCGGCTACTGCTCAATCAAATTATTCCCCATGTGTTTCTACCTGGCCGACTTCTTAAAAATACATACACAAATTACAAACACAATACACAATTGGTCTTACCTTGTATCTAAGAACCTCGGCTGGGAACCATTTCAACGTCTGACGAAGGATCACAGGCGTTTCTGGGAGTTTCTATGGGAGACAGTCACAAATGGGCCGATTAGAACTCAATCTTCTCCCTTTCCAGTCCCGGTAACATCTGCAACCTCTTACACATTCATCGGTCGATGGTGTCCCAGCGAGGACTTGCACTACTGCGCCAATGAAAAAGTTCACTTAGAATCAGACAAAGATAACAGTTAAGACCATTCAAAGCTTTAATTTTAACATCCGACGGGTGTGGTTCTAGAGACCCAGAGGCAACAGTATTACGTCTCAGTTCCCCAACAACACAAAAATAAATACCAGAAAACCGGGGTTAATATACCCCCCAGACTCAATATCAATTGTATGAGGTAATGTCGCAGGAAACATCAGCCACCTCCAAATATGGAGTTGTTTTTCACTCTTTGCCAAAAGCCAGGAATTCCAATAGCATTAGTAATCCTCCCCTGGCCCCTTTTTATTAGATTAGTTTAATCTTGCCATGATATTTGGCCAAGTATCCCACAATGCAATAGCAATTGCCTTTTTACAACAGGAAAGCTAAGTATGACAGCAACTGATAATAGTAATGAACTCTTTCACATTTAACTATTATTCCCGTGCTTTTGGTAATAGGTATCACTTCAGTGGGGACATAAGAGACTGCAATTGCTAGAATCTTGAGCAAAAAACAAAAGCGCTGAATTAACTCAGCGGATCAGGCAGCATCTGTGGAGGGAATGGATAGACGACGATTTGGGTTGGGTCTCTTCTTCAGACTGAAGAAGGGTTCTGACTCAAACCGTTGCCTGCTCATTCTCTGCACAGATGCTGCTTGACCCGCCAAGTTCCTCCAGCATTTTTGTTTTTTGCTAAAGTATCATTTATATTTGCCTTTGAACAAAATGGATTAAAACAGAAGGACAAGTAGGCCACTTGGCTCCTGAAGCCTATCTTGCCATTCAATATGATCATGGATTACTTCTAAACCTAATTTCCCTTGCCTTTTCTAAGCCTTCCTGTTTATGTTCTCATAACCCATAATTTCAAGATCACTCAAAACATAATATTCTGATTTGCAAACAAAAGACACAAAGTGGTGCAGTTACCCCAGTACTTTGTGTCTTTCGAGTTACTCCAGCACTTTGTGTCTTTAAAAAAAAACTAGTATCGGTCATTCCTTGTTTCTACACTCCATAATTAACACTGACATTTCTATAAGGCTGACACATTTCTGCATTAATTTTCCAGTGCATTTAAGTTTTTTACTCTGTGTTGAAAAGCAATTATGCCACATATCATATCAAACATGGAGAGGAAAACAAGGAAATTAGTAAAAGAGTGGGGATGAATTAACTTCCATAAATCTTGAAAGTTAGAAGCAAATTGTTTCCTTCTAAAATTGCTTTGATCCCAGTTCCCTTGCCTTTTCAAAGCCTTCCTTTGATGTGCCTGCAAAATCTTCACGTCCCATTGCGTATATTAGGTAAAAAAACTAATGTCTAAGCAGTTTTCTAATTTTGTGGGACATACAAAGGGTAGATACAGATGAGAAGAATTCATTTAAAACCTCACCCATTTTGTGGCTCCACACATTGATCCTTTTATATGTCTCAATGCGGTAACCAAGGGAAATGGGCAAGGTCTTTCAATGAATATTTCTCTCCTGTATTTACTGTGGAGAAGAACATGAAAGCTAGGTAGTTCAGGGGAGGGAACAAAGATATTCTGGAGCAAATTTATATTCTGAAGAAGAAGGTGGTAGACGTCCTGAAACACATTAGGATGGACAAATACCTAAGGCCTGAGCGGGTGTATTCTAGGATATTATGGGAAGCAAGAAAGGAGATTGCTGGGCCTTAGAACAGAGATGTTTTAATTTTATTAGCCTCAGGTGAAATACTGGAAGTCTGGAGAATAGTTAATGCTGTTCCTTTATTTAAAAAAAGCAGCAGGGGTAAGGCAGGGAATTAGTAGCACCACCTTACATTGCTGGAGGATAAGTTGTTGAAAGATTCTGAGACACAGGATTTATTTCAATTGAAAAGGCAAAGGCTGATTAGGGATAGCAAGCGTGGCTTTGTGTGTGGGAAATCAAAGGCTGATTAGGGATAGCAAGCATGGCTTTGTGTGTGGGAAATCATGCATCACGGATTCGATAGATTGCTTTGTAAAGGTGACCAAAAGGATTGACATGGGCAGGGTGGTAGATGTTGCTTAAGTGATCTCTGGCAAGGCCTTTGACAAGGTTCTGTATTGTAGCCTGGTCCGCAAGGTTAGAAAACAGAGGTGAGCTAGCTAATTAGATGCAAGCAAAAAGCAAACCTCTGGAGAAACTCAGTGGGTCAGGCAGCATTGGTGGAGGGAAATGGGACCCTTCTTCAGACTGATGGAGTAGAAGGGACATAGTTGGTAGAGGGGAAGTGGTGGGACAAGAGCTGGTGGTAAGTGGACACAGATGAGGAGAGTTGATTTGCAGATGAGCCAGGTAGGGCAGTGATGAGTAGTGATAGTAACCAAGGCTGGAGATGAAGTGGAGAAGAAGAATTGGGTGATATGGGTAGGTGTGGGTGGGGGTAATGGAAAGAAAGGTGTGTGCAGCATGAGTGGAGAACTGGGTTTTTGGGCCTATTTCTATGGTGTACAACTATAAATCTGTGAGGATCATCTCATCCAATTAAAGTGAAGTGTGAAGCATCAGTAGTGTTTGAATGTTGATGTCTGCATCTCAGAAACATCTTGGAGTGCATTATCTACTCCTCAAGACTTCTTCATCCTTTGTGCTGCATCTTCATGAACTTCATCTATTAAGAAATATAAACTCAAGTGTTTTGAGAGGGAGAGAAATTAGGATGGGTAAAAGAGTGAGAAAAATGGAGCACGATTCTACAACTAGGGTTGTCAAGCGGAGAATGGGACATGCTTATTTTGCACCTTTTCCACTTCTTCAAACAGTCCCCAACCTTCATTGAAAATGACTCATTATCAACTCAATTTGCCTATCCCAGAAACTCTCCATCTTGAATATAAACAACATGAGTGGTGGAAAATGTAGACTGGCCCTGTGCCATTTTTGCTTCTCTCTGGTCACTGCATTTCTATTTAAAAAAAAACGACTGTTATTGTGTATTTGATGAATGTAAGTAAGATATTTGATACTCTAATTCTTTCTTCTTTATTTTATTTCCTCAATGGTATCTTTCAGGTCCTCATTCTCTCACTCTCTCGCCTTGCCCTCACAGTCAACCCTGCATACATTATCTCTACCCTTTCTTCTCTTGACCCCAATTCTCTGCATAAAAATCTCTCTCCCCATTTTCCCTCCTACCTCCTCATGTCTTTGTCACTTTGCCTTTCGCATGGTGTCATACAGATATACAGCACTGAAACAGGCCCTTTGGCTCAACTCTCCATGCTGACCAAGATGCCCATCTAAGGTAGTCCCATTTGGCCCATAATGTCCCAACTCCTGTACTGACTGAGGCCAGAGTACCAAATGCCTTCTTCAGCATTCATTCTACCTGCGAAAGCACTTGCAGGGAACTGCATACTAATACTATGTGGTCCATCTGTTCTCTCTAGGGCCCTATTCTTCACTGTGAAAGTACTATACAAGTTTGGGAGGTCATATTGCAATTGTATAAGACGTTGGTAAGACAGCATTTAGAATATTGTGTTCAGTTCTGGACACCATGTTATAGGAAAGATATTGATAAGTTAGAAAGGGTTCAGAAAGGATTTACGAGGATGTTGCCAGGACTGGATGGTGTGAGGTATAGGGAGAGGTTGAACAGGCTGGGTCTCTATTCCATGGAGCGCAGGAGTATAAGGGGTGATCTTATTGAGGTGTATAAGATCATGAGAGGAATAGATCGGGTAGATGCACATAATCTCTTGCCCAGAGTAGAGGAATCGAGGACCAGAGGACATAGGTTCAAGGTGAAGGGGGAAAATATTTAATAGGAATCTGAAGGGTAACGTTTTTACACAGAGGTTGGTGGGTGTATGGAACAAGCTGCCAGAGGAGGTAGTTGAGGCTGGGACTAACCCAATGTTTAAGAAACAGTTACATAGGTACATGGATAGGACAGGCCTGGAGGGATATGGACTAAATGTGGACATGTGGGACTAGTGTAACTGGGACATGTTGGCCAGTGTGGGCAAGTTGAGCAGAAGGGCCTGTTTCCACACTTTATCATTCTACGACTATGACTTCCCAAAATACAACTCCTTGCACGTACGTATCTGAATTCACATGTTGTCTCTCTGCCTTCCTTCTTTACTCTCTCCCCTCTTTCTGCCCATCCTCTCTCCCAACACTCTTACTTCTTGCTCCCTCATGCTTTCTTATTTTCTTTCTTTTCCTTTTTCCCCACTGCTCCCTCGCCTTCCCCTATCTACCTCTCCACCACCCCCATCCTCCTCCTTTTTTGCTTGCCTTGTCGTCTTTCCTCCACCTGCAGTTCATTTGTCTGGCTCAGTTACCAACTCCTGGAGCAGTCGGGAGTCTGCACCAGTTACCTTGGATTTTGCTCCTCTGTCTATGTTGCTTTCCCCTCTCCCCTGGTTCTTTGCTCCTTTCCCTATCTTTAGTGAGTAAACATAGTGAGGAAAGTAACCAAGCTCCTTGATAATAAACTATATGGTGGGATGAGGGATATCAGGAATGTGCAAGGAGTGGGTGACGTTTTGGGTCGAGCCCCTTCTTCAGAAGACGTTTGAAGAAGGGTTTTGCCTGAAACGTCACCCATTCCTTCTATCATAGATGCTGTCTGTCCCTCTGAGTTACTCCAGCATTTTGTGTCTATCTTCGGTGAAAACCAGCATCTGTAGTTCCTTCTCACACAACAGGAATGTGCAAACTGTCAGCATTGGACAAATGTAGGTGCCTTTACGTTGCAGTACCAGAAGAGGATGGAGAGAAAAGATCAATGTAAAATTAAAGGTGAAGTTATCTTCTTTGGACTAAAAATATATTATAATTTAATAAAGCAATGATGAATTGCAGTAGTATAGGAAGGAACTGCATGTTATGGTTTACACTGAAGATAGGCACAAAATGCTGGAGTAACTCAGCGAGACAGGCAGCATCTCTGGAGAGAGAGAATGAGTGACGTTTCTGGTCGAGACCTAAATTGCTGCCATTGGTCGAATCAATCAACTGCTCGAGCATTTGTTCATGAATTAAGACCAGTTTTTTAAACTTTTTTAAAGATGTGGCAAGAGATTGATTCTCAAATCACAGATGCAGCGAATGCAGCAAAGGACAATGTGAAGTTTCTGCAGGCACTGGAGCAAGTCTGTCAGCCACTCTACAATTCTGACCCAGTAAGTTTTTACAGCAAAATATTTCATCTGTAAGATTTATTTTCTTTATGGTGAATTTCAATGGTGAAAAGTAGTCTTCTACAGCTGATTAATGCCCGTTGAATGTCCATTCATTAAAGGTATGTGATTTTGCACAATGCCGGAAAAGTTAAATCATATGCCATAAGGTCATAGAGTAACACAGCATGGAGACAGGCCCTGCGGCCCAACTCACCCATGCAGACCAAGATGCCCATTTAAGCTAGATCCATTTGCCAGCGTTTGGACCATGTCCCTCTCAAGCTATCCTATCCATGTATCTGTCCAAATATCTATTGAATGTTGTTAATGTACCTGGCTCATCCACTTTCTCTGGCATTTCGTTCCATGTATACACCACCCTCCATGCGAAGAGGTTGCCCTCAGGTCCCTTTTAATTCTTTCCCCTCTCACTTTAAACCTATGTCCTCTAGTTTTTGGTTCCATTACCTTGAGAAAAAAAAAGCCTTATATATATGTATATACATCCCTTATGGCTCTATATCCCTCCCAATTTCCGAAGCTCCAATGAATAAAGTCCTGGCTATACAACCTCTCTCTAAAACCATTGATTTAAACCCTGGCAACATTCTTGTAAACCTTCTTTGCATTCTTTCCAGGTTAATGATGGTCTTTCCAATGGCAAAGCAATCAAAACTGTACACAATACTCCAAGTTTGGTCTCACGACCACATATACAACTGCAACGTAATGTCGCAACATCTCTACTCAGTTCCCTGACTGATGAAGGCCAGCATGCCAAATGCCGCCTTCACTTATGATGCCCCTTTGAGGGAACCTAGATACCTGTGTTCCTAGGTCCCCTTGTTGTACAACCCTGATTTGCCTTCTCAAAATGCAACACCTTGCACTTATCTGAATCAAATCTCCAGCAGAGTAATAGAAACATAGAAACATAGAGATATTGTTGCAGAGGTAAGCCATTCGGCCCTTCGAGCCAGCACCGCCATTCAATATGATCCCAAATTAGTACCCTGTTCCGGCTTTTTCCCCATATGCCTTGATTCCCTTAACCCTAAGAGTTAAATCTTACTCCCTTTTGAAAACATCCAGTGAATTGGCCTCCACTGCATTCTGTGGCAGAGAATTCCACAGATTCACAACTCTCTAGATGATTTTTTTTTTCCTCACCTCAATCTTAAATGGCCTATCCTTATTCTTAAACTGTGACCCCTGGCACGTTTAAATCTGTATCATTTAAATCTATTTTACAGTTTTGCCTGTTCATATATTATTTATAAAGAATTTAATTTTCAGGTGACTATGACAAAGAGTGTTCCAAATTTGATCAATACCATTCAAATGATTCACAATGTGTCACGGTATTACAACACCTCACAACAGTTAACATCACTCTTTATTAAGGTAGGTTTTCAATTGATATGAAATTAACTGCTGCATTCATTTTAATTTGAATTTTGATTAGTTCTGCCAAGGTAATATTTGTTCCCAATTTTAGGTCACAAATCAAATGGTTACAGCCTGCAAGGCATATATTACGCTAGATGGTACAGTTCGTATTTGGGACCAGGATTCTGGAATTGTAATTAATAAAATGGAGGTAAGGCTTTCTATTTAACTTAGTACATTTGAGAACCAAAATAAGGTTCTTCGGTCCAACAGATTGATGCTGTCGATATTGCCCGCATAGCCTCTTTCCTCTCCTAAACCTGTCAACATACTATTGTATTCCTCTTCCCATTAGGTGCAATATATACTAGTTACCTCATGCATATATCCTAGTTGCCTCAACTACATGTTGTCAAGTCAAGAGTGTTTTATTGTCATTTGTCCCGGACAGAACAATGGCATTCTTACTCACAATAGCACAGCACAATATATAAACAGTACACTGTAAACAATATAATAAACCAGAAAAAGTTCAGTGTGTTTTAATATCAAACTCTCAAACTCCCAACGGTCGAT
The DNA here is from genome assembly GCA_035221665.1 of Okamejei kenojei. Classification (NCBI taxonomy): domain Eukaryota; kingdom Metazoa; phylum Chordata; class Chondrichthyes; order Rajiformes; family Rajidae; genus Okamejei; species Okamejei kenojei. Next base: position 125,926,750 of record CM069135.1, on the reverse strand, counting down.
CTGCTTCATTCTCACTGCTTGATGCACTCCTTGATGCTTCATTCCCACTTTGAGATCTTTAAAGATATGACGTCACAATGAGGTGGGCGGGCACCATGGCTCGGGTCGGCGCCCGTTTCACACATGCCCGCCCGTGGCCTCACTCGTGCCCTCGGGTCCACGCCCGCCCGCAGCCTCATTCGAATCCTCGGGTCCACGCCCACCCGTGGCCTTGGGTCCACGCCCACCCATGGCTTCGCTTGGGCTCCTCGGGTCCACGCCCACACGCGGCCTTGCTCGGGTTCCACATGTCCACGCCCGCCCACGGCCTCGCTTGATAACTGTCTCCACTGTTTATGATACCACCTTTTTGTGTCATTTGCAAACTTACGAATCACGCTTTGTAACACAGACGATGCTCAGGACTTCACCATTACCTTTTCCAAGTTCACTAGTCTTCTTGGAAAAAAATCGCCTAAGTGGGACAGGCCCTTTAAATTCCTTCTTGCCCACTCATCACATGGACCAGCCGGCAATATCGGGTAAAGAAAGAGGTCACGGTAGCTGTCCTTTATCCTTCATTTCAGGGATGTGGGCTTTGCAGGTTGAGCCAGCATTTAACCCAGCATGGCTCTATTCACAATTCTGTTAGGGAGGGTCTGCTAGGATTTTGGCCCATCGACGGTGAAGGAACAGCAATATATTTCCTAGTCAGGATGGTGTGTGGCTCAGAGAACAACATCCAGGCAGTGATATTCCCATGCTTTTGCCGCTCTTGTCCTTCTAGCTGGTGGAAGTCGAAGCTTTCAAAAGTGGTGCTTATGAGGTCTTGATCAGTTGCCGCAGCACACCATGTGGATGGCATAATGTGTAGGAAGGAACTGCAGAAGCTAGTTTACATTGAAGATAGACACAAAATGCTGGAGTAACTCAGCGGGACAGGCAGCGCCTCTGGAGAGGAGGAATAGAAACAATAAAATAGGTGCAGGAATAGGTGCAGGAGTAGGTCATTCGGCCCTTCAAGCCAGCAACGCCATTCAATGAGATCATGGCTGATCATCTAAAATCAGTCCCCTGTCCCTGCTTTTCCCCCATATCCCTTGATTCTTTTAGCCCTAAGAGCTCTATCTAACTCTCTCTTGAAAACATCCAGTGAATTGACTTCCACTGCATTCTGTTGCAGAGAATTCCACAGATTCAAACTCTCTGGGTGAAAAGGTTTTTCCTCATCTCAGTCATAAATGGCCTACCCCTTAATCTTAAACTATGACCCCTGGTTCTGGACTCCCCCAACATCGGGAACATTTTTCCTGCATCTAGCCTGTCCAATCCTGTAAGAATTTTATATGTTTCTATAAGATCCTCTCATCCAAAATTCCAGTGGATACAAGCCTAGTCGACCCATGCTTTCATCATATGTCAGTCCCACCATCCCGGGAATTAACCTAGTGAACCAACGCTGCACTTCCTCAATAGCAATAATGTCCTTCCTCAAATTAGGAGACCAAAATTGCACACAATACTCCTGGTGTGGTCTCACTAGGGCCATGTACAACTGTAGTAGGACCTCCTTGCTTCTAAACTCAAATCCTCTCACAATGATGGCCAACGTGCCATTAGCTTGCAGTACTGGCAGTATCATCAAAGACCCACACCATCCTGGCCACACACTCATCTCCCTGCTACCTTCAGGTAGAAGGTACAGGAGCCTGAGGACTGCAACAACCAGGTTCACGAAAAGCTACTTCCCCACAGCCATCAGGCTATTAAACTCGGCTCGGACAAAACTCTGATCATTAATAACCCATTATCTGTTATTTGCACTTTATTAGTTTATCTATTCATGTGTATATATGTTTACATATGGTATATGTAAACATTGATCTGTTTTGTAGTAAATGCCTACTATGTTCTGTGTGCCAAAGCAAAGCAAGAATCTCATTGTTCTATCAGGGACACATGACAATAAACTCACTTGAACTTGAAATAAACTTGAACTTGCTTTCTTCACTGCCTGCTGTATGCATGCTTCAGTGACTGATATATAAGCACATCCAGTTCTCGTTGCACCTCCCCTTTTCCTAGTCCAGCACCATTCAGATAATAATCTGCCTTCCTGTTCTTGCCAGCAAAGTGAATAACCTCACATTTATCCAAATGATACAGCATCTGCCATGCATCTGCCCACTCACCCAACCTATCCAAGTCATCCTGCAGCCTCAAAGCACCCTCATCGCAGCTCACACTGCCACCCAGGTTTGGGTCATCCACAAACATAGAAACATAGAAACTAGGTGCAGGAGTAGGCCATTCGGCCCTTCGAGCCTGCACCACCATTCAATAAGATTATGGCTGATCATCCAACTAAGTATCCCGTACCTGCCTTCTCTCCATACCACCTGATCCCTCTCCCCACTCTGTGTGAAAAATGTTTTTCTCATCTCGGTCCTAAAAGATTTCCCCCTTATCCTTAAACTGTGACCCCTTGTTCTGGACTTCCCCAACATCGGGAACAATCTTCCTGCATCTAGCCTGTCCAACCCCTTAAGAATTTTGTAAGTTTCTATAAGATCCCCCCTCAATCTTCTAAATTCTAGTGAGTACACAGGCCCGTACGAAGCTTTCCAAAAAGGGGGGTGGCATGACAGAATTACAGAACATTTAATGTGAAATAGTGGGCGCGCTGCGCACATCACGAGTGTGCAGCGTGGTCCCTTGATGCCAGGGTCCAGGGCCCGCTTAAGGGCCCTGGAAGCTCTGGGGTTTTAGATGCTCTATGATGCATTCTGTGCCTTATTTTGGAGCATTTTTGCACCAAATCTATGACCAATATTTCAGAAATTAACAGGAATCAGATAGCTTTTCCACACAAAGGGTGGTGGGTGTATAGAATGAGCTGCCAGAGGAGGTAGTTTAAGCTGGGACTATCCTAACGTTTAAGAGACATTTGGACACGTACATGGATAGGACAGATTTAGATGGATATGGGCCAAACGCGTTTGAGTGGGACTAGTTTAGATGGGACATGTTGGTCAGTGTTGGCAAGTTGGGCTGAAGGGCCTGTTTCCACACTGCATCATTCTATGACTAAAAGGTTAAGAAGAAAAATGCATGTAGATAAGTAGAGCAGATTTGAAAGAGGAGTGAAATGTAAAGGCAGAGAGAGGTTTATGGGTGGAAAGTGTGGGCTTGTTCAGATGGGTGAAGGGAAAATAGACACAAAGTGCTGGAGTAACTCAGTGGGTCAGGCAGCATCTGTGGAGAATATGAATATGCGACGTTTCACAGAGTGCCGGAGTAACTCAGCGGGTCAGGCAGCATCTCTGGAGAACATGGATTGATGACATGTCACAGAGTGCTGGAGTAACTCAGTGAGTCAGGCAGCATCTCTGGAGAAAAGGTATAGATTATATTTCGGGTCAAGACCATTCTTCAGTAATATTCATGCATATTCATGTGACATGCATAGACATTCCTGAATGTTACCCAAACCATCGTGAGCTAATTTGTTACGGTGCTTGCCCTCTCCTATAACGTCTCTGCTGCCATGGATGATGCAGGACAGGACACAAGCTTTGGGACACGGTGTGAAGCTGTTGCTGTCTGTCCCAGCCTGGTAAAAATCTGGATGGAATGGATGTGGAGAGGATATTTCCACTAGTGGGAGAGTCTAGGACCAGTGGCCGCAGCCTCGGAATTAAATGACATACCTTTAGGAAGGAGATGAGCAGGAATTTCTTAAGTCAGAGGGTGGTGAACTGTGGAATTCATTGCCACAGACAGCTGTGGATGTCAAGTCAATGGAGGAGAATTTTTCAGGAGGAGACTGATAGATTCTTGATTGATACGGGTGTCAGAGGTAATGGGGAGAAGGCAGGAGAATGGGTTTGAGAGGGAAAGATAGAATAGTCATAGAGTGATACAGGGTGGAAACAGGCCCTTCGGCCCAGCTTGTCCCATCTGCACGTCCCACCTGCCCACGTTTGATCCATATCCCTCTGAACCTGTCGTATCCATGTATCTGTCTAACTGTTTCTTAAATGTTGCGATAGTCCCCGCCTCAACTACCTCCTCTGGCAGCTTGTTACATATACCTACCACCCTTTGTGTGAAAAACATACCCCTCAGATTCCTATTAAATCTTTTCCCCTTCACCTTAAACTTATGTCCTCTGCTCCTTGATTCACCCACTCTGGGCAAAAGACTCAACCATATCTATTCAAATCAAGATTTTATACACCTCTATTAGATCACCCCTCATCCTCCTGTGCTCCATGAAATAGAGTCCCAGCCTACTCAACCTCTCCCTGTAGCTCTGGCCCTCTAGTCCTGGCAACATCCTCGTAAATCTACACTGTACTCTTTCCAGGTTGATGACATCTTTCCTATAACATGGTGCCCAGAACTGAATACAATACTCTGAATGTGGCCTCGCCATCTTCTTATGCAACTGCAACATGACCTCCCAACCTCTATACTCAGCCTCACCCGCTGAGTTACTCCAGCAAGTTTGCTGATGATACAGAAGTGGGTGATTTTGCAGATTGTGAAGATGGTTGTGAAAGATTGCAGCAGGATCTTCACTTTGGCCTTCATCAGTCAGAGTATTGAGTACAGAAGTTGGGAGGTCATGTTGCAGTAGTATAAGATGTTGGTGAGACCGCATTTAGAATATTGTGTTCTGTTCTGGGCACCATGGAATCATGGAATCATGGAAACGTTATTGTCATTCAGACCTTTCGGTCTGAACGAAATTTCGTTGCCTTGCAGTCATACATATAATAAAATAGCAAAACACACAATAAACACAAATTTAACATCCATCACAGTGAGTTCACCAGACACCTCCTCACTGTGTTGGAAGGCAAAAATTTTAAGTATTTGTCTCTTCCCTTCTTGTTCTTCCTCTGCGCTGAGGCGATCCATGTTGTGACCCCACCGGGTGATGGTAAGTAAGTCCCACAGCTGAACCGTGCTCCGCGAACGGGCTGGTTCAACTCCGCGGCCCGGGGCGGTCGAAGCTGCCGCCCTCCAGTTCAGCAGCCAAAGCTGTTGCCCGGGAGCTCCGGAAAAACAGGTCACCAACCTGTGACCTGCGAGCTCCCGACGATGTCGTCCACTGGGCCCGCGGCCGAACCTCTGAAGTCGCTGCCGCTGCCACTGCAAAGCCGCCACAGCTCCGATGCGGGCCGCCGGAACGCCGGAATGCCCGAACCCGCCACAGCCCCGAAGTCGGCCAGCCTCGCGTTGGTAAGTCCTGGCTGGCTCTGCCTCCGGAGCCTCGAGGTCGCTCGCAGTTGGAGGCTGCCAGCTCCGCCATTAGGCCTCAGCGCAGACGGAGACGGGGGATATGACAAGAAAAGTCGCATCCCCCCGAAGGAAGAGACTAAAACACGTTTCTCCCACCCCCCCGCACACATACACAACCTAATCTCAAATTAACAAGCTAAAACCGTACAAGAAAACAACAAAAAAGAAAGAACAGACGGACTGCAGGCGAGCCGCAGCTGCCAAGGCAGCGCCGCCACTCAAACCATGTTATAGGAAAGATGTCAAACTGAAAAGAGTACAGAGATCCCCATCCTGGATCAGTCCAATCAAGGTTGTGTCGTCCGCAAACTTGAGAAGCTTGACAGAGGTGTCTGTGGAGGTGCAGTCATTGGTGTGGCGAGAGTAGAGGAGAGGGTCCTCTTGCGGTGCTCCTATGCTGAGCGTTTGCAGGTCCGAGATATGCTTTTCCGTCTCACATGCTGCTTCCTGTCTGTCAGAAAGGTGGTGTTCCACCGACAGAGGGGTTCAGGCACAGTCAACTCAGAAAGTTTGGAGTGTAGTAGCTCTGGCACAATGGTGTTGAATGCAGAGCTAAAATCTACAAACAAAATCCTCGCATAGGTCCCCTGGCAGTCTAGGTGCTGGAGGATGAAGTGTAGGCCCAGATTGACTGCGTCATCCACAGATCTATTGGCCCAATATGCAAAATGCAGAGGGTCCAGCAGAGGGATTGTGATATTTTTCAGCTTGGCCAGCACAAGCCTTTCAAAGGTCTTCATGACTACAGAGGTCAGTGCGACTACAGAGGTCATGAAGACCAGTAATCCTTGCCTTTTTGGGTACAGGGGCGAAAGTGGAGACTTGGAAGCAGGCTGGGACAGTACATCTTTGCAGCGAGTGGCGGGGGCGGGGGTGGTGGGGGCGGGGGTGGCGTGGGCCCAACGGGGGTGGTGTGGGCCCAGCATGGGTGGCGTGGGCCAGAGTGGGTGGTGTGGGCCCAGCAGGGGTGGCGTGGGCCAGAGGGGGTGGTGTGGGCCCAGCAGGGGTGGCGTGGGCCAGAGGGGGTGGTGTGGGCCCAACGGGGGTGGTGTGGGCCCAGCATGGGTGGCGTGGGCCAGAGTGGGTGGTGTGGGCCCAGCAGGGGTGGCGTGGGCCAGAGGGGGTGGTGTGGGCCCAACGGGGGTGGCGTGGGCCCAGCAGGGGTCAGCGGGGTGGCGTGGGACCAGCGGGGGTGGCGTGGGGGGGAAGATGGCTTGGGCCCCGGCTGCGGGGGGAGGCGAGGGGAGTGGGCCCCGCCGCAGTGGCATCTGGTGTTGGGGTTACAGCCGCTGGGTTCAGATTCAGCCACTCCCGCCCGGCGACGGGCGAACGGTCTCCTGGCCTTCGGTGAGGCTCCGACGCCGCGGATGGAGGCGCTGGACCAGGCGGGCAGACACTGCACCCTGCACCCCCCCCCCCCCCCACCTGGCCCTGAGAAATGGGCACTCCCTTATCCCACGGGCCAGATTAGACCCCCTCATGGGTAGTTTGAACCGAGGATAAAAAACTCCCCCTCCTGCAATGCAATATTCCACTACTTACCCGGAGTAGACAACACGAGGCATCGAGCTCAATGTGTGGTGCAAATGGCAGTCTGATCCCGCCCGGGCCCACTGCGCACGCGCGGAGAGACAGCGTTATTTTGCGTCGCTTCCCCAACTGCGCAGGTGCGGATGGTCGCATTTTTTTCTCCCAATTCATCCAGCAGCCGGAACCAGAATTTTGGGTGCTTTTCTAACAAATTGGAAACGTTAATTTTTTTTCAGATTTTTTTTTTCAGATTTCTTTTTTTTCTTCTTTTTTCCCTCGGGATTTTTTCTTACTTTTGGGGGCTTTTCCGAAATATTGGAAACGCTGATTTTTTTCCCGATTTTTTTTTTTTCCGATTTTTTTTCTCGGGATTTTTTCTTACTATGGGGGAAAAAAGGGGGGTGCGGTCGCACCCAACGCACCCCCCCTTCGGACAGCCATGGTACAAGCTGAGTCTATTCAGTCTTTCTTCATATGAAAGTCCTGACATCCCAGGAATCAGTCTGGTGAACCTCCTTTGTACTCCCTCTATGGCAAGAATGTCTTTCCTCAGATTTGCAGACCAAAACTGTACACAATACAAAAATTGGAGATGTTACATTTAATTCCTTCGTCTAAATCGTTAATATATATTGTAACTAACTGGGGTCTCAGCACCGAGTCTTGCGGCTCCCCACTAGTCATCCCATTAGTTACTGCCTGCCATTCTGAAAAGGACCCGTTAATTCCTACTCTTTGCTTCCTGTCTGCCAGCCAGTTCTCTATCCATGTCAATAGCCAACCTCCAATACCATGTGCTCTAATTTTACTCACTAATCTCTTGAGTGGGACCTTGTCAAAGGCTTTTTGAAAGTCCAGATACACCACATCCACTGGCTCTCCCTTATCCATTCTACTTGTTTATCTTCAAAAAATTCCAGAAGATTAGTCAAGTTTCGGATTGAGGATCAGGGAAGAGGGAGGCACAAATAAAGAATGTAAGGTGTGAAAACTGGCTAACGAAGGGGATGAAGTACTCTACACTCCATCATTTTATGTAGATGGCACACACTCTGGCAACTTGCGTGTCAGTGGTGGAGTGAGTGAATGGTCGTGGATGGGCTGCCTCATCAAGGGGGCTGTTATATCTTGTATGGTCTTCAGTTTTTGTTGAGTATTTTAGTTGCTGCACTCATCCAGGAACATGAACAGTATTCCATTACATTCCTGACTTGAGCCTTGTAGATGGTGAACAGGCTTTAGAGCAGGGGTCTCCAAATGATGGCCCGCGGGCCACATCCGGCCAGCCAAGAGATTTTATCTGGCCCGCAGCAAGCTCTTAACACATTCTGTGTGGCGGGCTGTAAAAGAGTTCGGTATTCCGACTGCCATTACCCAGGTCATCGGGCACTCGCCATAAACATTATTGGGGGTGGATCAGCTGTTAGCAGACCTTCGTTTCACCCGGTGAGTGAGCGAGATCATGCTGCTGCGTAAGGTTGGGTTCCGTGGTTGAGGTCGGGTCTCCGGCGCTGCGGGCGCTGTTGAGTTGCTGCTGTGTCATCCCCGTCCCCTCCCGGGTGCCCAGTCCCTGTCTTGGGGTGGCCAGAGGTGTTGGCCCAGGGTCGCAGCCGGCGTCCGGGGGAGGCTGGTCGGCACGGACCCAACTCCCAGGAGAGTCAGTCCCTGGTGGACTCTTCAGGAGTGATGTCACATAAGCAAACAGGAGGAGTGAAATGTAAAGCCAGAGAGGTATATAAATGGAAGAGGACAAGTGAGAGGCAAAAAGGGAATAAAGGTGAGATGATCCTGAGTCCCTCATTTCTGTTTTATCCCCGTCATTCCCCTCCCCTCCAACCCATTGGTTTCACCTATATCCCTCGCTCATCACCTGTCCTCCCCGCCACAGATTCTTCCTACATTTGGTGCTTTGACCGTAAATTTTAAGTTTGGATCTTTCTGAGTAGGTTTCTGCCCTACCTTTGAACCAAATCACTAATGACATCTTTAATATTGTGATGGAATCTACCCCACCTCAGTGTTCACAGACTGCCTACAGCTTATGAAATGATACCTCCCTTCACTGTCTCTCCTGTTGTCCACTTTGGTAGGACCACACTCTCCTCATTCCATTCCTTCTCCGGCAGTCATAGCCACAGCTTATTTTCTTCTTCTATCCACAACTCTTCATTTATCTTAGACACTTTTATCTTGGATTAAGATCGAGCACAAAAGCAATTAAACAGACTTATGGGGTGGCACAGTAGCGCGGCTGTAGAGTTGCTGCCTTATAGCGACCGAGACCAGGTGCTGTCTGTACAGTTTGTACGTTCTCCCTGTGACCTCATGGGTTTCCTCCGGGTGCTCCGGTTTCCTCCCACACACTCCTCCCAATTTGTAGGTTAATTGGCTTTGGTAAAATTTATAAATTGTCCCTTGTGTACAGGGTGATCGCTGGTCAGTGCGAACTCTGTGGGCTGAAGGGCCTGTTTCCATGCTGTATTTCTAAAGTCCAAAGTCTAAACCAGGAACTGCAGATGCAGGTTTACATAAAAGGGACACAAAGTGCTGGAGTAGCCCAGCAGATCAGGAAGCACATCTGGAGTACATGGATAGACATTATAGAATCGGGGTTTTACATACTCTGTTGTGCTGCTGCAAGTAAGAATTTCAGTGTTCCATCTGGGATATTTGACAAATAAACACTCTTGATTCTGGACTCTTATTTTAGCTCATCAATGTATTTGTGCAGTAACATATAATAGTAAGATTAAACTAGAACTTACCAGTTCGAAGTTTGATCTTTATTTTATGAGGCGGGGATTACGTGAAGAAGCCCCGCCTGGCGCTGGAACGGCATACTTCAAAGCAGCGGCATGAAAACACAGAACACAATAGCCGGAGTAAGATAGTAAGGCTCATCATAGATTTAGAACTACCAGATGATCATTTATTTTATGAGGGTGTGGAGTGGAGGGCACGTAATCCCTCATCGTTACTCCTCATAAAATAAAGATCAAACTTCGAACTGGTAAGTTCTCGTTTAATCTTACTATTTTACTTCAGAGTCACGTGAGTGACTACGTGAAGATTTTGAAGCTTCTGTGTTTTTCATGTCGTAGAATTCTTCCATACGACAGTCCGGCTAGGTCAACACATACATGTGAAAAACCAGACTAGTTTTAGTTCTTTCCATAAATCTTTTAATGACAAAAGAACATATAATAACCCTCTTTTTACACCTGAGGGAACCATTACAAAGTGATAAAAGATATGTGATAACATAATTGATAATATCAATCAAAAGTGAAACAAAGCAGGTGATTATAGTGAACCCAACACCGCGTGTCCAAAGCCTGTCATTGTGTGAACAGGTTTATTGTAGAACTTTGAAAAAGTTTCTTCTTTACACCACCCTGCGGTTTCTAAAATATGTTCGAGTGGTACGTCCTGTAACTTCGCCGCGGATGTAGCTGCTGCCCTGGTGGAGTGAGATTTGAACACATCAGTGTCTACTCCTGCTAAAAGTAACACCTGTTTTAACCACCTTGAGATTGTTTGCACTGAAGCTTTTGTGTGTGGTTTCTTATGTGTGATCATTAATGTTTTTTCATCACCTCGAAGAGTTCTGGTAACCTTTACATAATGATTCAAATGTTTAACTACACACAACGTTGGATCAATGGGATAAGCTTGAAACATTACCTTCGCTCCAGTTCTCCCTGGTCTGCTTTGTTTGATCAAATCGTAAACATAGAACACAATGTTATCTGCAGTCACATGCATACAGTCTAAACGTAACATTTGTAATGTTTGCACCCTTTGAGCTGAAACCAATGCCATTAATATTACTAATTTAAATGTTAACTTTTCTAATGACAAAACTTCGATTGGAGTCCATTGCCTAAGTAAAGTAAGTACAATGCTAACATCCCAAATTTCTGTTTATCTTGGTTTGGGTGGATTTTTGTTAAAGAATCCTTTCATAAATCTGGATATTAATGGATGTGATCCAATTGATTTCTGGTCAGAGATTTGTCCTAAATAAGATGATAAGGCACTACGTGCACTATTAATGGCACTGTAATTTAAGTGTTGTTCAAAATGCAACTCGGCAAGGAACTCCAATATGTTTGCAATGTTCACAGTATGATAGGATATATTTGACTGTCTGCAAAAATTTTCCCATTTCTTTATATGTGTCATATATTGTCTTTGAGTGCTATCTCGCCATGATGCGACTATAATATCCATAGTTCTATCGGACAACCCAAGCTCCTGTAGTGGTCTGGTCAAAACCTGCAGATTAACAAATTCATATAAGCATGTAATGGATGAATTTCTTTGGTTACTGGTTTTATCAATAAATCACTGCTACTAGGAATTGACATATATGGTTCTTTAATCATGTTTAACATCAATGGGAACCATGGTTGTGTCGGCCAATTTGGATTACCAATAATCCTGTGGCAGAATCTTGTTCTATTTTCTTCAGACATTGCTGAACCAGAGCAAATGGCGGAAAAGCATAAGAGAACATATTCCCCCAATTTAGTGAAAAAGCATCTACTGCTACTGTGTCTGGATCTGGTTCCCAAGACACATATTTAGGCAATTGATGATTTAGTCTTGATGCAAACAGATCAATGTCTGGTAACCCATATTGAGTCACAATTTTACTGAAAATTACTGGGTTCAACATCCATTCTGTGTTGTCTTTAAACATCCTTGATCTATTGTCTGCCACCACATTGTCTTTACCTGGGATGTAATTTGCCGAAATCCAAATTTGGTGGATAATACACCATTGCCATATCTGATTGACCAAACAATCACATGATACCGATCTGACTCCACCCATGTGATTAATATATGCAACAGCTGTTTTATTGTCTAATTGTATCAGTACATGCAGATTCTTTTTTGTAGAACAATATGCCTTCAACCCATAAAATGCACCCAATAATTCTAAATAGTTAATACCATATGTTTGGAGAAACATTTCCTCTTGGACAGTCCATCTGCCCCCACAGCTGGTGAATGAATCTGTCGCCCCCCATCCGAGAGCACTAGCATCTGTTTGTAAAATTACTTCAGCCTCTTGTATCAGAATGTTTTTAGCAGCTTGTGGGACATTTTCAATCCACCATTGTAATTCCAATAAAGCTTCTTTTGTTAATTGCATAGGCCTATCAAAATGGCCTGCTCTCTTTTTTAGAGCTCTTATTTTGTCCCTTTGAAGGTTTTGGTAATGTAATGGACCAAATTCTACTGCAGGAAATGCTGCTACTAGTTTACCAATAACCTTTGCTACTTCTCGGATGGAGGGATAAGGTTTGTGAATGAGACCCCTAGAGGTCACCAAAATATCATCCATCTTATCTGTTGGCAAAGTTACTAACATAGTAACTGAGTTAATTATAAAACCTAAATAGTTAATTGACTGTGCTGGCTGCAGCTGGGACTTAATTGGATGAATCAAGAAACCTAACTTCTCAAATAAAGTTTTAGTTGCTGAAACTGATTTTTCAGCTGATTCCTGATTGCTATTGATGATTAAAATGTCATCCAGATAAGCCATAATGATGTGCTTTTGTGCTCTTAATTGTGCTAAAGCTGGTTTCAACAGCTTTGTAAAGAGCCTGGGAGCTGAACTTAACCCATTTGGTAAAGCTTTGAATTGCCACAGCGGGGTCCCAGCCAATTAAATTTTAAATACCTTCGAAAGAACTGATGTATTGGTACTGAATAGTACGCATCCTTTAAATCAATTGTAGCCATATAACAACCTGCTGATATCAAATGTCTTGCAGTGTTAAATGTTTCCATTTTAAAATGTTTATATTCGACAAATTTATTAAGATTTGTAAGGTCCAGAATAATTCTGCAACCACCATCTTTTTTATTTCTTGGAAATATATTTGACACAAATTGATGCTCATGTTCAACAGTTTTTTCAATAACACCTTTTTTAAACAATTTGTCAATTTCCACATTTATTTCTGCCTCTTCAATTGCAGAAAACATGAAACCATAAGCAGGTTTATTTTGTACCGGAGAATTAACACCTTCTTTAAATGTAATAGTAGCTCCTGAAACTGTTTATAAAATAAACCGATCAGATGTGATGGCGAAGCCATTCATCATAAAACATTTGTAATCTCCCTCCAACTGGAGATTTGTCCACAGTTTCTTTAAGCATAGAATAATTTTTTTTGTACCTCTCCATATGAACGTGGTGGTCTCCTTCTCCCCGTATACGGGTGAACATTAGGCTGTGTCGGATGATAATATTTTCTTATCATACTCCTGCCTCTGTTTCCAAAATCAAATCCCCTTCTTGACGAAAAATACCTTTTTTGTCCAAAGACGAAAGGTCTCATGTGGCTAATAGATTTAGCCTCTTCATCCATTTCTCTTATTTGTTTAGGCAGGTTTTCTCCAAATAGATAACCAGGAGCTTGAACACCACTTGATCGACACAGACCTGCAAACCTTGGATGAAACATGGGCCGAATCGCAATTTTCCTCATACAATTAATTTCATAGAAGGAATTGCATAATAAGCCCAAAGTATCTTTTTGGATTTTATCCATCTCCAACCCCTCCATTTGCCTTCCAAAAGCAGTAATGGCAGCTGAAATCAATTTGAGGATTCTTTGAAATCTTATTTCTTGTCCTCTCATGCCTGGAGTCATAGGCGTCCATATAGACGGATTAACCGTAGGTACCTTCAATGAGGTGCAATTTTCCGGTGTTTTATGTAATTCTGCTGTTTCAATCATCACAGAATCTTGAAGTTGGTGAGATACCATATAATTAATACTGGCAGCTAGGTTTTCTTCCATAGCCTCACCACTTCCTTCAGGTATAGCAAAATCTTTTGCCATCTCAGGCACATCTGGCCTTCTCTTTTTTATTCGTGGTGTGCACTCATAATCCACATCACCACTTGCAGGGTCTGTCTTTTGCAGCCCTGATACACTTGGAATTATATCCAATGAGACTTCCTCCGCCCTTAATCCTGGGTCCGGAGTTTCAAATTCCCAATTTGGCACATAGCCATATTCTGTATATTCAAACCCCTCAGGGTCATTTTGGGAAACTTCTGAGTACTGTGACCCTTGTCTCATTATATTTTGGAGCACTTTCTCCATATGTTCCATTTTTAGCCATATAGCTTTATTATCCGGAGGACTTTCATTATCAGAGTCATTATCAGAAACCACGGGCCTCACGGATTTCTTTTTACATTTTCTAGGAACATTTTCCTCCGTGGTTTGTATTTCTGGAGAAATTATAGTCTCACTAACGGGTGAATCAGCGGCCACCGGTATCGGAATCGGATCCGCACTAAACTCTTGTCCCGTATCTTTAGCTTCACCCCGGGACGATCTTTTTACCCGCGAAATTTTCCTTTGAGACTTCTCCATTTTCTTTTCCATTTATCTGGCTAAATCAGTACGCCAGCGTGACTCTGATTTTAACTTTTACTTTCTCTTTTGCTGGTTTTACTAGCGTAACGTCTTTTTTAGAACGTCCCCACTTTTCCTTACACTTACCTGCGGGTCCGTTCCGGCCGCTGCGAGGAGCTGCGCTCTGCAACTCTTGCTTCTGCCGTCAGCGTCGACGTAATGCCGTTCCAGCGCCAGGCGGGGCTTCTTCACGTAGTCACTCACGTGACTCCGAAGTAAAATTCTAAATAAATTATTCACTCAAGTATTTGATGTCCATCCTCATAATTGGCTTTTCAAAATGGGATCTTCAATTCAATGAAATTTTGAAATCAAAAAAGCAGTTCCATCCTTCCCATTAATGTGGTTGCATAAAACTTTATCATTTTGTTGGTTAACCTTGATTGATGGCTACAAGTTTTATTTTGAATTTCTTCCATTTGTTATACTCAAGTTCTGTTTTGAGTTCATTAAATCTATAAAACTGACATTTCTTTATTTTTTCCTACGGCTCGCAAAAATGTGCCAAATAGATAATGTGGCCCTCATGATGAAAAGTTTGGAGGCCCCTGCCTTGGAGGGTTAGTCGCGGGATTCACTGCAGATTCATCTGACCTGCTCTTTAGCCACACTGTCTATATAGCTATTCCAGTTCCGATTAATGGGAACCCTCAGGATTTTGATAGTGCAGGGTTTTGATGCTAATGAATGTCAGGGAGTGATTGCTGAATTGTCGTTTGTTGGATATTATAATTGCCTGACACTTGTATGCACGAATGTTACTGCAGTTATCGTATTGATTGCGCGACAGGCTTGGGAGGCCAAGTGGCCTCCTTTTTTCTAGCTTTTTTTGTTTTTGTGAATGTCGTGTATGACTGGGACGAGTTCTAAATTGTTTAGAATCAAATTCCCAGGTTAAAAATGCCTTCACTCTTAAAGGGCCTGTCCCACTTGGGCGGCATAAAGGGGAGGTCATTTAAGACTGAGGTGAGTGACGCCCGGTCGCGTGCGGCACCCCAGGAATTTGGGATTCACAAAATCTTCGCTCGCCACCTGCATGACATGCAAATGACGCCCAAGTGGAACAGGCCCTTCACTGCTCTAAATTTTAATACAATCACAAATGCGCACCCACTTTGTCTAGTACAAGACTTGAAAGCTAAAGTTTTCTGCTTAGACGGAGAAGAATGAGATCAGTCTTTAAAATCATAAATTATTTGGATTAATTAGGTGAAATTGTTTGGAATTATACAAGTGTAACAGATGATATATTGAAATGTATTACCAAAAGCATACAATTAATACAGTACAAACAAGTTGCTCAGTTCAGTTTAGTTTATTGTCACGCGTGCAGTGAAAAGCTTTTGTTGCATGCTAACTAATCAGCAGAAAGAATACTGAATACTGCTGATCCAAAAGAGTTCATTTGAAATATGTAATAATCTGTGATGTTTTTATTCTACTTCAGGAATGTAAAAGATTATTGGTGGAATATCGCAAATATTTCCAGAACACCAAGAAAAACACGAGTGAAACAGCACAAGATAATCCTTTTGATGTGTCAGAGATGTACATATTTGGTAAACTTGAAGTCTTCTGTAAACGACTGGCAAAGGTAAAGAAAGCATAACGTGCTAGATCGTTCTAGATTTATATTAATCTACTTGATAAACTGACATTACCAGTATTTTACTTCAAATTATCTTGTACCTATTATATGGATGAGCAGATTCCTACTCCATATATTAATAGTCATATATTAATGATACATTCCATGATTATATTATGGAAGACTAAAAGTGAAATCAAAAATCTTTAAAGAATTACAGATCTCAAAATGGACTGAGCCTGCAAAGCATTAGCAGCCAACAGGAAATTGGTGAATATGTTAATAAAACTATGGGTAGAGGTATTGCCAATGCATTCCTTCTGATGACACGATAATTGTCCAGATTTCTGAGTTATGCTTAGGAGCAGGAAGGGGCTCAATGTGGGGGTCACATTATGCAATAAGGATGAAGTTTAATGTAAACTACATATTGTGCCTTGGCAAAAACAGTCCATGGGATTGCCCTGTCATAAACTGTGTGAAAGTGACACTGACATGCAGCATGTGAATCAGAAGAACTCTCCTTTTGTGTCATTCGAATTGAAGACGAGATATCTTCTGGACCACTGCTTTCTGATATATTTCTCTCTTACTTACCTTCGGTAAGTCTTTTCTGATTAATTTGGAAGAAGGAATAGTTGGAAATTAGCGTCAGTAGCATCAGTAGCATCAGTAGTCAATTAGAAAACATGCATAGAATCAAAAATGCATAGAACCAAAACAATAGAAAATAAAAAGACGAGAGAGGTTGCTCATAAAGAGCATATATTATACAAAATGACAAAAGTTAGCTAAACCACAGTTTCTATTTAATTTCACATTTTAATTTTATTCGTATAACTAGTACAAGAAATACAACAACAAAAAATAGTACACAGCATTCTTTCTCATAGTGTCGCTCAATCTATTCAATCACAGTGTTTTTGGTTAATAGTGTGAGCACGTTCTATTCAGCACCGTTGTCACCCTTCTGGACACTGCCTACCCCCCGCCCCCCCCCCCCCCCCTCCTTGATCGATATGAAACCTCTGGTGTTTGAGAGGCTTTTGCTCAGGGATTAGCCCCTCAATGTGTAGTGGCAGACAGACCTTAGACTGCAGTCCTTCCCTGCAAAGCTTTTGCATTAGCTGCACCAAGCTCCATTGCATCCCTCAGCACAGACTTCTAAAGCCAGGAATAGAACAATTGGCCGCATTTCCTTGCAGTCATGTTGTTGTATTGGAACACCAGCAGGCTTGGGGTAGATCAAAGTGCTTATTTCACTGAGTTATTGATCTTCCAGTGGCACTTGATATTTGTCTCGATATGCATCTCTGGGAAAAGCTCATTGATGAAAGAACCCTATATTAAAGTACTGTTTGAGATCGTTCACGACAAGGACTCTTGTATCCTTTTCCAAACTTTCTTTACAAATGCCTGCAATGAGGTGGGTGATCATCTCATCCTCATCACTGCCATCTTATTTTGGTCACTTTTAATACCAGCAAAGCAAAGTCTTGTGCTTGTTGGTGAAATCTGGTGGAGATATTCTGCCAATTGGTTTTGACTGTTTGGGAACCACTTCGCAGGAGCTATAATGTCCTTCTCCTGCAGTGCCCGCAGGATGTTCCATGTTGACCATTACCTGATGAAAGATAGACACAAAAAGCTGGAGTAACTCAGTGGGTCAGGCAGCATCTCTGCAGAGAAGGACTGGGTGACGTTTCGGGTGGAGACAGTCTGAAGAAGGGTCTTGACCCGAAACGTCACCCATTCCTTCTATCCAGAGATGCTGACTGACCCGCTTGGATAATTCCTGCCTCAACTATTGAGATATCTACAATAATTATAGAGATATCTACAATAATTATAGGAGGCATGGAGTAAATGAGGTGCTAGAGGAGTATAAAGAATGTAAAAAGAATCTTAAGAAAGAAATTAGGAAGGCTAAAAGAAGATATGAGGTTGCTTTGGCAAGAAAGGTGAAAGTAAACCCAAAGGGTTTCTACAGCTATATTAATAGCAAAAGGATAACGAGGGATAAAATTGGACCATTAGAGAACCAGAATGGACAGCTATCTGCAGAGCCAAAAGAGATGGGGGAGATATTGAACAATTTCTTTTCTTCGGTATTCACCAAGGAGAAGGATATTGAACTCTGTGAGTTAAGGGGAAAAAGTAGAGTAGCTATGGAAACTATGAGATTCAAAGAGGAGGAAGTACTGACACTTTTGAAAAATATAAAAGTGGATAAGTCTCCAGGTCCTGACAGGATATTCCCAAGGACATTGAGGGAAGTTAGTGTAGAAATAGCAGGAGCTATGACAGAAATATTTCAAATGTCATTAGAAACGGGAATAGTGCCGGAGGATTGACGTACTGCGCATGTTGTTCCATTGTTTAAAAAGGGTTCAAAGAATAAACCTAGCAATTATAGACCTATTAGTTTGACGTCAGTGGTGGGCAAATTAATGGAAAGGATACTTAGAGATAATATATATAAGCATCTGGATAAACAGGGTCTGATCAGGAACAGTCAACATGGATTTGTGCCTGGAAGGTCATGTTTGACAAACCTTCTTGAATTTTTTGAAGTGGTAACTAGGGAAATTGATGAGGGTAAAGCAGTGGATGTTGTCTATATGGATTTCAGTAAGGCCTTTGACATGGTTCCCCATGGAAGGTTGGTTAAGAAGGTTCAATCTTTGGGAGTTAATGGCGGAGTAGCAAGATGGATTCAACAGTGGCTGAATGGGAGATGTCAGAGAGTAATGGTGGATGGCTGTTTGTCAGGTTGGAAGCCGGTGACCAGTGGGGTGCCTCAGGGATCTGTGTTGGGTCCACTGTTGTTTGTCATGTACATCAATGATCTGGATGATGGGGTGGAAAATTGGATAAGTAAGTATGCAGATGATACTAAGATAGGTGGTGTTGTGGATAATGAAGTAGATTTTCAAAGTCTACAGAGAGATTTGGGCCATTTGGAAAAGTGGGCTGAAAGATGGCAGATGGAGTTTAATGCTGTTAAGTGTGAAGTGCTACATCTTGGCAGGACAAATCAAAATATGACCTACATGGTAAATGGTAGGGAATTGAGGAATGCTGTGGAACAGAGGGATCTAGAAATAACAGTGCATAGTTCCCTGAAGGTGGAATCACATGTAGATAGGGTGGTAAAGAAAGCCTTTGGTGTGCTGGCCTTTATAAATCATTGAATATAGGAGTAGGGAACTAATGTTAAAATTGTAAAAGGGATTGGTAAGACCAATTCTTGAGTATGGTGTACAATTTTGGTCGCCTAGTTATAGGAAGGATGTTAACAAAATAGAGAGAGTACAGAGGAGATTTACTAGAATGTTGCCAGGGTTCCAGCAACTATGTTACAGAGAAAGGTTGAACAAGTTAGGTCTTTATTCTTTGGAGCGCAGAAGGTTAAGGGGGGACTTGATTGAGGTCTTTAAAATGATGAAAGGGATAGACAGAGTTGACGTGGATACGTTTTTCCCATTGAGGGTAGGGAAGATTCAAACAAGAGGGCATGACATGAGAATTAAGGGACAGAAGTTGAGGGTTAACGTGAGGGGGAACTTCTTTACTCAGAGGGTGGTGGCTGTGCGGAATGAAGTGGTGGAGGCAGGATCGATTTTAACATTTAAAAGTAAAGTGGATAGGTATATGGACGTGAAGGGAATGGAGGGGTATGGTCTGAGTGCAGGTAGATGGGACTAGGGGAAAACAAATGGTCGGCACGGACTGGAAGGGCCGAGAGGGCCTGTTTCCGTGCTGTAATTGTTATATGGTTATATGGTTATATGGTTAACTACCTCCTTTGGCAGCTTGATCTTCGCTTTCCACCCACACTCCAAAACGCCACATTCCAAAGACGTACAGGTTTGTAGGTTAGTTGGCTTGTTATAAGTATAAATTGCCCCTAGTGACTGTAGAGTGGTGCTAGAGTACGGGGATCACTGGTCGGTGCGGACATGGTGGGTGGAAGGGCTTATTTCCGCGCTGTATCTCTAAACTAAACTTAAAATAGAGAGAAGCTGTGACATATAGATTTTTATTTTGCTCAGTAATTTGTTTGCACTTTAGCAGGACAGAGGTGGAGGTGCAGGAAAATGTTTCCAATGTTGGGCGAGTCCAGAACCAGGGGCCACAGTCTTAGAATAAAGGGGAGGTCATTTAAGACTGAAGTGAGAACAAACTTTTTCATCCAGAGAGTTGTGAATTTATGGAATTCCCTGCCACAGAGGGCAGTGGAGGCCAAGTCACTGGATGGATTTAAGAAAGAGTTAGAGAGAGCTCTAGGGGCTAGTGGATTCAAGGGATATGGGGAGAAGGCAGGCACGGGTTATTGATAGGGGGCGATCAGCCATGATCATAATGAATGGTGGTGCTGGCTCGAAGGGCCGAAGGGCCGAATGGCCTCCTCCTGCACCTATTTTCTATGTTTCTATGTTTCTATGAGGTGTATGTAGATGCATTATTTGGTAAAGAGATGGATAAGTATCTGAAAGGAAAGAATTTGCAGGCCTATGGGGAAAGAACAGGGAGGGGACTATCTGGACTGCAATTAAATAGATGGATTCAAGGCATAGAGGAATCTTGAATGTATGTTGTCTAGTGAGATTGGTATTGATAAGCATTAGGGTTAGCATAGATGTGATGGGCCTGTTCCCGTGCCATACAACTCTGTGACTCAGTGGGTCAAATGGCCTACCTTAATTCTGTAGCTATTCTGTTTTTTTTTCTAAAGTACTTGAATGCAATAAATAAATTGAAGGGTTCCGGACGGAGAGAGTGCAGGGGAGTGGGATTTGTTGAATTATGCATGTTGTGAATTGGCATGTATCACTTGCCTCCTTTTCTGTGATTCGATGGATTTTCATTTGCAAAATAATCTCAAATTATGCCTTTAATAATTAGATAATTTAAGTTTAATGAACAGTTCTGGAGAGGATATTAACTAATTCCTACTTCACTGAAATTGCAGATCACTGAAATGGTTGATGCAGTGAAGACCTTTACAGCATTGCAGAACTGCACAATTGAAGGAATAGAGACACTGGGAATAAAATTCAGCAATATCCGTCTGAATCTGAAAAAGAGCAATTATGATATTTTGGACCCTCGTAAGAAGGAGTTTAATGCAGACTATGCGATATTTATGAAACAAATATCTGATTTGGAGGTAATTGTATACACTCTATTGTGAGAGGATGCCATTTTTGCCTTGATATTTATTTATTGAGGTTTCCTACCATATTTGCTTTTCTTTCTTTGGTGACGAACACTTCCTAAGAACTCTCATACATTCAAGGATACAAAATAGTTAGGTTACAAAGCTTGATTTTATATATCAAAAATTGGAATGATTTCACAAGTTTTCCTGGATGAGAAATCTCTTCAGGAAGGGGATTGTCCATCAGTGAACTATGGATTATCAGTCATTGAGTACATTCTAGATCTATAAATGAAGGGTCATCAACTTGAAACAGTAATCTGATTTTTTTTCTGAATTAAAAGTAACATTAGCAAATTAGCAGATGACACAAAGGGTGGCAGTGTGAACTGTGAAGAGGATTCTATGAGGATGCGGGGTGATTTGGACAGGTTGGGTGAGGGGGCAGATGCATGGCAGATGCAGTATAATGTGGATAAATGTGAGGTTATCCACTTTGGTGGCAAGAACAGGAAGGCGGATTATTATTTGAATGGTGTCAGGTTAGGAAGAAGGGAAGTACAAAGAGACCTGGGTGTCCTTGTGCATCAGTCACGGAAAGTAAGCATGCAGGTACAGCAGGCAGTGAAGAAAGTGAATGGCATGTTGGCCCTCATAATGAGAGAAGTTGAGTATAGGAACAAAGAGGTCCTTCTGTCTGGGCCTTGGTGAGAACACACCTGGAGTATTGTGTGCAGTTTTGGTTTCCTGATTTGAGGAAGGACGTTCTTGCCATTGAGGGAAGGCAGCACAGGTTCACGAGGTTAATTCCCGGGATGGCGGAACTGTCATATGTTGATAGAATGGAGCGGTTGGGCTTGTGTTCTCTGGAATTTAGAAGGATGAGAGAGAATCTTATCGAAACATATAAAATTATTAAGGGATTGGACTGGCTAGATGCAGGAAACATATTCCTGATGTTGGGGGAGTCCAGAACCATGGGCGACAGTTTAAGAATAAGGGGTAAGCCATTTAGAACGGAGATGTGGAAAAGCATTTTCATCCAGAGAGTTGTGAATTTGTGGAATTCTCTGCCACAGAGGGCGGTGGAGACCAATTCACTGGATGCATTTAAAAAAGAGTTAGATAGAGCTCTTAGGGCGACAGAAATATTAATATCCTTTATATCTATATTTATACATGGGTTCGATTCCGACAATGGGCGAAGTCTGTACGTTCTCCACGTGAACGCGTGGGTTTTCTCCGAGATCTCCGTTTTCATCCCACACTCTAAGGACGTACTGCTTTGTAGGATAATTGGCTTGGAATAAGTGTAAGTTGTCCCTAGTGTGGGATAGTGTTAATGTGTGGGGATCGCTGGTCGGCATGGACTCGAAGGGCCTGTTTCCGTGCTGTATCTCTAAACTAAACTAAACTCTTGTCACAGGTGAGATTCCAGGGAATAGCCAGGATTGGTCCTTTGTTTAAGATAGCATAGGGATAAACTAGAAAATGATAGGTTTGTAAACTTTGCATCTGTCTAGAAAAGCACAGATAGTGGGCAACGCTTTGTGGGGGCGGAGGTCACGTTTTACAAACTTAATTGAGATTTTTGGAGGAAATTACATAGGTGATTGATGACGGTTAGGCAGTGAATGTTGTCTGCATGGAACTGCAACAAGGTCCCTCATGGAAGGCACATGGGATCCACAGAGACTTGGTAGATTGGATTTAAAATTGCCTTGACCATAGAAGACAGAGGTAGTGATGGAGCAATGATGGTCTGTGACCGTTGGTGTTCAACAGGGATCAATGCTGGGACCTCTGTTGTTCATGATATGCATTTAAAAATGGAGGAGGTATGATTAACGTTTGCAGATGATATGAAAATGGATTGAGCTACTGTATGGATAGTGAGGAAGGTTGTCAAACGATACAACAAGATATTGATAAGTTGGAAAGATGGGTGAAAATGGACTTTCAGATAAGAGTGAAAATTTGCACATTGGAAGGTCAAATATCAGCAGGAAGTATACAGTAAATGGCAGTACTGTTGGAAGTATTAATAGACAGAGAGATCTTGGGCTACAAGTCCATCGCTTGCTTTGAGTGTTTGCACAGCATGATAAAGAAAGTGTATGGCACTCCTGCCCTCATTGGGGCATTGGAAATAAATTAATAAATGATACTTTATTATCATATGTGGCATGTCATAGTGATTTTCTTTGTTTTGCACACCATACTATTTTCTATGTTTTTATCTTTCTATACGCAAACTATGCATAGCGCACTGACAAAGTGTTCAAAGAAGTCCCAATGGTCACTCTGTTCACGGCCACCCCCCTACGCCAGGTCTCTCTTTGTTCTCGGTGGCCCCCATACATCGGGTCCATCTTTGTTCACTCTGCGGGGCGTCCTCGACTGTCCTTCGGCACCCACCGTGAGCCTGTCTGACCTCCAGCACCCACCGTGAGCCCGTCCAATGTTTCAAATCGGGACCATTCTGAAATTAGAAAGTCATGCTGGCAGCTGAATAAAAACCTGGGTAAACCGCATTTACAGTACTGGGTGCAGTTCGACTTGTTGCATTGCAGGAAGGATACTGCAGCTTTGAACAGGGAGTAAAAGAGGTTTACCACAATGTTACCTGGTGGAATGTGTTAACTATAAGGGAGAGGTTAGACAAACTTGGATTAGGACCGAGAAGATAAATATTTACACTATTTTAAAATAAATTTGGAGGGATTAACAATAAATAAAAAAGCATAACAATAAATAAAAAAGCATACCAGCATACCAAAACTTAACAATAAATAAAATAGCTCTAAAAATGCTTTGTAAAAATAATTAAAGTGAAAATCATTAGAATTGAAGTTCTTGTTTTTTAACATTGCAGAGCATGACTGATGATTTCATGAATAGCTGTTTTACTAAAATTATTTCTTCACAACATGCTCTACACCTGTTGAATCGGTAGGTTTTCAAAAGTTTTATCAGCATTAATTAATATAGGATTACATTTACCTTTATGGATCATGTGCTGAAATTTAAGTTTTATACAACTCAGAGATTTAAATGTTTTTATGTTTATCTGTTTTCCGCAAAGAAAATAAAATAAAATAGAGGTTGTGTAGGCTGGGACTCTATTCCTTGGAGCGCAGGCGGATGTGGGATGATCTTATAGAGGTCTATAAAATCATGAGAGGAATGGATTGGGTAGATGCACAGTCTCTTGCCCAGAGTAGGTGAATCGAGGACCAGAGGAACATACCTTTAAGGTGAAGGGGAAAAGATTTATTAGGAATCTGAGGCATAACTTTTCCCCACTATTCCACAAAGGGTGGTGGGTGTATGGAACAAGCTGCCAGAGGAGGTAGTTGTGGCTGGGACTATCCCAACGTTTAAGAAACAGTTAGACAGGTACATGGATAGGACAGGTTTAGAGGGATATGGACCAAATTCGGGCAGCGGGGACTAGTGTATGTTGGGCCAAAGTGCTTGTTTCCACATTGTATCACTTTACGACTCTATATAGCAACATGAGAGAACATTCTGATTGTTTAGATGCCATAGTTGCTGATTAATCTGACTATTTTGCACATTGCGTTTGTCATTGTTAATGCAATTGCCACAAGAGTAATTCACACTCTAAATGAATGCACGACGCATGAAGGTACTTGTGGCCTTGATGGGATTGACATTAACAATAGCACATGGAATATGCAAAGTACACAGATTAAGACTTTATTCAAAGAGCAATGTTGTTTTGACATTATTTCTGCCAAAATGTACTTTAAGAATGCATGTCGGTCCATGAGTTCAAGTGGTGTAAAGAATTCTGTGTTAGAAGATGGTAGAAACGACCCGACCACACACATGTCTCCATATGTCCATCATATTTAAATGTACATTTTTTTTTTTGAAGCTTCATTGTAATTTTTTCCCAGACTATTTAAAAGACCAGTCGGTTAGGTATTAATCCTAAACACACTGATCTGTTCTGTATTTATTCTTACAATACTCTGTTGTGTTGCAGCAAGCAAGAATTTCATTGTCCTATCTGGGACACATGACAATAAACTCTCTTGACTTGACATGACTTGAGATTTAGATGGTGGTGTCCCGGCATTTGTGCTGCTGCTAATTTCTATTGGGAAGAGTTAAGACCCTCTCTTGTTGGAGTTAGGATTGCCTGGTTATTAAAATTCATCCAAGGAGTTGCATTTTGAAATAGCCATTTTTAGTTATTCTGATCTCACAGGAATTGTTGATGAAGTCTTGTTGATAAAGATGCTTTCCTGAGTATGCCTTTAGAATATTCTGGGCTGGGTTAATTAATCTTGAATATCACAGCCATCTGCTTTTGTATGGGTTATGACTACAATCTATTTCCCTTGATTCCCATTAACTTGAATTTCATGGAGATCGATGCCATTTATAGAGCTATCTTGGAGTGAGGGCAGTCATTTTAACTTTGCTTATGGCATTGGTATTGGTACTGGTTTATTGTTATCACTTGTACCAATATACAGTGAAAACCCTTGATAGGTTGTATCCAGTCAGATCAGACTGTACATGAGTACAATAAGGGCCTCACTAAGGAAGACACAAACTATCTCCCTGATGTTCTAGTGGCCAGAGGATCTGGGGTGACGGAGGAACTGAAGGAAATCCCCATTAGGCAGGAAATGGTGCTGGGTAGATTGATGGGACTGTAGGCTGATAAATCCCCAGGGCCCGATGGTCTGCATCCCAGGGTACTGAAGGAAGTGGCTCTAGAAATCGTGGTCGCATTGGTGATCATTTTCCACTGTCCTATAGATTCAGGATCAGTTCCTGTGGATTGGAGGGTGGCTAATGTTATCCGACTTTTTAAGAAAGGGAGGATAGCCAAAACAGAATTATAGACCAGTTAACCTGACATTGGTGGTGGGGAAGATGCTGGAGTCCATTTTAAAAGATGAAATAACGGCACATTTGGATAGCAGTTACATTATCGGTCTGACTCAGCATGGATTTACGAAGGGGAAATTATGCTTGACTAATCTTCTGGAATTTTTTGCGGATGTAACTAGGAAAATGGACAAGGGAGAGCCAGTGGATGTAGTGCATTTGGACTTTCAGAAAGCTGATAAGGTCCCACAAAGGGGATTAGTGGGCAAAATTAGAGTACATGGTATTGGGAGTAGGGTACTGACAAATTGGTTGGCAGACAGGAAACAAAGAATAGGGATTAACGGGTCCCTTTCAGAATGCAGGCAGTGGCTAGTGGGGTACCACAAGGCTTGGTGCTGGGACCGTAGCTATTTACAACATACATTAATGATTTAGATTAAGGGATTAAAAATAACATTAGCAAATTTGCAGATAACACAAAGCTGGGTGGCAGTGTGAACTGTGAGGAGGATGCCATGAGGATGCAGGATGACTTGGGCAGGTTGGGTGAGTGGGCAGATGCATGGCAGATGTAGTTTAATGTGGATAAATGTGAGGTTATCCACTTTGGTGGCAAAAACATTAAGGCAGATTATTATGTGAATGGTGTCAAGTTTGGAAAAGGGGAAGTACAACGAGATCTGGGGGTCCTTGTACATCAGTCATAGACAGTCACAGTCAGGTACAGCAGGCAGTGAAGAAAGCTAATGGCACGTTGGCCTTCATAGCAAGAGGAATTGAGTATAGGAGCAAAGAGGTCCTTCTGCAGTTGTACAGGGCCCTTATGAGACCACACCTGGACTATTGTGTGCAGTTTTGGTCTCCAAATTTGAAGGAGGATATTCTTGCTTTCAAGAGAGAGTTAGATAGAGCTGTATCTCTGTATCTGTATCTGTATAAAATATATTATGTTTGAATTAAGATTGTAAATAATTGCAACCTTGAATTTGTTACTTTAGATTTCAGAATTTAAACATTCCATCCCTTGAGTCAGAAATTGATGTTACAATTGAACGTATTATTCAGTGCTATTCAGGAGAATTGAATTACGTACAAAAGGTAGGAACTGTGTTCATTTAGATATTGGAACAATTTAATATAACTCCACTTATAGAAACATAGAAAATAGATGGAGGAGGCCATTTGGGCCTTCGAGCCAGCACCGCGATTCGTGATCATGGCTGATCATCCACAATCAGTAACCCGTGCCTGCCTTCTCCCCATATCCCTTGATTCTGCTAGCCCCTAGAGCTCTATCTAACACTCTTTTAAATTCATTCAGTGATTTGGCCTCCTTCTGTGGCAGAAAATTCCACAAATTCGCAACTCTCTGGGAGAAAACGTTTTTTTTTCATCTCAGTTATAATCAATCAATCAATCAATCAATCAATCAATCAGATTTATTCATCACATACACAGTAAAGTGCAGTGAAACGAACTTGCCAGCTACGGTACAATCAAAAAGAACACACAATACATGATAACATTTAACACGAGCATCCACCACAGCATTCTTCACAAAGTACAGTCAGTCCTCTTCCATTGCTCCCCCATGGTCGGGCCCATGAACCTCCGCAGTCGCCGCTGTGGGCGGCCAGATGTACAGGCCCTCTCTTCCGGAAGGTAAGTCCCAAATCGTTGCTTCCCTACCGGACACCGCGGCTTCAAGATGATGTAGGCCGCAGGGCGGTGGTAGGAGCTCTTCTCCAGGGATCCCCTCTTACCCCCCCCACCAACTCCCACACAAGACACACCGAGAGACACTAAAATAAACAATGGACATACTTAAAAAAACAACAAAAAAAGTAGAAATTATTAACACGCTGCTGGCAAGGCAGCCGTCTCGCAGCGTCCCCACCAACCGAATAAATGGCTTCCCCTTTATTCTTAGACTGTGGCCCCTGGTTCTGGACTCCCCCAACATTGGGAACATTTTTCCTGCATCTACTGTAGCTTTAGTCTACAGTCCTTTTATAATTTTATATGTTTCTATTAGATTCCCTCTCATCCTTTTAAATGCCAGTGAATACAAGCCCAGTCTTTCCAATCTTTCCTCATGTGACAGTACCGCTATCTCGGGGATTAACCTTGTGAACCTACGCTGCACTGCCTCAATAGCAAGGATGTCCTTCCTCAAATTAGGAGACCAAAACTACACACAATACACCAGGTGTGGTCTCACCAGGGCCCTGTACAACTGCAGCAGGAACTCTTTACTCCTATACTCATATCCTCCCATTTTGAAGGCCAACATGCCATTAGCTTTCTTCACTACCTGCTGTACCTGCATGTTTACTTTCAGTGACTGGTGTACAAGGACACCCAGGTCTCGTTACACTTCCCTTTTTCCTAATATGACACCATTGAGATAATAATCTGCCTCCTTGTTCTTGCCGCCAAAGTGAATAACCTCACTATTATCTACATTATACTGCATCTGCCCACTCACTCAACCTGTCCAAGTCACCCTGCAACCTCCTAACATCCTCCTCACAGTTCACACTGACACCCAGCTTTGGGTCATCTGCAAATTTGCTTATGTTACTTTTAATTCCGTCATATAAATCATTAATATACATTGGAAATAGTTGCGGCCCCAGCACCGAGCCTTGTGGCACTCCACTCGCCATTGCCTGCCATTCTGACAGGGACCCGTTTATTCCAACTCTTTGTTTCCTGTCTGCCAACCAATTCTCTATCCATGTCAATACTCTACCCCCAATTCCATGTGCTCTCATTTTTCCCACTGTGTGGGACCTTATCAAAGGCTCTCTGAAAGTCCAGATACACCACATTCACTGGCTCTCCTTCATCCATTTTACTTGTCGCATCCTCAAAATATGCCAGAAGATTAGTCAAGCAGCATTTCCCCTTCATAAATCCATGCTGTCTTGGACTCATCCTATTACTGCTATCCAAATGCGCCGTTATTACTTCTTTAATAATTGACTCCAGCATCTTCCCCCACCACCGATGTCAGGCTAACTGGTCTATAATTCCCCGTTTTCACTCTCGCTCCTTTCTTTAAAAGTGGGATAACATTAGCTACCCTTCAATCCACAGGAACTAATCCTGAATCTATAGAACTTTGGAAAATAATCACCAATGTGTCCACGATTTCTAGAGGCACCTCCGTGAGTATCATGGGGTGCAGACCGCCAGGCCCTGGGGATTTATCAGCCTTCAGTCCCATCAGTCTGCCCAATACTATTTCTCACCTAGTGCAAATTTCTTTCAGTTCCTCTCACCCTAGATCCTATGTCTTCTAGTACATCTGGGAGATTGTTTGTGTCTTTCTTAGTGAAGGCAGAACCATAGTACCTGTTCAACTCCTCTGCCATTTCCTTGTTCCCCATAATAATTTCACCGGTTTCTGCCTTCAAGGGACCCACATTTGTTTTTATCAATCTTTTTCTTGTAACGTACCTAAAGAAGCTTTTTCTATCCTTCTTTATATTCTTGGCCAGCTTACCCTTGTACTTCATCTTTTTACCCCATATTGCCCTTTTTGTTACCTTCTGTTGTCCTTTGAAAGTTTGCCAATCCTTTGGCTTCCGGCTACTCTTTGCAGTGTTACACATCTTTTCTTTTAGTTTTATTCCATCCCTAACTTTCCTTGTCAGCCACAGTTGCATCTTGCTCCCCTTAGAATCTTTCTTCCTCTGGAATGAAATTATCCTGTGATTTCTGGATTATGCCCAGAAATTCCTGCCATTGCTGTTCCACCATCATTCCTGCTAGAATCCTTTTCCAGTCGACCTTGCCCAGCTCCTCTTTCATGCCTTCATAGTCTCCTTTGTTCAGCGGCAACACTGACACTTCTGATTTAACCTTCTCCCTCTCAAATTGCAGATTAAAACTATATTATGGTCACTACATCCTAGCGGTTCCTTTACATTCAGTTCCCTTATTAAATCTGGTTCATTAGACAACACTAAATCCAGAATTGCGTTCTCTCTGGTAGGCTCCAGTACAAATTGCTCTAAGAATCCATCTTGTACACACTCTACAAACTCCCTTTCTTGGGGTCCACATATGCAATATTGGAAATACTGCAGAATTGGTGAGATGGTAACCTTGAAATTGGAAACTTGATCCTAATCTATTAGGGTTGGAAATCACTTAAGTATCTTGGTTTGGGGAGGAATTTGCTTATAAAATTTAAATAAAACATGTTGTCTTAATCGACTAAGATGTTGTCTTAATCGACTCCCCAACCTTTTTTCCCCAGGGTTTGCAAATTCCAGAAAATAAATTGGAAGTGAAAATTGCCGGATTCAGCAAGATTGCTTTTCTACTGTTGTTGTTCAAGTGGAACAGGACTGCTTACTTCTATTCCTCAAGCAACCTACAGTGATCTGCCTACTAATTCATGCCTTTCACTTTCCTCCCCTATCTTTACCTATGAAGATCTCTGGCTGCTCAAATTCATTGTCTTTGGTGATCTTTGCACCATACAGTATTAGCGAGACTCCACCTACTCATTTTGCCTTTACAGGCAGCGAACTCCAAACTTGATGTGATTATCATTGTTGTCTGCTTTTGCCGATAGTTGGCTACCAGCCAGGTTCTCACTGTGAATTCTCATTGTCAGAGATTAATATGATGCTGCAGAAGGAGGTACCTTTGACTTGCAGATGCTTTTTACTCCTTCTCTGCTCTGTGCTCCTGGATGTGCACCTATTTCTTCCACTATCCCGCCTCCTTCCGCTTTCACCCTCCCCTTCCACCTATCTCCTGTCCACTGGCTTCACATTTCACTCCACTTTTCTACTTTTCTTACATCCTTTTTGTCTCTTTTTCATCTCTAATCTTTGTCTCCTAGCTTTTGTACATTTCATCAAAATGATATAATGTATGAACTCATTCAAAGCATTCCCCCACAGCCTTTGGTCGATCGAGGAAAAAGGCATCTGTCCTTAGACCCGGCAGCAGATCCCAACACACCTTTCTGCTCTGAGACCTGAACAATTACAGCAGGCATGTCAAACCAATGGAAAAATACAATCAGTGCAGTTCTCGCAAAATTCACTGGAACGATAAGTGAAGGATCAGTGTCCTTTCACAACTCAACATCCCTAGGATTTAGGTCCTGTTCCATTAGCTGGCTAAGTTAAGCAGATCACATTCTTTTCTTGTCTTCTGCAAAGAACATGATACTGCAAGCTCTGTCATGGAAGGAAATTACCCGGTTAACAGAATAAAAGATTAATGGATGTACTCAAAAATTCCTTGAAGAAATTCAGTGTCCTAACTGAATCTTGGGAGTTCAGTTGTTCA
This sequence comes from Okamejei kenojei, assembly GCA_035221665.1. Classification (NCBI taxonomy): domain Eukaryota; kingdom Metazoa; phylum Chordata; class Chondrichthyes; order Rajiformes; family Rajidae; genus Okamejei; species Okamejei kenojei. The sequence continues at coordinate 125,895,531 of CM069135.1, read as the reverse complement.
GTTTAGTTTATTGTCACGTGTACTGAGGTACAGTGAAAAGTTTTTGTTGCGCGCTGACCAGTCAGCAGAAAGACAATACATGATTACAATCAATCTATTTACTGTGTATAGATACATAATAAGTGGATAACGTTTAGTGCAAAGTAAACCCAGCAAAGTCTGATCAAGGATAGTCCAAGGGTCATCAAAGAGGTACATAGTAGTTCAGCACTGCTCTCTGGTTGTGGTAGGATGATTCAGTTGCCTGATAACAGCTGGGAAGAAACTGTCCCTGAATCTGGAGGTGTGTGTTTTCACACTTCTATACCTTTTGCCTGATGGGAGAGGGGAGAAGAGGGAGTGGCCAGGGAGTGACTCGTCTCTGATGATGCTGCTGACCTTGCCGAGGCAGCGTGAGGTATAAATGGAGTCAATGGAAGTCTGGTCCATGGTAGCTGAAAATGTTGAAGGAGCATTTGGGATGTCACTAATAATCTCATGTCCATGCATTGGAGAGCAACGAGATCCTGAGCAAACAGCAGAAGGAACAAACAAGCCACTTGCTCACCCACTTGGCCAGTAGCCACCCCATTTGTGGAACAATATGCGGTTCTCACATTGGACTGATTAAACACCTTTGAATCCGTTACATCAAACTGGAATTTCATTTAGGTATCATTCCCATTAAAGTTGATTACTGGAAAACTGAACTGGGATGTTGGCTAAATATTGGACACATTGCATTATGTGGTACACAAATCAAATGAATGTTTTCGTGTATCCCAAAAATGCTGTTATTCTGAGAATGCTATATAAAATCAAAATTGTGATTCTGAACATTGAATACTGTAATTTTTCCAATATTCTCTCACCACCCAGTCTAAATTTTAATTAACAGATTTAAATTATTGTAAAATCAATTAACAAATAATTAACATGTTACGTCAACTCAACAATCATAAATGTTCATTATATGAAAATCTATTTGACCCATTGTGTCCATGCTGGCCAAAAAAAAGATTATTAATCCCACATCCACAGACAATCCCACTTCCAAGATCTTGGTCTGTAAAATGGTCTGTTCTGCTGCATAATAGTCATAGAGGTACGCTGACAATCCTGGACCCATTTGTATTAATCCATCTTCCAATACTTGGCCCATACACTTCTAATCCTAGACTATTCAAGTGCTTGTTTAGCACTTCTAAAATGCTGTGAGCCATTCTGCTTCCATCAGTCTTTGCATTTTTGATCCTCACCACTGCCTGGGTGAAAAAGGTATTTTTCAGCTTCAAAATCTTTTACAGCTTACCCTAAATCTCTTCTCCAGCTTTTTTTACCTCTGATATGGGTGTCTTGCACTCTATCTATACCCCTAGGCCTTTGCATGCAATTTGTTTCACAGCCAACATGGTTGCAGAGGGTGAAGAGGGTGCAATATGCTGATGCTGATCACCAAAGATCTGTTCAATGGTGCTTATTCTGTTGTTTTATTACCATTCAGAAAGTATTCAGACCCTTCACTCTCCCACATTTTGTTACGTTACAGCCTTATTTACAGAGTGAAGAAGCAAAGACAGGTGTTTAGAAATTTTTGCAAAGTAATTAAAAATAAATAATTGGTAGACTCAAAATTGAGCTTAGGATTATCAGTTTCTATAACGTGATTGGAGTCTGGTCAATTAAATTGCACACCCTGTCTAGGTCCCACAGGTGACAGTGCATGTCAGAGCAAAAACCAAGCCATGAAGACGAAGGAATTGTCCGTAGACCTCCGAGACAGGATTGTGTCAAGACACAGATCTGGGGAAGGGTATAAAACAATTTCTGCAGCGTTGCAGGTCCCGAAGAACACAGTGGCCTCCGTCATTCTTAAATGGAAGAACTTTGAAACCATCAGGACTGGCTGCCCGGCCAAACTGAGCAATCAGGCCAAGAACCCGATAGTCACTGTGACAGAGCTCCAGAGTTCCTCTGTGGAGATGGGAGAACCTTCCAAAAGGACAACTATATCTGCAACATTCCTCCAATCAGGCCTTTATGGTAGAGTGGCCAGATGGAATCCACTCCTCAGTAAAAGGCACATGACAGCCCGCTTGGCGTTTGCCAAAAAGCATGAGAAACAAGATGCTCTGGTCTGATGAAAAGCAAGATAGAACCTTTGGCCTGAATGCCAAGTATCACGTCTAGAGGAAACCAGACACTGCTCATCACCTGGCCAATACCATACCTACGGTGAAGCATGGTGGTGGCAGCATCATGCTGTGGGGATTTTTTTCAGCGGCAGGAACTGGGAGACTAGTCAGGATCGAGGGAAAGATGAACGGAGCAAAGTACACAGAGAGATCCTTGATGAAAACCTGCTCCAGAGCATTCAGAATCCACAGACTGGGGCGGAGGTTCATCTTCCAACAGGACAACAACCCTAAGCACACAGTCAAGACAACGCAGGAGTGGCTTTGTGACGAGTCTGTGAATGTCACTGAGTGGCCCAGCCTGAGCCTGGACTTGAACCCGATTAAACATCTCTGGAGGGACCTGAAAATAGCTGTGCATCGATGCTCCCCATTCAACATGACAGAGCTTGTGAGGATCTGCAGAGAAGAATGGGAGAAATTACCCAAATACAGGTGTGCCAAGCTTGTAACGTCGTACCCAAAAAGACTTGAGGCTGTAATCGCTGCCAAAGGTGCCTCAACAAAGTACTGAGTAAAGGGTCTAAATACTTATGTAGATGTGATATTTCAATTATTTCTTTTAAATTATTTTACAAAAATTTCTAAACACCTGTTTTAGCTTTTTTATTATGGGGTATTGTGTGTAAATTGATGATTTAAAAAATGGTAACAAAATGTGGAAGAAGTGAAGGGGTCTGAATACTTTCTGAATGCACTGTATTTGGATCCCTTCCCTGTAATTATTCAACTCCATAGTATTAATGAAGCTGGCACTGTGCATAATGATTTAATTTCAATTTTGGTTATGAAGCGCAGACATTTTTAGTGCAAGCTGTGTTGATTGGCAATTCCATCTGCCTGTTGTGCTTCTCTGTAGGTTGGTGTGTCAGTTGATATTGCATTCAGAAGGAATACTGTAGACATCCTCGAACTTGCAGTAGGCCATTTCCTTCCGTGCGAATTTTCATTGAAATGGGTTTGCTTAGCACATTGGGTTACACAAAAAGCTGGAGAAACTGCTTAGCACATTTCTGTGCAATCTAATTTTTCAGTACTACTCTTATTCCACTTATTTTACATTTAAAATGTATGACAAGTTCTTATTCCAAAATCTTAGACTTGACTGATTCCCTTATACATGATCTTTACAAGCACAGTGGGTTGTAAAATATGCCCATAAATGTTAATTTACCCAATATGTGATTTGCTTAATTTGTTTTGTATTTCTGAATATCTTTTTACAGCATTACCAAGCCCACAAGGAGAATCCTCCACTTGCTAGAAACTTGCCTCCTTTAGCTGGAAAAATACTGTGGGTGAGACAGCTCTTCCGACGCATACATGAGCCCATTGATTATTTCTATGTAAGTCATTCCATTATTTTCTTTACGGAGCCTCAGAGGCATAGTGTTGTATAGCGTGGAAGCAAGCTGGACTTGTTCCTGCCAGTCTATATCAATCATATTTTCTTGTCCTTTTGTGTCATTTGTGTCTTTTGATTCCTTTTGGTTAGTTGGCTTTTAGGCATCTCGCCCTTTTGGTTAGTTGGCGTTTCAGCTTCGTACGCTTTTGGTTATTTGGCGTTTCGGATTCATTTCCATTCGGTTATTTGGCTTCCACTTCTTTGCTTCGACTTCTCATCCTTAGCCACGTCCACATACGTGACAGGACAGTGGTAACAGGGATGATGTTTTCCCTAAGACAAGAATACATTTCTTTGGACAGTGCTAATTCTTTGGAATTGTGAAGGTGACTGTGGAAATTTAGTCTGAATATACTCAAAACAAAGATAGATAGATGTTTGGATATTGGGGATATCAAGTGATATGGGGTTAATTTAGGAAAGTGGCGTTGAGGTGAAAGATCTGCCATTGCTTTTCCAAATGGTTGAGGAAAAGTGTGAGGAGCCAAACAATTCTTATAAATCCACTGTCAGAATGTTATTTAGTACGGAGTTCCAGGAGTTAGATACTGTGACAGTAGAGGACTTGGAGATTTGTTTCAGAGGTAAGTAGTAGTGTTCATGTGCACATAATACCCTTGTCTTATTTGGATGCAAGGGTTGCATATTTGTTAGCTGTGATCAGAACAGCTTGGATGAGGTACCACAGTGTATTTTGTACATGGTACACATGGCAGCCATGATGTGCCCGTGGTAGAAGTGTTCAGAGTCAAGATAGGCACAAAATGCTGGAGTAACTCAGCAGGACAGGCAGCATCTCTGAAGAAAAGGAATAGGTAAAGTTTCTGATCGAGACCTTTCTTCAGACTGAGAGTCAGGGGAAAGGGAAACTAGAGGTATGAAAAGATACAGAGAACATAATAAACTGTTAAAGAAGGAACTGCAGATGCTGGAGAATCGAATGTACACAAAAAGCTGGAGAAACTCAGCGGGTGCAGCAGCATCTAAGGAGCGAAGGAGACAGACGACGTTTCGGGTCGAGACCCTCCTTCAGACTATAAACTGTTCAGTGTCAAATTGGTGCAAGGGTTGCCAGTTGTCAGAATGGTCCTCCAGCTGTGAATATTATTCTTGTCTAGGTCAACTAAATGTGGCAGGCTTGAAATTGGAACTTGTGATTCCCTTTTTGTTGGCTCCACAAAACCTATTTAGTTGGATTTTCAACGATGAGTGGCCGTAGCAACATAGAATAGTAAAGCACAGGAGCGGGTCATAATTTCTGTGCTGAATATGATGCCAAGTTAAACTAATTTCCTCTGCCTGCACCTAATCCAGATCCCTTAATTTCCCACATGTCCGTGTACCTATCTAAAAGCCTCTTAAATGCCACTATTGTATCAGCTTCCACCACCTCCACAGGCAGTGCATTCCAAGCATCCGTCACTCTCTGTGTAGTAAACCTGTTCCACACATCTTTTTTTTTTTTCTATAATTTTTATTATCAAAAATCTATTCTGCACCATCTCTAAGATATTCCCATCCTTTCCTACAGTGCAGTTCCCAGAATTGGGCCCATCTGTCCAGTTCATGCGCCATTAGAATTGCTGTCTATCTTTAAGTCGTCTATAGCCATCTTGTAACTGCACGTCCTCAAAAGCCCCAGCCTGTGCCAAGAGGCATGCAGATTGAATTGCTAGAATTAATTAACAGCGTAAAAATTAGGTGTTATGTTTCTATTGACAGGATTGTGTGAGCAGGTTTCTGAACATGGTTGGATTGGTCAGTCAATGTCCAAAAGCTTTTTTTACCTCTGTGGTTTTGCTTGCTATATGTCCAGGTCTGCCATTTACAAATTAGTAGAACATGACAGTTGTGTGTAGTCATACAGCCATAGAAACTAGCCCTTCATGTCAAGTCATTCAGGCCAACCTTGGTGCCTTTTGATCTATCCCCATTTGTCTGGATTGGACCATATCCCTCTTAATGCTTCCTGTCAACAAACCTGTCCAAATGCCTTTTAAAAGTGATTGTTCCCACCGCTATGATATTTTCTGGCAGCTTCTTCCATGTACCCACCACCCTTTGTGTGAAAATCCAACCCCTCAGATCCGCTTTAAGCTTTTAGCTACGCCCGCTAGTAGACTCCCCTCTCCTGGTATAAAGCAAGTGACCATCCACTTTAGTTATGCCTCTCAAGACTTTATAAGCCTCAGCCTTTGCTCCAGGGAAAACAATCCCAGACAATCCACTCTCTGCTTTAGATCAAGCCTTCCAGTCCTGGCAATATACTCATGAATCTTTTCTGCACCTAGCTGGCTCACATCCTTCCTATACTATGAGGACCAGAACTGCACACAATATTGCAGGTGCAGTCTCTATATGTCCTGTCCTGGTTTAACTTTCCAACTTTGCATTTGCCAACTTTCACAGTTTATTTAGATCTTGTTGTAATGTTAGACAACCTTGAATGTATCTTATGCCCCTGTCCCACTTAGGAAACCTGAACGAAAATCTCTGGTGACCTTGCGCCCCTCCCAAGATTTCCGTGAGGTTCCCAGCGTTTTGGTCACTCTCCCTAATGGTCGAAAGTGGTTTCCACGTAGTCGAGGCTTCTTCTATGTTCTTGCAATTATTTCAACAAAATCAAAACCGGCCTCTACTAAAAATAGGTTGCCGTTTAGTTGAAGCCAGTGGAGTGGGGTCACTATTTACTTATAGGCAGTCGAAGGCAATCTTTGGTTTTCAGGACCTAAAAGATCCGCCGGAAGGTAAAATGCCCGTTAACTTTATTAAGCTTCTTAAAACTGTCTCCACTCTCCCTCCTCCTCTCCCCCCCTCCTCTCCACCCCTCCTCCTCTCCCCCCCTCCTCCTCCCCCCCCTCCTCCTCTCCCCCCCTCCTCCTCTCCCCCCCTCCTCCTCTCCCCCCCCCCTCCTCTCCCCCCCTCCTCCTCTCCCCCCCTCCTCCTCTCCCCCCCTCCTCCTCTCCCCCCCTCCTCCTCTCCCCTCCTCCTCTCCCCCCCTCCTCCTCCCCCCCCCTCCTCCTCTCCCCCCCTCCTGCGATCTCTAAAGGACTTACCGTACTCGGAGGCAGCTGTTTACCTTCCTCTTCATTGCGCAGACAGTGCTCCTCTGCTGTCCCTGGCCCTCACCTTCACTGTGTGTACGTGCGCGTGCGTGTGTCCATGTATCCTATAGGATCTTTGGTCAGTAGATGCAGCTCACCCTTCGGTCGAGGATTTCCAGGCGAGTGACCAAAACCTCTGGCAACTCGTGGAAACCTTGGGTGGGGCGCAAGGTCACCGGAGGTTTCCGTTCAGGTTTCCTAAGTGGGACAGGGGCATAAGGCTTTTTTTTTTAAATGTTTCATGTTTGTCATGCTGCTCGATATTTTCAATTACTTCTACTAATCTGAATGATTTAGGTATTGTCCTGTAATCTAAAAAACATGTTTTTTTAACAGAAAAATTCTGACATTCTAAAAAGCACACAGGGCAAGTCTGTGGTGCGAAAGTATAACAAAATTGCTTACGTCCTGGTAAAGTTTGAAGTATTGTATTATAAGGCTTGGATAAAAGAAATCTCAGCCATACGATATGGTAAGTGTTTGATTGATTTTCACAAAAGGGAAGGGGGGTGGGCTGGAGGGGGGGAGCCGCAACTTCCGCCCTTAGGGCCATCACCTCCTCCACCCCACTACCCCCCCTACTCCGGCCCCCACCCTGCCCCCTCCGTCCCCCTCCGTCCCCCTCCTCCTCCTTGTACCCCATAGATGCCAACATACTCCACCTTGAAAGTGGCAGCAGGTGAAAGGGGAGAGAGCCCCATGGTGACCGAGGGGGGCATATTGAAACACAAAGAGCTGGAATTACTAACTTGACTGAATCAGTCTGAGGAAGAATCCCAATGTCACCTCCCCGTGTTGTCCAGAGATTCTGATCTTCTAAATGATTCCAGCACTTTGTGCCCTTTCATTGGGTAAAGAAGGGCCCCCTGGTGCACTTTGCGAGTCGGGAGTGGCGTCGGAAGCCGGGGCTCTAAAAGCCGGGGAGACGCAGGGAGCAGGAATGGGTTGGCAGGTTATTTAATTCACATTCAGTTTACATTTTATATTCGTTTTTTTTTAGGCTTCTGGTACTCCATGGTGTTTTAGAGACACAGGAGGGGAGTCATTAGTAGACTGGGGGCGTATTGTTGTTTTATTATCATGTGACTTCTTTAGTCCAGAAACACGGATAATCCAGAAAGACTCTGGAACCACAGGTGCCGAGAAATCGCAGTTCAACCTGTACCTGTCCAACAATTTTAAATGCTGCTTTAAAAGTACCCACCTCTACTGCCTCCTCTGGCAGCTCATTCCATATCCCCACCACTCTCAAACCATGGGTACACAAAAGGCTGGAGAAACTCAGCGGGTGCAGCAGCATCTAAGGAGCGAAGGAGATAGGCGACGTTTCGGGTCGAGACCCTTCCTCCGACTGGTCAGGGATCAGGGAAACGAGAGATATAGACGGTGATGTGGAGAGATAAAGAACAATGAATGAAAGATATGCAAAAAAGTATCGATGATAAAGGGAACAAGCCATTGTAAGCTGTTTGTAGTGTGAAAATGAGAAGCTAGTGCGACTAGGGTGGGGGAGAGAGACGGAATGCCAGGGCCCGAGGGCTGAGGGAGAGGTGGGAAGGGGAGGAGACAGCAAGGGTTAACAGAATTGAAAAAGTTCAATGTTCAAGCCCAGAGGATGCAGACCCCCAAGCGGAATATGAGGTGCTGTTCCTCCAACTTGCGGTGTTGCTCACTCTGGCCGTGGAGGAGGCCCAGAACCGAGATGTCGGAGACGGAGTAGGAGGGGGAGTTGAAGTGCTGAGCCCCACCGGGAGGTCGGGTTGGTTATTGCGGACCGAGCGGAGGTGTTCGGCGAAACAATCGCCAAGCCTCCGCTTGGTCTCACCTCAAACCATGTTTGAACCAAGGCGCTATGATGGCTTAGCTTGAAGTAACTGCTAACTAATATCCCTAGTAGTGGCACCTTCCAACAGTTTGGCAATGTTAGAGAGCAGACCTAATTACCATTAGGTTATAGAGTGCATTTGTTCTGTTTTTTTAAATGGAGCATAACTAGGTTTTCTTCTATACTGTATTGTAAACTCCACTGCTGTAACTGTAGTGGAGAAGAAGCTTGACTATAGGTGCTGTGTTAACGAAGAAACTGCAGATGCTGGAGAATCGAGGGTTACACAAAATGCTGGAGAAACTCAGCGGGTGCAGCAGCATCTAAGGAGCGAAGGAGATAGGCGACGTTTCGGGTCGAGACCCTTCTGAAGAAGGGTCTCGACCCGAAACGTCGCCTATCTCCTTCGCTCCTTAGATGCTGCTGCACCCGCTGAGTTTCTCCAGCATTTTGACTATAGGTGCTGTTAGTTTTGGAGTGCAAATCTTTGGTATTATAAGTTGGAATAATGTTATAGCCTTTGTTATAATCATTGAGCTATTTCATGACCTAGCGTGGAATAAATTAAACCGGCTGAAAACTGTTTTTTCCGATGTCGGGAATTTCAGAAAAAATTAAGATGGATTATCTGTTTGGCACTTCTGGCTAAACATGATTGCAAGTGTTTCTAACTTTGACTTAAGCACATGCTTGCCCCTGCACTCATTATGGTTGAGAATCTTCCCGGAGCTTACACAAGAACTGTAAATATGTTCAGGTTCAATGATGAGGTTCAATGGGACCCCAGCTATTTACAATATATATTAATGATCTGGATGAGGGAATTGAAGGCAATATCTCCAAGTTTGCGGATGACACTAAGCTGGGGGGAAGTGTTAGCTGTGAGGAGGATGCTAGGAGACTGCAAGGTGACTTGGATAGGCTGGGTGAGTGGGCAAATGTTTGGCAGATGCAGTATAATGTGGATAAATGTGAGGTTATCCACTTTGGTGGCAAAAACAGGAAAGCAGACTATTATTTAAATGGTGGCCGAATAGGAAAAGGGGAGATGCAGCGAGACCTGGGTGTCATGGTACACCAGTCATTGAAAGTAGGCATGCAGGTTGAAAAAAGCGAATGGTATGTTAACTTTCATAGCAAAAGGATTTGAGTACAGGAGCAGGGAGGTTCTACTTCAGTTGTACAGGGTCTTGGTGAGACCCACTGGAGTATTGCGTACAGTTTTGGTCTCCAAATCTGAAGAAGGACATTATTGCCATACAGAGAAGGTTTGATTCCTGGGATGTCAGGACTGTCTTATGAAGAAAGACTGGATAGACTCGGTTTATACTCTCTGGAATTTAGGAGATTGAGAGGGGATCTTATAGAAACTTACAAAATTCTTAAGGGGTTGGACAGGCTAGATGCAGGAAGATTGTTCCGATGTTGGGGATCCAGGACAAGGGGTCACAGCTTAAGGATAAGGGGGAAATCCTTTAAGACCGAGATGAGAAAGACTTTTTTCACACAGAGAGTGGTGAGTCTCTGGAACTCTCTGCCACATTCATTGGCTACCAAGGGGTCAGAGGGTTACTGAGTTGGATGATCAGCCATGATCATATTGAATGGCGGTGCAGGCTCGAAGGGCTGAATGGCCTACTCCTGCACCTAATTTCTATGTTTTTATGTTTCTATGATAATTTGGAAGTGATTTATTTTTACACAGTCATGTATAAAAATTGAAGCTTTTATTAAAAACTCAATTCTTAATAAAAGCAAACTTTTTGCAGATTAAATTTAGTTGAACTGGATATCATAACATTTACATTATCGATCTAATGCCTATAAACTTATCTTCCACCCAGTGCTGCAAGTACCTCTTTTGGTACGTAATCCAGACAGTGGAAAAATGCGTATGAACTTTGATCATCGACTTTTTGAAGTTTTTCGAGATGCTAAATGTTTGCTAAAAATGGGCCTGGAAGTGCCGGAGACAGCCAAAACTTTGCTGAAGAATGAGAAGTCGTTGATAATGAACTATAATTGTCTGAAGGCAAGTTATATTTACAATCTTACAGAAACATGCAATTGTTATGATGATATAAATAGCTATTCAACCCTACTAACTCATGTTAGAGCTCATGGGTTTTTCAGAAAGATGTGGATTGGATCTACATTAATGTGGATTGCATTACTACATAAAGGTAATCCCACAACATTTTGCTATTACTATTGCTATTTGCTATTGAAAGTATGATGCAAAACTTATGCAGTAAATGTCCATTTTTATTGTCATTTAAAGCATAATCTCCAATTAATTTTTTCAGTACATGTGTGCTTGATATTGATATAAAATCTTGCTTGGTATCGATATTCATTCACTAGCGACACCTGTACTGAGGTACCGTGAAATCCAGTCAAATTATACAGCACAAGGGTACAATCAAGCCGTAACAAATAGAGTGAGGTGCAAAGAGAACAATAAGTAGAGTGTAGAATGTAGTTTTTTAGCTACAGGGAAAGTGCATCTTAAAAAGAAAGTAAGACTCACAATGAGGTAGTTTGCAAGATTAGGACTGCACCCTTAGCTGTTCAATGGTCTAATAACTATGGAGCAGAAGCTTTTCCTGAATCTGGCGAGGTGTGCATTCAAACATTGTTATCTTTGCCTAACAGGATGGGAGGAGAGAGAATAACTGGGGTGTACATGGTCCTTGATTATGTTGGCTATTTTTTCCAAGGCACCATGACATGCAGATGGAGGTGTCTAGGAGAGAAGAGGGAGGAGGGAGATTGGAGATTGGACTACATCCACAATTCTCTGCAATTTCTTGCTGTTTTGTGTATGGAGTTGCCAAACCAAACTGTGATGCAACTCAATATGATGCTTTCATGGGCTCCCTGTCTGTAAATACAGTGTCACTCAGTTCTTGCCACAGCTAGGTTTCCCTATGTTGGCATAAGAATCCAAGGTCTCATTTTCCTTGTCCTGTACGGCAGTTGCTGATGTGCCTGGACTGGCATTTATATATTTATATGTGTTTCGAGATACAGCGTGGAAACAGGCGCTTAGAAGTCTATGCTGACTATCGATCACCCAACCACACTCATTCTATGTTATCCCACTTTTGGCATTCATTCCCACACACTTGGCCAATTTACAAACCCACACGTCTTTGGTATGGGGGAGAAAACTGGAACACTCACAGAAGACCCACAGGGTCATAGGAAGTACATGCAAACTCCACACAGGCAGCAGCCAAGGTCAGGATTGAAACCAGGTCTTTGGCAATGTGAGGCATCAGCTCCACCTGCTGCACCACTGTGCTACCCTTGGTAATCGCGCAACTTATGGATCAAATGGTCACGGAGGATATGTTAACTATCAAGGATCAGAGATCCACCAAGACTGGCTGAGAATCAAAATTGCTACTTAGAGAACTTCAGAAATAGACGCAGAAAGTTTTCTTTGCACTTTGAGCCATTTGCCCTTCGAGCCTCAGTTGCCATTCATTAAGATTATAGTAATTTTCTTCCTCCATGCCATATTCTGGCACTATCTCCATCTCTTTTAAATAAACTTAATGACAAAGCCATCTACGACCCTAGGGCGTAGAGAATTTTAAAGATTCGCTACCCACTGAATTAATACATTTCTCCTCATCTCAGTCGTAAATAGCCCAGATTACTCTGAAACTGTACTCCATTCCTTGACTTTTCAGGAATGGAGAACATTCGTCTTGCATCCGGCTTTCAAGATCTTGAGAATTCAGCATGTTTCAAAGAAATCTCCTTTCATTCTTCTAAGCCTTAAAAAATACAGCACTAGTCTATTCAATCACTCATTGAATGGCAGACCAAATTAATATTAAGCAGGAAGAATTAGTGCGGCATGGTGGCGCAGCGGTTGAGTTGCTGCCTTACAGCACCAGAGCCTTGGGTCCCGAGTTCAATCCTGACAATGGGTGCTATCTGTGCGGTGTCTGTACGTTCTCCACGTGAGCTGCGTGGGTTTTCTCCGAGATCCTCGGTTTCCTCCTATAATCCAAAGACGTACTGATTTGTAGGTTAATTGGCTTGGTATAAATGTAAATTGTCCCTATTGTGTGTAGGGTAGTGTTTGTGTGTGGGGATCACTGGTCGGCGCGGACTTGGTGGTTCAAAGGACCTGTTTCCGTGCTGTTTTTCTAAATTAAACTAAGGCAGCATCTCTAGAGAGGAATGGGTGACGTTTTGTGTCGATACCCTTCTTCAGACATGTATCGGGGGAGTGGGTGGGACAGAGATATAATGTAGTCGGTGATGGTAAGACTGGTGGGAGAACTGGGAAAGGGGAGGGGATGGAGAGAGAGGGAAAGCAAGGGCTATTTGAAGTTAGAGAAGTCAATGTTCATACCGCTGGGGTGCTGTTCCTCCAATTTGCGCTGGGCCTCTGACAATGGAGGAACCAGCACAGAAAGGTCAGATTGGGAATGGGAAGGGGAGTTAAAGTGCTGAGCAAACGGGAGATCTGTTAGGTTAAGGCAGACTAAGCTGAGGTGTTCAGCGAAACGATTGCCAAGCCTGCGCTTTTCCCGCCGATGTACAGGGGTTAACACCAGGAACAGCGGATACAGTAGATGAGGTTGGAGGAGATTAAGTCAATCTCTACCTCACCTGGAAAGACTGTCGTGGTCCTTGGATGGAGTCGAGGGGGGAAGTAAAGGAACAAATGTTAGAGGGACACTAAAATTAAACTAAACTAAGTCTTCCAGAACAGCAGGCTTGCCAGAGGATCCGGAACAGAAAGTCGTGCAGTGCTGGTCTGAGTAAGCAAGAGATCCTTTGCGACTGCTTTGAATCAGTGAACTGGGCAATATTCACTGACTCTGCGATTAACCGCGATGAAAATGCCCCTGCTGTCACAGAGAGTACAAGAAATTGAACTATGACCTTTGCAGGGCCATTATGGGTCCATGTGTTAAGGGTTATGGGGAGAAGGCAGGAGAATGGGGTTGGGTGGGAGAGATAGATCAGCCATGATTGAATGGCGAAGTAGACTTGATGGGCTGAATGGCCTAATTCTGCTCTTATCACGTGATCTTATGGATGCCAATACGGAATTCCCAGACCAAGCTGGAGTCCCGAGGCAATAACACAGATATCTGTAAATTGTGGCAAAAAATGGGCCACAAAGTGAAGACGTGCAGTATCACTGGCAATAATTGGCCCCTCCCCGATGTATTCTACACCTGCTGTGAAGGGAAGGTCGGTGGAGGGATGCCATCTGCCCCGCCAGTTTCAGGTGCAGCAGTACCAATGGTAGCTGCGGCTGAAGAAAGAACGTCCTTCCTGAGACTGAATCCACGGTAAGCAACTGGTACAGATGGAGTCGCTGGCCACATCCTCAGGACCTTTGTGGATCAGCAGGCGGAGGTATTCACAGACATCTTTAACCTCTCACTGCTCCTTTCTGAGTTCCCCCACCAGCTTCAAGAGGTCCACTAACATCCCACAAGAAAAGTAAGGTAGCGTGCCTTAATGACCACATATCAGTTGCACTGATATACACCATCATCAAGTGTTTTGAGTTGATGGCATGCATTAACACCAGCCTCCCAGTCAGCCTTAATCCACCGCAGTTGTTAACCATCACAACAGGTCCACATCAGCCGCCATCTCCCTGGGCCTAAACTCATCTGGAGCACCTAGATAACAAGGACTCCTGCAATAGACTCTTACGTTAGACGCCTATTAATCAGCAATTTATTCGCCTTCAACATCATAATCCCTTTCAAACTCACCTACAATCTCTTGGACCTAGGATTTAACAGCCCACTCTGCCACTGGATCCTTGACGCTCTGACCCACAGACCACAATCAGTGGGGAAAGGTGACAACACCTCCCCCACACCAATTCTTCACACCGATGCCCTGCAAAGATGCATTCACAGACCCTGACTATACTCCTTATGCATTCATGACTGTACATATTGAATGGCGGTGCTGGCTCGAAGGGCTACATGGCCTACTCCTGGCCTATTTTCTATGTTTCTATGTTTCTCTGCCCTTGCAGCCTATCTAATCCATAGACTGCAATGCCTATACGCTGAGGCCATTTGTGCACATTAGACCTACTCTTTTATGTCATTCCTATGCGAGTACTAGCTAAATACTGTAACTGTATCAGCCGCCACCATCTCCTCCAGTGACTTGTTACACATGTACACCACCCTCTGTTTGGTATAACTTGCCCCTCAGATCCTCCCTTTCACCTTAAGCCTGTGCCCTCTAGTTCTAGACTCCCCCACCTTGGGAAAAAGACTATCCTATCTATGTCTTTCACTATCTATGAAGTCACCCCTCAGCCCCCATATTACAGGGAGAATAAACCCAGCCTCTTTCTTTAACTACAACTGTCTATTCCAGGCACCGCCATTCAATATGATCATTGCTGATCATCCAAAATTTACCCCGTTCCTGCTTTCTCCCCATATCCCTTGATTCCTTTAGCCCTAAGAGCAATATCTAACTCTCTCTTGAAAACGTCCAGTGAATTGGCCTCCACTGCCTTCTGTGGCAGAGAATTCCACAGATTCACAACTCTCTGGGTGAAAACGTTTTTTGTCATCTCAGTCCTAAATGGCCTACCCCTTATTCTTAAACTGTGACCCCTTGTTCTGGACTCCCCCAACATCGGGACAAAATCCTTCATCTAGCCTGTCCAATCCCTTAACAATTTTATATGTTTATGTAAGATCCCCTCTCATCCTTCTAAATTCCATATAAGCCCAGTCGATCCATTCTTTCATCATAAATCTGTCCCGCCATCCCGGGAATTAACCTCGTGAACCTACGCTGCACTCCCTCAATAGCAACAATGTCCTTCCTCAAATTAGTTCCCCAAAACTGCACACAAAACTCCAGCTGTGGTCTCACCCTGTACAACTGCTTGTACACCCTGTAGGACCTCCTTGCTCCAATACTCAAATCCTCTTGCTATGAAGGCCAACATGCCATTTGCTTTCTTCTTGCTGTGTGCTGCGTATTCCACACGTGTGGGAAATGCAGATCTGGTCACGTTTGGGAAGGGGGGTGTAATAATGTGGGAAGTGAAGAACTGTGCTTCCACTGAATAGACTCAGGATTCTCAGTGTCAATCGTTCTCCATCTTGAGTGATTCTCCATCTTGAGTGATCAAAGGTTCAGGATTCCAAAGAACTGCATTGATTGTAAAGTTTTTTCAAAGATACTTCAAGACATCCTTGAACTACTTTTCTCTGCCAGTTAATATCTGGCTAGGACTGAATTCGGAACTGATTTTATGTTTTGCAATTAGCTCTTGGACAGTGAACGAATTTAGTCTGTCCAGTAGAGCTGAACAAATATAATTAACATCTCATTACTGGGGATATTGACCTTGCAAAATAAATTGTGTAAATTGTTTATTTTATGAGTGGATTGTACAGAGATAGCATTGGTGGTATCACTCTAGTGCTTTGAGATGCATGCTGCAAGTCTATGATTCAGGGAGGTGCATTGAAGGGCACACTGTTTGATAGACCATGATCTTTGAGGCTTTGCTGACGCAACTGAAAACAATGCTGAATTTCAACATCAATGTCATTATGAGGTGACTTCCAGGATTGTAGAGGGGCAAATTGACAGAGGAACATTGTTTGCAAATGGTGAGTATAGGGTTTGCACATTTGTATCCCTCAGTGAATGAATCAATTGTGTAATTTCTTCTGCGCTTTGAAAATTTCCATCATAACCTTTCAGCCACATAGTCAACTCTCTGATCCTGATAACCCTGAACTTGCATATGGTTCAGTACTGATATACGTTATTAACGTTCAGATACCATTTGCTCATTCTTCCTCGGTTCCTTTCTTAGTCCTTCCTATGTTATTAATAACCATGTTGAACTTAATAAATGGATTTTCCCCTTGTATGGCAAGTTCCTTTCCAACCCAAGGAAGTACCCTTACCCATACTCACTGCAGTATGACCTTTGGGACCCATGCACACGGTTGTAGGGAATAGTATATATCCTCCTCAATGCAACACTTCTTTTCATTTCTCCATCTTGAACAGACTGCTTTATCATGGTGCTGAGATCAATATTCTCATCTCCTCTCTAATGTCTTCTTCGCAGTCAACAAGAACTTCATACCACCTATTTGTAATTCTATTTTTAAATGTCTAGATAATTCCTGAATTAAGATATTAATATTAAATTAAGAGTTAGATAGAGCTCTATGGGCTAGTGGGATCAAGGGATATGGGTAAAAGGCAGGCACGGGTTATTGATTGGGGACGATCAGCCATGATCACAATGAATGGCGGTGCTGGCTTGAAGGGCCGTATGGCCTCCTCCTGCACCTACTTTCTATGTTTCTATGTTTCTAATAGTAATTAGTTTTCGCTGGATTTTAATTTAATGTAAATTAATTCAATTCTGATATTTCTTTAATATACAACGGCAGCAACTTCCTGACCTACTTCGCCTAATTCCCTAACTCATTAAACTCCCAAGTGAGGTAGGAAACAGAAAATGCTGGATATATTTGGGAAACCTTTGTTGAAAATAAAAGGGTGAAGGATCTTCAACTTGAAACATTTCTTTTCCCAGAGATGCTTCCTAAATTATTGTCAGTTTCTGTTTCTAATTTCAAATGTTTATCTTCAACGTCATTTCAATTTCAGTCTTTAGGATTTATACTCTGTGCAATTGGACTTTACAAAAGGGTTTTGTATTTGCAAAACCCTTTTGCACTTATGATGTTTAAGATGGGTTTTTTTCTCACACCATGAGCTAACTCTTCAGTTCAAAGACCCTCCCTCAGAACTGGAAAAGAGAGAAAACAAGTATGTTTTAAGTTGCGGAGATGGCAAGGAGAGAATAGAGGGAATGTTCATGATGTGGTGCAGTGAAGTTATTGTCTCACTTTCCCGGTTCTGATGAAGGGTCTTTAAACCTAAATGTTAAGTTTCTCTTTCCACACATGCTCCCTAATATTCTGTTTCAGACTACAGGGCACAATGAAAAGGAGTAGGCCACTAAGCTCCTCAAGCCTGCCCTGCCATTCAATTTGATCATGACTGATCTTTGCTGGCCTTAACGCCTCTTCTGTGTCAGTTTCCCATATCCCTCAATTCCATGATCTTTCAAATATTTATATTTCTCCTGTTTTCATATTAATGATTTGGACGAGGGAATTAGGAGCAATACTAGCAAGTTTGCGGATGACACAAATCTGGGTGGCAGTGTGAACTGTGAAGAGGATGTTAGGAGGTTGCAAGGTGACATGGACAGGTTGAGTGAGTGGGCAGATGCGTGGCAGATGCAGTATAATATAGATAAATGTGAGGTTATCCACTTTGGTGGCAAAAACAAGGGGGCGGATTATTATCTCAATGGGGTTAGGTTAGGTAAGGGGGATGTACAGCGAGACCTGGGTGTCCTTGTACACCTGTCACAGAAAGTTGGCTTACAGGTACAGCAGGCAGTGAAAAAAGCTAATGGAATGTTGGCCTTCATAACAAGAGGATTTCAGTATAGGAGTAAAGAGGTTATTCTGCAGTTGTATAGGGCTCTGGTGAGACCACATCTGGCGTATTGTGTACAGTTTTGGTCTCCCAATTTGTGGAAGGATATCCTTGTGATTGAGGCAGTGCAGCGTAGGTTCACGAGATTGATCCCTGGGATGGCGGGACTGTCATATGAGGAAAGATTGAAAAGACTAGGCTTCTATCCACTGGAGTTTAGAAGGATGAGGGGGTGGATCTTATAGAAACATATAAAATTATAAAAGAACCGAACAAGCTAGATGCTGGAAAAATGTTCCCAATGTTGGGAGAGTCCAGAACCAGGGGCCACAGTCTTAGAATAAAGGGGACATCATTTAAGACTGAGGTTAGAAAAGCTTTTTCACCCAGAGAGTTGTGAATTTATGGAATTCCCTGCCACAGAGGGCAGTGGAGGCCAAGTCACTGGATTGATTTAAGAGGGAGTTAGATAGAGGGCTAGTGTAGTCAAGGGATATGGGGAGAAGGCAGGCACGGGTTATTGATGGGGAACGACCAGCCATGATCACAATGAATGGCAGTGCTGGCTCGAAGGGCCGAATGGCCTCCTCCTGCACCTATTTTCTATGTTTCTAAATATATCTAATGATCTGTCTTCCACCATTCTTGTGGATAGAGAATTTTAGAGATTTATTAGTCGCCGAGGGAAGAAATGTCTGCATACCTCAGTTTTAAATAACTGACCCCTTATTTTGTAGCTATGTCCATTTGTTTATCAGTCATAGGTTCATAAGTGATAGGATAGATAGAATTAGGCCATTCGGCCATTCAAGTCTACTCCGCCATTTAACCATGACTGATCTATCTTTCACTCTCAACCCCATTCTCTTGCCTTCTCCCCATAACCCCTGTCACCCTTACTAATCAAGAATCTGTCAATCTCCTCCTTAAAAATATCATACGTTCTAGGAATAGAATTAGGCAATTTGGCCAATCAAGTTTATTCTGTCGTTCAATCATGGCTGATCTATTTTTCCCTCTCAACCCCATTCTCCTGCCTTCGCCCCATAACTTCTGACACCCTTGCTAATCACACAATCTGTCAAAAACCTGTACTTGGCATCCACTGCGATCTGTGGCAATGAGTTCCACAGATTCACCACCCTCTGACTGAAGAAATTCCTCCTCATCTCATTTCTAAAGGTACATCCATTTACCTTGAGGCTATGGCCTCTGGTCCTAGACTCTCCCGCTCCTGAAAAAGACCATCTCCACATTCACTCTATCCAGACCTTTCACTATTTGGTAAATTTCAAAGACCCCCCCCCCAAATCTTCTAAGCTCCAGAGAGTACAGGCCCAGGGCCATCAAACGCTATTTATGTCATATGTTAACCCAATCATTCCTGGGATCATTCTCGTAAACCTTCTCTGGACACTTTCCAATGCCAGCACATCCTTCCTCAGATTGGGGCCCAAAACTGCTCACAATACTCTAAATGCAGTCTGACCAGTGTCTTATAAAGCCTTACATTACACCCCTGTTTTTGTATTCTAGTCCCCTCAAAATAAATGCTAGCATTGCATTTGCCTTACTACCAATTTGATTTGCACCAGCACTCCCAAGTCCCTTTGCACCTCTGATTTCTGAATTCTCTCCCCATTTAGAAAATAGCATATGCCTTTCTACTACCAAAATGCACGACTCCACACTTTACTACGTGGTATTCCATATGCCACTTCTTTGCCCCTTCTTCCAACCTGTACAAGTCCTTCTTGAGAGTCCCTGGTTTCTCTACATTACCTGCCCCTCTATCTATCTTTGTATCAACTGCAAGCCTGACCACAAAACCTTCCATTCCTCATTCAAATCATTAATATACAACGTGAAGTGTAGCAGCCCCAGCAGAACTAAACTAGTCACTGGCAGCTACCAGGAAAAAGCACGGTTTATTGCTACTCTTTGTCTTCTGCCATCCAGACAACCTGCTGTCATCTTTCCTCTGCTACCATGGGCTCTCATCCTCTGTAGCAGCCTTGTATGTTATCAAAGGCCTTCTGAAAATCCAGGTAAACAACATTCACTGACTATTCCAATGGTGAAGAAATCTCAAGATCTTACATGTTTGAATAAGTCCCCCTTCATTCTTCTAAACTGCAATACCAACTCAAACTTTCCAATGTCTCTTAAAAGAAGATCTACCTTTGCCTGGAATTAGCCTGGCGAATCTCTTATGGATTGCTGGCAATGCTACTATATCCTTGTTAAGTTAACAGGCCCAAAGCTGGATATAGTTTTCCATGTGTGGCCTCACTTTCCTGCACAACTGTAACAAAACTTCATATTCTTAAACTCTAAGCACTGTCATGAAGTAGACCTGCTGTTTACCTTCTTCACTATTGTTGGACCTCCCTGCTAACATTTTGTGATTCATGCACTAGAATACCTAGATTCCTCTGAACTTGCTGCCTCTCTCCATTTAGCTATTAATCCACCTTTTCATTTCATCTTACTGATCACCTCACTTCCCCACATCAAACTCCATTTGCCAGGTGTTCCTCCAATCGCTCAAACTATCTGCATCTTTTCACAGAGTATTTTCTGTTTTTATTTCAGTGGAACTACAATGATGATGTATTCTTTGTCAAACTCATGCCACAACTACTTAGATGACTGCCAGTTTGATGATTGGAAATATTTTAGAGTGATATAGTGTGGAAACAGGCCCTTCGGCCCAACTTGCCCACACCGGCCAACAGGTCCCAGCTATACCATTCCCACCTGCCTACTTTTGGTCCCATATCCCTCTAAACCTATTGTATCCATGTACCTGTTTAACTGTTTCTTAAATGTTGGGATAGTCCCAGCGTCAACTATTATCTCCTCTGGCAGCTCCATACACACAACACACTTTGTGTGAAAAAGTTACCCCTCAGATTCCTGTTAAATCTTTTCCCCTTCACCTTAAATCTATGTCCTCTGGTCCTTGATTCACCTACTCTGGGCAAGAGACTCTATGCATCTATCCGATCTATTCCTCTCATGATTTTATATGTGATTTATGAACATTTCCTGCAGAGCTGAAGGAGTACTGAGGCACTGCTTGGAAGAGTGGTCATGGCTCTGGGAGAGAGGTCCTTGTGGCTGTCTCTCAGGATTATATTATACTAGTGTCTTTCCTGTTACTCTTCAGCAGTTGGTCCCGACTGTTACACTCAACTTGCTGAAGTCTACCATCAAATCTATTATGGCCAGATTTCAAACGATCAAGTCCTTGAACTAACCTACACAACTCTAACTCTACCTCAACAACAGAACACTATGGCCCACCTCTTGCACTACTCTGGACATTTTTTTCTAATTCTGTGTTTGCACTAATGTTTCTTTGTCAGTTCAGTTTCAATTCAGTTTAGTTTGTTGCCATGTGTACCGAGGTACAGTGAAAAGCTTTTGCTGCGTGCTAACCAGTCAGTAGAAAGACAATACATGATTACAATCGAGCCTTTTACAGTGTATAGATACACGATAAGGGAATAAACGTTTAGTGCAAAGTAAAGCCGGCAAAGTCCGATCAAGGATAGTCCGAGGGTCACCAAAGAGGTAGTTCAGCACTGCTTTTTTTTGCACTTCTTTCCTTGTGAATCTTATGTGTAATTCATGTACAATTTGTGCTTTTTTTTAGTTTTTGTCTGAGTCTATGTGTTGCTGCAAGCAAGCCATTTCATTTGTACATGTATCTCGCTGTGCTTGAGCATTGGCAATAAGCTTGAACTTGCATTTAAATGAGTCTTTAGTTTAATAGTCTTCCATTTTCCCAAGCTGTGGCCATGAGAAAAAAATGAATCTGGATCTGACATTTGGATGGATATTTGTGTTTTTTAATTAATCAAGGCATATAACAAGTTAGTCTGGAGTGGAGAAACATAATGGTTGGTATAGCGATGTTCATGAGTGTGAGGATTGAACCAATCCTTTATGAATCTGTCTTTGAGAGCTCTGGCAGAACAGGAACCTGGAGACCATGCTTTTCTCTCCTAGTTCCTGCTTCTATTTGCTGAATGTACTGCGATCTAAGTGATGGTTTAAGGTTTTTACCTCTTTACGGACTCATGGAACTTGAAGTAGACTTATTTAATCAGAAGACACAAAGGGTTGGAGTAATTTAGTGGGTTAGGCAGCATCCTCAGAAAAAAACATGGATAGATGACATTTGGGGTCGGATCCCTTCTTCAGACTGATTGTAGGAGGGGGAGCAGGAGTAGGAAGAAAACTGGAAGAGAGGAGGGGCGGTTGAAAGCATGGCAGGTGAACACTGGCGAGGGAGGTTTCTGATAGGTAGATGGTTGGACAAAAGGCCAGAGAAAAAAACGGAAAAACGGGGTGCCCATCCATGTTCTCCAGAGATGCTACCTGACCTGCTGAGTTACTCCAACACTTTGCTTCTATATTTTGTAAACCAGCATTCACAGTTCATGTCATGGACAGCCTTTAACTGGGTATTTTGTTTGGGATAAAGGTAGTATAAAGGACTGACAGAGAATAGTAGATGCACAATTGTTGAATATATTCACTCAGATGGTTGCTGACCATTCTACATTAAAAGAGTAAAATCTCTGGATTACAGAAAATGTCAGCATGATTGTAGCAAACATGTAAGGCTGTGACATCCTGACATGTAAAGCCAGCTATAAGGGCATAATCTTGAGATCTTATTCTGCTTTGCTCTATATTTCTCCTCCGTAGAAAGTCATAATCACTTCTTGGACAGCACATTGCTTTTCAAACTGAGAGATTCAATGTTAACTGTTACTGAAATAAATCTAAGGCATAAATATGGAAGGAAATAACTATCTTAGGACAGTTGCTTTGGAAAATCAAATTGAAAAAGGTGAAATGCTGCCTGAAGATTCCTCATCAGAATGGTGCCTTATTTGATGTTCTTCCAGATCTCCCTCATCTGGTGGTTTCTCCTCTTCCGTATTGTTGTGTTTGATATTATCAATAGATTTTTATTCTGAAAGACAGACCACCCATTCTTGGTATAGGAAGGAATTACAGGAGCTGGTTTAAACCGAAGATAGACACAAATAGTAACCCAGTAGGACAGACAGCATCTCTGGAGAGAAAGAATGGGTGACGTTTTGGGTCGAACCCTTCTTCAGACGGAAAGTTACGGGAAAAGGAAACGAGAGATATAAACGATGATGTAGATAGATATAGAACAATGAATGAAAGGTATGCCAGAAAGTAACGATGATAAAGGCAACAGGCCATTGTTAGCTATTTGTTGGCTGAAAACGAGAAGCTGGTGCAACTTGGGGTTACTTGGTTAGAGAAATCAATATTCATACCACTGGGCTGTAAACTGCCCAAGCAAAATATGAGATGCTGTTCTAGGGTCGAAAGACTGAAGAAGGGCCTCGACCCAAAACGTCACCCATTCCTCCAGAGATGCTGCCTGTCCCGCTGAGTTACTCCAGCATTTTGTGTCGATCTTTGGTTTAAACCAGCTTTTGCAGTTTTTTCCTGCCCATTCTTAGAGCTAGGTTAATTGAGGAAAAGCAACAAAAGAACTCTCTCCGGGCAAACAAATTGAACTTTAAAGAATCTTGGAGAAAGGGATTTTGGCAATTAGAAAAAGGAATTCAACACGAAATGCCAAACTCTCATCTGCATACAATGATTCTGCCATCCATTTTGCATTCCTGCAGCACATGCATGTCCTTAACCAAATATTATTATCACACTACCATGTCTGCAGGGTGCAGTTGCAAAATGGCTTAATAGTGGATATTGTGCAAACTGCATTTTAGACCTTTTTCTTCAAAATAACTTGTTTATTGCATTTTAATTTTCCTGGGTACTTAAATTCACGTGTCAGTGGATTTAGCAGGTATGTGACACTTTCTGCATCCTTAGTCAACGTAATTAATATTGATTATTTAATATACATTGCTTTTACTTTTGCTCTATCTCATTTTTGTTTATTCCCACAATCAGCATTATCTTCACTTATTTGAGAGGGTGTGCCAAGGAATCCCCTCTGAATTTGTGATGTTGATGGCACCTAAAATCAGAAAGGTGAGTAGTAAATGATAGGTAAAATATATGATCAGATTACATAGAAACAAGAACAAATTATCAGCCGTGATTATATTGAATGGCGGTGCTGGCTCGAAGGGCAGAACGGCCTACTCCTGCACCTATTTTTCTATGTTTCTTAGTTCTTAGGTACTGAAGGTAGCAAAAAATTATATAATTCGTCTGACAAACTGTTACTGCCTGTTAGTTATTTATGACCATAATACCGTATAATGGACCAACAGATCACAGAATTAAAATGTATGGTATGCAATTCATTTTATATGTTTACGTGTTTTCAATTTATCTTCAACTTTTAGTAAATCCAAATAAATGTTATTAAAGTGACAACATTAATTTTATATTCATTGCTAGATGTGACCTATTCTACAATTGAAGAGTTCAGCTATAAATCTAGTTTGTATTTCATTGAGATTGGAAGATTCAGCACTAGCTTAATCAATGATGTTAGATTTAGGTCTATTATTGGTGTACTGAGGTACAGTGAAAAGCTTTGCTTCACATGCTATAAATCAAATCAGACAATACTATATATATTACAATCAAGCCAAACTCGAGTACAATAGTTTAAGCAATGGAAAGATACGGAGTTCTCAGTATTTTTCCAGTTCCAGCATAGCAGTTCCAGCACAAAGTTCAATGTCCATAATGAGGTAGGTTGGAGAATCGGAGTGTCCCCATAGCTCGTCAGAACTCTAATCCTGTGTCTGGTGGTGTGTGCTTTGAAGCTTCTGCATCCTTTGCTTGACGGGAACGGGGAGAAGAAAGAATAATCAGGATGGGAAAAGTCTTTGGAAGGCAGTGTGGTGTAGATGGCGAGTCTGGTTTGAGTGATGGACTGCGCTACATCCATAACTGTGCAATTTCTTGTGGTCTTGGGCAGAGCTGTTCCCAAACCAAACTGTGATGCAACCCAACAGAATGCTTTCATTGATACTGTAGATATTTGTACGAATCACTGGAAACACATCAGTTTTCCTCAGTCTCCTGAAGAAGTGGAGGCATTGGTGTGGCCCCTTGGCTTTTGCTTCATCGTGGTTGGTACACGAAAGATCATTGGTAATATTTACACCTAGGAATATGAAATTCTCAACCATTTCCTGTCATCACCATTGCTGCTGATCGGGGTATGTATTCTACCATGCTTTCTGAAGTTGATAATTAGTTGCCGTGTCTTGCTGACATTGAGGGAGAGGTTGTTGTCCTGGCACCATGTTATTAAGTTCTCTCATTTCTTCCTTTACTCTATCTCATCATTGTCTGGTGATCTGTTCAACCTGCAAACCTTCTGGATGGAGATGAGGCGAAATTGGTTGTACAATCGTGATGTTATAGGGAGTATAGTAGGGGACTGAGAAAGCATCCTTGCAGGGTACACAAAAAGCTGGAGAAACTGAGCGGGTGCAGCAGCATCTAAGGAGCGAAGGAGATAGGCGACGTTTCTGGTCGCGACCCTTCTTCAGACTGGTCAGGGATCAGGGAAACGAGAGATATAGACGGTGATGTGGAGAGATAAGGAACAATCAATGAAAGATATGCAAAAAAGTATCGATGATAAAGGGAACAAGCCATTGTAAGCCTATCTCCTTCGCTCCTTAGATGCTGCTGCACCCGCTGAGTTTCTCCAGCTTTTTGTGTACCCCCAAGCCATTGTAAGGGGTGTTTGTGGTGTGAAAATGAGAAGCTGGTGCGACTGGGCTGGGGGAGGGAGATAGAGATATGGGCTGGGAAACGATGAGGTCGGAGGCTGGGGGGGGGGGGGGGGGGGTAGGGAGCCGGAGCTGATGAAGTCGGTTATGGTGCTCGAGATGGTGGCCTGGTGTTCGTCAGTGGGGTCATGGTCCAGGGGTAAGTAGGAGGAGGTGTCCGAGAGTTGGCGCGCGGCCTCCGCTTTGTAGAGATCGACGCGCCAGACTACCACGGCCCTCCTCCCTACGGAGACAGTTTCACAACCTCCTCTCTAACTGCTCCCCCTCTGTGAACGTGACCCCTCCACCCGCCACATCTTCCCATCTCCCCCCCTGTCTGCCTTCCGCAAAGACCGCTCCCTCCGCAACTCCCTTGTCAATTCTTCCCTCCCCTCCCGCTCTACCCCTTCCCCAGGCACTTTCCCTTGCAACCGCAAGAAATGCAACACTTGTCCCTTCACCTCCCCCCTCCACTCCTTTCAGGGACCCAAGCAGTCCTTCCAGGTCCGACAGAGGTTCACCTGCACCTCCTCCAACCTCATCTACTGCATCCGCTGCTCCAGATGCCAGATGATCTATATCGGTGAGACCAAGTGGAGGCTTGGCGATCGCTTCGCCGAACACCTCCGCTCGGTCCGCAATAACCAACCCGACCTCCCGGTGGCTCAGCGCTTCAACTCCCCCTCCCATTCCACATCCGACCTCTCGGTCCTGGGCCTCCTCCACGGCCAGAGTGAGCAACACCGCAA
The DNA here is from genome assembly GCA_035221665.1 of Okamejei kenojei. Classification (NCBI taxonomy): domain Eukaryota; kingdom Metazoa; phylum Chordata; class Chondrichthyes; order Rajiformes; family Rajidae; genus Okamejei; species Okamejei kenojei. Next base: position 125,868,995 of record CM069135.1, on the reverse strand, counting down.
GCTGGAGGAACAGCACCTCATATTCCGCTTGGGGAGTCTGCATCCTTTGGGCTTGAACATTGAATTTTCTCAATTCTGTTAACCCTTGTCTCCTCCCCTTCCCACCTCTCCCTCAGCCCTCGGGCCCTGGCATTCCCTCTATCTCTATCTCCCTCCCCCACCCCAGTCGCACCAGCTTCTCATTTTCACACCACAAACAGCTTACAATGGCTTGTTCCCTTTATCATCGATACTTTTTTGCATATCTTTCATTCATTGTTCCTTATCTCCCCACATCACCGTCTATATCTCTCGTTTCCCTGATCCCTGACCAGTCTGAAGAAGGGTCTCGACCCGAAACGTCGCCTATCTCCTTCGCTCCTTAGATGCTGCTGCACCCGCTGAGTTTCTCCAGCTTTTTTTGTACCCTCGATTCTCCAGCATCTGCAGTTCCTTCTTTAACACAAGCATCCTTGCAGGTTGTTGACAATTATTGTGCCACCTATCCTCACGGATTATGCCCTTTGGGCCATAAACATTGAGGATCTAGTGACAGGGTGTGGTGCTGACTCTTAAATCCACAGTTTGCTTGGGATTATTGCATTGAAGACAAAGTTATAGTCGATAACTAGGAGTCTGGTGTAGGTGTCGTTGACATTATGCAAAATGTTCACAGTACATTGCAAAAGTATTTCGCAATTGAATATGTTATTTATACAGATATGGTAGAGCAGCTGGTTCTCTCTGAGTTGACTAGGTCAGCTTTACGCCTAGTCGGTTTATCAGATTGGATTGCGTCTAATAGTTCCAAAACTTCATAGCTCAAATAGCCTGCTTCGGGTCATACACTGCTTGTTAGAAGTAGCATTCCTTTAAGGGTGTTGCATGACACTCATAGAGTGAACAGTATACATGGTTATGATAAAACACAACAAGGAATATAACGATGAATACAAAACTGCAGAATGGTCCAAAGGTTGTAGTGCAACCTGAAGTACAAACAGAAACTACAGTGTAATTAATGGAATATCATCAAATGGGGTTGAGTTAACAGTAAGAGTACATGGCAGTTTAAGAAAGAACTGCAGATGCTGGAAAAATCAAAGGTAGACAAAAATGTTGGCGGTCAGAGGTGAGAGAAGGAATAGGCGACGTTTCGGTCGGGACCCTTCTTCAGGCTGATGGCATCTGATAATGTGGTGTGAAAGAGGTGTTTGTCTCGAGCGCCTGATATCTGTGGGGAAGAAGCTGCTCTTAAGTCTGGCTTACTAGGTCCTGTATATTCTCCCAGAGGCCCCTTTGGCCCACTGAATCCATGCTGACCAATGATCTCCCGTTCACTTTAGTTCTATCCTCGCACTCGGGACAATTTTACAGAAGCCAATTAATCTACAAACCTGCATGTCTTTGGAATGTGGGAGGAAACTGGAGCACACGGAGAAAACCCACACGGTCACAGGGAGAACGTACAAACTCCGTAAAGACAGCGCCTGCAGTCAGGATCAAACCCAGGCAGAAACTGTACTGCTGCACCACTGTGCCATCTAGAGTCGTCTAAGCTCATCTACTGTATTCCGTACTCCCAATGTGGTTACTGTTTCGCCACTTGCTCTCAGTCCACCAAGGCCTGCTGGATCTCCAGGTTGCTATCCATTTTAATTCCTCATCCCATTCCCATACTGATCTTCTTGTCCTGGGCCTCTTCAAGAGAAGTGTATTTCATTGTCATGTCCCAAAACGGAACAATAAAGCTTTAGCTTGCAGCAGCACAACAGCTATGTAAACATAGTACATGGTACACAACAAAAAGTTCAATATATAAAAATAAACAATCTATATTGTGCAAAGACAAAGATAATGTCCCCAGTGCAATCAAGGCAGTTTATAGTTTGGGGTTCACTGGAGTTCATTGTGTTCAACAGCCTGATGTTTGTTGGGAAGAAGCTGCTCCAGAACCTGCATGTTGCAGTCTTCAAGCTCCTATTTCTGGGTCCAGAACAGATCTTCAGACATATGTACACGTAGCAATTTGAAGTTGTTGACTCTCTCCACCACAGACCCGTTGATGAAGACAGATTTGTGGATCTTCGGCCTCTCTCTTCTAAAGTCAGCAATCATCTCCTTGGTTTAACTGACATTTAAGATTCATCTGGGCTCATTTTTGTTTCTTGTTGCATTGCGAGACATTTAACCATAATTGTTATCCCTTTGATCTCTCTCTTTCTTCTTATCCCAACTTTAAACTTACATAAAGTGTGTTCATTCATAATCTATTTTCCAGTTCCAGTGAAAACCTTCAACATGATGTATTAATTCTGTTTCTTTTCTCACAGATGCGACTGAACACTGAGTATTTTGAGCTTTTCCTGTTCTAATTGTTATCTTTAATATTTAGCTTTAGATGTTATGTTTGGGCAAAGTTTAATGTGCAGTGTGCATATTATGTGACAAAGTAGTAGTAAACCAGGTTAAGAAGTATTCATATTTTTATATTCAATCTCCATTGTTTCTTTCTTTTAGATTGAGTTTGTTCTGAAACATGGAGTCACTTTTCTGAACTGGTCGTCCATAACACTCCAAATATTCTTCTCTAATATTGATGCAGCTATAGCTGAGTTGCTTACACTATTAGCGACAGTAAGTTGGTTTCTCTCAAACTTAAATTAGTTAAATAACAGTAGTGGATAATATTGTATTTCATTTCGGTAATCAGTGACGACACATTTTAGAAGGATCCATGGAAAGTCTGAAGAAATACAATCTGTATTTGATTCGAGTCATAAAGTCATACAGCGTGAAAACAGCTCCTCGGCCCAACTTGCCCACACCGGCCAACATGTCCCAGCTACACTGGCCCCACCTGCCCGAGTTTGGTCCATATCCCTCTAAACCTGTCCTATCCATGTACCTGTCTGACTGTTTCTTAAGTGTTGGGATAGTCCCAGCCTCAACTACCTCTTCTGGCAGCTTGTTCCATACACCCACAGTAAACAGTTGTTTCACTATAGACACATTTTATTTACATTTTCTCCAATTCATTCCCAATGCTCCTCTACTTTGTGTAGTCATGGGCCAGAGATTCTCAGGTGATGTTGCATTATTTCCAAGGATATTTTAGCATGCCATCCAATCAAATCAGATAACACTTTACATAAATACAATAAAGCCAAGTGCATGGCATCATGGAAGGAAGCAGAGGGTGATGGTGGAAGGTTGCTTCTTGGACCGGAGGTCTGTGGCTAGTGATGTGCCTCAGGGTTTGGTGCTGGTCCCGTTACAGTTTGTTATCTATAACAATGATTGGAGGAGAACATACAGGGCATTATTAGCAAGTTTGCAGACGATACAAAAGTGTGTGATTTTGCAGAGAGTGGAGATGGTTGTCAAGCAGGATCTTGATCAATTGGTGTGACTGCAGCAGGATCTTGATCGATTGGCCAGGTGAGCTGAGGAATGGTTGATGGAATTTAATACAGAGAAGTATGAGGTGTTGCATTTTGGGAAGTCTAACATGGCCAGGGCCTACACAGTGAATGGTAGGGCTCTGGGGAGTGTTGTGGAGCAGAGGGATCTGGGAGTGCAGGTGCATGGTTCCTTGAAGGTGGAGTCGCAGGTAGATAAGGTGGTCAGAAAGGCATTTGCCACATTGGCCTTCATCAGTCAGAGTATTGAGTATAGATGTTGGGAGGTCATGTTACAGTTGTCACAGAGTCTCTTGCCCAGAGTGGACGATAAGAGGACATAGGTTTAAGGTGAAGGAGAAAATGTTTAATAGGAATCTGAGGGGTAACTTTTTCACACACAAGGTGGTGGGTGTATGGAACAAGCTGCCGGAGGAGGTAGTTGAGGCTGGGACTATCCCAACGTTTAAGAAACAGTTAGACAGGTACATGGATGGGACAGGTTAGGAGGGATACGGGCCAAACGCAGGCAGGTGGGACTAGTGTAGCTGGGACATTGTTGGTCGGTGTGGGCATGTTGGGCTGAAGGGCCTGTTTCTACACTGTATCACTCTATGACTACGATTCTAAATAGTAAGATTAAATGAGAACTTACCAGTTTGAAGTTTGATCTTTATTTTATGAGGAGTTACGATGAGGGATTACGTGAAGACCCTACCAGCACGCATGTGCGACATTCTTCAAAGCAGTGGTGTGAAATCACAGATACCAGAGTTGACTAACATAGTAAGATAAGAGAGAAATTTATATACCAGTTGACCTTTATAATAGAGGATTTTGGGAGTGGAGGGCACGTAATCCCTCATCGTAACTCCTCATAAAATAAAGATCAAACTTCAAACTGGTAAGTTCTCATTTAATCTTACTATTTTATTTCGGAGTCACATGAGTGACTATGTGAAGATTTCAAAGCTTTGTGATTTCATGCCCTGGAACGAGTCCATGCTCACACACTGCCATGCTAGGATGTAACATATTTCAGACATGAAACTGTGCTGAAAAACAAAAAGGTATTTATTTCATACATAAAATAATAATGCCCCTACATTGGGGTAAATCATGAAACAGAACTTAAAATTTTTCTTGCAAGTCTCGGGAGTGGCCACGGGTTTATTATAGAAGCGCTGAAAAGTCCGTTCATTGCTCCAACCCGCTGTTGCAAGGATGAGGTCCATTGGAACTTCCATCATCCTTGCCGCCGATGTGGATGCAGCCCTGGTGGAGTGAGATTTAAAAACATTAGTATCCACCCCCGCTGCACCCAATACCACCCTTAACCATCTGGAAATGGTTTGTACTGTGACCTTATGGTGAGAGCGTTTGTGGCTAATAAGTAAAGCTCTCTCCGTGCCCCTGAGACTCTTTGTGACCTCTATATATCGCAATATATATATCACGATGCAGAGCCGACAGTCTGCAGGATAGGCCAGAAATTCTAATTTTTGGCCAGTGGATCCGGGTCTATCCTGTTTAAGTAACCCCTGTATTAGGAAAGTTATTGTCATTTGTAATATACATGGGTCCATACTTAATTTATGTAGGGACTGGACCCGTTGTGCTGTTACAAGTGCCATTAACATAACCATTTTATAGGTTAATTTATCCAGTGTGAGTCCCGATATAGGTGTCCATCCTCGAAGCATAGTCAGCACTATGCTTATGTCCCATATATGGGTGTATCTGGGCCTGGGGGGATTAGAATTAAATATACCCCTCATCAGTTTAGATACCAGTGGGTGTGATCCCACAGCCAGGTGATCACACCCTCGCCCCAGATAATTGGATAGGGCACTACGGGCGCAATTAATGGCAATGTAGCTCAATTCCTCATCAAAATGAAGGGTAGCCAGGAACTCCAGCACTTCAATGATGGTGGATTTGTTGTATGAAGTGTTCGTTCTGGTGCAGAACACTTCCCATTTCTTCACAAATGTGAGATATTGTCTTCTGGTGGACTCCCTGCACCAAGCTGTGATGACATTTATCGTCCTTTGGAGAGTCCGTAGTCCAGAAATGGCCTGTTCAGAATCTGCAAACCAACAGGTTAATTTGGTCTTGGCACGGATGACTTTCCCCTGTCACAGGTGTACCAAAAGGCTCGGATGTTTGTTGATCCGAATGCAGGGTTCTGCGGCCATATTTTGTACTACTGGGAACAAAATTGGGTATGGTTGGGTAGGCTAGTCGGGAACAACCAGAATACCCGTTGCGGTGTCTTGTTTGATTTTTTTGTGAGACCCGACTGATAAGGCAGAAGGGGGGAAAAGCATAGAAAAACAAATCCCCCCAATATAGCGAGAAAGCGTCCATCGCTACTGCCCCAGGGTCTGGTTCCCAAGCAACATATGTTGGTTGTTGGTGATTTAATCTGGATGCAAAAAGGTCGATATCTGGTGTCCCATACCGTTCTATAATATTGGCAAACACTTTCCGATCCAACATCCATTCGGTGTTGTTGTTGAATTTGCGTGACCTGGTGTCCGCCACTGAATCTAGCTCACCTGGAAGGTAAGTGGCTGAGATCCATATATTCCTTTCCAGACACCAGTGCCGGATATTATTAACCAATTCATCACATGATATCGACTTTATTCCACCCATATGATTAATATAGGCCACCACAGTGGTATTATCAATCTGTAATCGTACATGCAAATGGTGCATGTCTGAGCAGTATGCCCGGAGTCCATGAAATGCTCCCAGCATTTGTAGATAATTAATCCCTAGTACTCCAAACAGGGTTAATTCTTGTGCACTCCATCTGCCACCACAATCAGAGGTGGTATTAGTTGCTCCCCAACCTTTTGCACTGGCATCAGTCTGTAAAGTAACCGTGGGATTCATAATAGTGATGGGGTTAGAACAATGCTGAATATTGTCTATCCACCAATTTAACTCTAATTTAGCTTTCCCTGGTAGTTCCATAGGCCTATCAAAATGGCCTGCATGAGTTTTAAGAGCTAATATTTTTGCTCTTTGTAGATTTTGGTAATGGAGTGGTCCAAATTGTGCTGCTGGAAATGCAGCCACTAGTTTGGCCACAATCACTCTGGCTACTTGCCGAATTGATGGTTTTCTGATGCTAGTGAGGCTTTTACATGCTTCCGTCAAGTCTGCCACTTTGTTTGGTGGCAAAGTGATAGACATTTGAACAGAATCGATAGTGAACCCCAAATAATCCATGGTAGTGGAGGGTCTCAATTTTGATTTATCTGGATGAATGATAAATCCCAGCTTTTGAAAAAGATGCTTTGTGGCTGATACTGCCAATGTAGCCAACTCTAAATTTTCCCCTACAATGAGAATATCATCAAGGTAGGCCATAACAATATGGTTTTGTTTTCTCAAATATGCCAAAGCTAGTTTTAACAATTTGGTAAACAGCCTGGGTGCTGATGATAACCCATTGGGTAAGGCCTTATACTGCCAAAGCTGTCCCATCCAGATAAATTTCAGATATTTCCGATGATCCTTGTGAATTGGTACTGAATAGTATGCATCCTTTAGGTCAATGCAAGCCACGTAGTACCTGTTAGAGATTAGCTGTTTGGCTGTGACAAACGTGTCCATTTTGAAATGGGCATACTGAACGGAAGTATTCAGTTCGGTCAAATCTATAATAATGCGGCATCCACCGTCTTTTTTGTTTTTGGTGAAAATGTTTGATACGAACTCTTGAGATTCTCTGTTTGTCTTCTCAATTACCCCTTTTGCGTTTAATCTTAAAAGTTCAGCATGACCTTCTGTCCTTTCTTTTTGTGAAAGTATAAACTTTCGGCTAGGTGTATGCTGAACTGGGATGGGGAGTTTGTAAACAAATTCAATTTTATATCCCTGAATACTTCAGAGTATGTAAGGATCAGAGGTAAACGAGCTCTACACATGACGAAACAAATGCAACCGTCCCCCAACCCGTGATGAGTCTAGACATGCCATGTTTTCGAGGCAACCAGACCCACCTACCTCCATGGTTACCGGCGGTGCTGTGTTGGTTGTCTCTGTTGCTTCTTGTTCTGTTGTGTTGCTGTGGTGTTGGGTTGGCGTATTTTCCAAGAAGGCCGGGCTGGGCCATGGTCTAAAAAAGACCGTTGTACAGGTGGGCTGGCCTTCGAGCTTTCACCACCAGTTGATCTGTCGTTGTAGCAGTGCCTGGTGGTTGTGTAGGGGTGCTGCCGCCGCTGATATGGGGTTTTGGAGGTGATTGGCACCTTTATCATGCCGATTGCCTCGCTGGAGGAGCGACGCTCCACCCGACTGTCGCTTCCGCAATACGTTTGACGATATGTCGCGCATACGTGCTGGCGAGGTCTTCACGTAGTCACTCATGTGACTCCGAAGTAAAATACAATAGGTATAGCTAAGGTAAAGGTGCAGAGTGAAGAATATTGGTTTCAGCATTATAACGCAACTCTATAGTGCCAGAGTCAAAGTCCAATGTTTGCAATGAGGTAGAGGATAATCGGACTGTACCCTTGCTATGAAAGTCCCTCCAGAAGCCTGATAACAGAGGGGGAGAAGCTGTGTGAGTCTGGTTGTTGCATGCTTTCAAGCTTCTGAATCTTCTGCCCAATAAGACAGGGGAGAAGAATGAATGACCTTACTGGGTTTGTCCAATCTATCTTTATAGCTAATACCCTATAATCCAGGCAGCATTGTGGTAAACCTCTTCACCCTCTCCAAAACATCCACACCCTTCCTGTAATGTGACGACCAAAACTGTACGCAATACTCCAAATGTGGCCGAACTGAAGCCCGATAAAGCTGCATCATAACTTCCTAACTCTTAATGCCCTGACCAATAAAGTCAAGTAGACGGTGTACACCTTCTTTACCACTCTATCTTCTGGTCTTGCCCCTTTCAGGGAGCTATGGAACTGATACCCTCATCAGCAACGCAAATCCTCCCTCTCGATCACATCTGAATCATCAAAACCCTGGAATCTTCAGCTGCTTCTCGTACCCCCCCCCCCCCTCACAACCAAGTCTCCATCATGGCCATAACATCCTAGTCCCAAACACTGATTCTCCTGACATTGAAATAAACGCTCTTCAACCCATCAGTTTCACCATATTCCTAACTCCCCCTAATAACTCTGCAAGACCTCATTCTTATTTCTACAAATTAGTTAGCAAATGTGCACAACAACTTCTTGCTGCGCCCCATCCCCCTTGAGAATGTTCTGCAGCCAATTTGTGACATGCAATCCTGGAGTCTTGTTTACTGCCACAGAATCTTCTGTCTGTCCCCCTAACTAATGAACTTCCCATCTGAAGAAGGGTCTTCACCCAAAATGTCGCCTATTCCTTTTCTCCAGAGATGCTGTCTGACCCGTTGAGTTACTCCAACTTTTTGTGTCTATCTTCGGTTTAAACTAGCATCTGCAGTTCTTTCCTATACATTCCTTTCACTATGGAGTCTAACTTTCTCTGCTGTACGAAAGACCTGACGGTTGCTGCTCTCACTTGACGGGTCATCCCCCTCAACACTGACCAAAAGGATTTACCTATTTTGGTACACAAATCACAAATGTAACTCCACTGTTTAAGCAGGGAGCGAAGCAAAAGACAGGAAATTATAGGCCAGTCTTAACATGTAACATAATATAGCCGGTCTTCTGTGGTTGGTAACATTTTAGAGTCCATTATTAAGGATGAAGTTTCGGGGTACTTGGAACATATGATCAAATAGGCCAAAGTCAGTATAATTTTGTTAGTGGGAGATCTTGCCTGACAAATGTTGAGATTTTTGAGGAGAGACCAAGCAGGGCAGACAAAGGAGAGTCAGTGTATGTTGTTTACTTGGATTTTCAGGCCTTTGATAATGTGCCACACGTGAGGCTGCTAACAAGATAGAAGCCCATGGTATAGAGGCATGGTTCCAACATGGATAGTAGATTGTCCATAATGCAAACCAGCCACCCCCCACCCCCCACCCCCCACTACCCCATTAACCATCTATACTTCAAGCTGTCTTCCGAAAGCAGCCAACATAATTAAGGACTACTCACATCCTGATTCTCTCCTTTCCCACCGGGAAGAAAACACAATAGCTTGAAAGCATGTACCACCAAATTCAGGAACAGCTTTCCCATTGTTATCTGACCTCTCATGTGCCAGTGATGAATTCCCTTCTTCCAATCTACCCCATTGAGGTCTTGCACCTTTTTACCTGCACTTTCTCGGTAGCTGTAACACTATACACTCTGTTTATTTCCTCTTTTGCAGGACCTGATATACTTATGTACTATGATTTGCCTGGATAGCACACAATATAAGTTTTTTAAATATCTTGGTACATGTAACAATAATATACCGATACCATTCACTCACATTACAAACATTTTGCACTTTAACTGTGGTTTTGTTGCTAATCACCTTAAAGTTCATGTTATTTAGTTATCAGCTCTACTGCCTTGAGAGAATGTTCCTCATTTACCACATGAAAATAATTTGTGTTGAATACTTCTGTTAAAATATCCTCATCTTTTTGTTCCCTTCAAAGAGAATAATTTCAGCTTCTTTGATGTTTCCACATAACTAACATTCCACATCCCTGAAGCAAGCTATTCCATTTCCTCTGTACTACACCTGAGACCACAATATACTTCCTGCTCAGAATTGTGCTTTGCACTCCAACTAGGCTCAGGCAGTATTTCGTTTTTCATTTTGTATTCTTGGTTCAATTATGTCAGCCTGAGATCCATTTGCTGTCATTCTCAATTTATGTTGCCAAACTTTAATGCACATCCATTCCCTGTTTATGCAGCCCTTATACCAGGGGTCGGCAACCTTATTCTGCATAGGAGCCAGGACCCATGTCTGTGAGCGGATGGCGGGCCACATCTATCACCATAGTTAATAAATAATTAATGATAGTTTTTAAAAATCGCAACAGAAATGTAACAAAAAGACAATAACCCTCCCGCGACAACTAAAGTGCAACTCTGTGGCTGGAGCGGAATTCCTCACCTACCCCGCTGATGCTTCGCTTTCCCCCAGCCCAGCCAGCCCAGCCAGCCCAGCGAGCCTGCCCGCCGCTGGGCTCCCGAGGAAACTGCTCCAGCACCGCCTCGCCAAAGCTGCTCTCAGCCCGCTTCAGTTTCACACATGGGGCACTGGGTTGGGGGGCGCTTTCACTCTGGGTGGTCGGGAGCATGGAAGACGGGGTGGGAGGGTACGGACGGAGAGAGAGAGAGTGAGTCGATAGGTGTTGTGATATGAATTGGCTGTGTGTGTGTGAGAATAGTAAGAATAAATGAGAACTTACCAGTTTGAAGTTTGATCTTGATTTTATGAGGAGTTACATTGGTGATTACGTGAAGAACCCCGCCAGTGCGCATGCGCGTAAATCTTCAAAGCAGCGGTATGAAATCACAAATAATAATTACTGAAGTGACATAGCAAGATGCGCGACTCGAGAACTACCAGATGACCCTTATGAGAGAGGGTTGGGCGTGGAGGGCACATAATCACCAACGTAACTCCTCATAAATTCAAGATCAAACTTCAAACAGGTAAGTTCACATTTAATCTTACTATTTTACTTCAGAGTCACGTGAGTGATTCCGTGAAGGGTTCGAAGCTTTGTGATTTCGTGCCGCAGATTGAAATCTCGGCGTCTCACTGCATCGATTGACTCAGGATGAGTAAATAATCAAAAATGCATTAAGCATGATATTGATTCAAATGTATTAATGGTTTATGTTAATAAAGAAATCAATAGCAACATCTGTATCTCAGGGGAGGCTAAAGTGGACACAAAACAGAATGGGCAAAACCCCGGGTCAGTAACTGGCAATGGTAAAAAAATTAAAAAATCAATTCAGTTGACCATCCTGCGGTCGCGAGGATATGGTCGATGGGAATGTCCATTGCCCTGGCCGCTGACGTTGATGCTGCCCTGGTGAAATGAGATATACAATAGTCAGTGTTAATACCTGCATAAAGCAGAACCTGCTGCAGCCACCTTGAAATAGTCTGAACCGACCTTCCCTTGTGTGGTTGTTTGTCGATTAATGGTCAATGCTGATTCCACACTTCTTAGGATTCTGGTGGCCTTGATATAATATAGCAAGCCTGCCCTCCCACATAGGCATGAGACCGTGGGGTATCCGAAAAATGATCTTAAATCCTGCCACCCCTGGTCTGCTCTATGGGGATCAGAATGTAAAATGTAATGGCACCTGCAGCCAATTCCATCCTATCTAGCCACAGTGTTTGCAATGTTTGCCCTCGTTGGGCTGATATTAATGTCATGACTAAGGATGTAACTGGAACCCCTGGTGAAGTAATGTTAACCCATTTTTAATATCCAAACTGCATACTCTTGTAGTGGGAGAATTTGTGTCAGAATCTCTTTTACAACTTGATATCCGGGGTTGAACCCGACAGAGTGGTTCCCGTTTGTTGCAGCTGTAGTGGCTCTATAACTGAATTATTGTCAAATACCATTTAAGAATGAACTGGAAGACGTCAGTAATCTGTATCATATTAAATGTAACATTAACATTTAAATAAAACCGCTTCCGATCCCCTCATTAGGAATGTACTGCTTTTTTGGGTGCTATCCCTGCACTCTGTAGTGAGCACATCCATGGCTTGATGTGACAACCTGAGCTGTAAATCAATCCATTCAGAATGTGTAAGTCAATAATTGTTTTATTATGCAGAGGCCGGTTTCCTGAACCACAGTTTGAACCAGCAAAGTTTTTGTTTTTTAGAATAACCGTATACGGTTGTATTATTATGCCTGACGAAAGCCGGCAACATGGCTACTTAGCCAGTCAGACAGTATGAAAACCTAAAGCGAGGTCTTGCTGACTGTTTCCAGACCCAACTAATGAGGCAAAATGGAGACAGACATAAAAGAACATTCCTCCTTTTGTAGCGAGAATGTATTTCTCTGCACTGATCTGCCACATATTTTTGCAATCAGTGAATAAACATGAAACCAACATGTCAATATTCGATGTAGCATTGAACCATACTTTCATAATACTTTGAGATACCTATTCTGTGTTGTCATCGATCTGAACTGGATGATACACCAGTGGCAAAGGAGATTAGGTAAATTATTACAGGATACTTTTTACTTCATTGCCATGTGACTAACATACGTCACCAACGTAGTGTAGCAACTTGAAGTTGAGCATGCAAAATATGTATATACGCTCAATAGCCCCTTACCCATTGGGTGCATCAAGTGTATATATTTAGTTGATACGAACAACTGAAGAATTGGTAACTCATGAAAATCTCCATTACCTCCAACTAGAAATGGTATTCGGAACTTCTCACCTTAGGGCCCTTAGCATCAGTTTGTAATAACGGAATTCAACTGACCAAACTACTGGAGCAATGCGGAATACAATTTGTTCATCATTGTGACTGAGGCAGCTTCAGCTGATAATAGCATAAGGTTGTTAACAATGGTCTACATGTCCTTTGAGAGGTCGCTACTTTGCATGACATCAGTTCCTTGATTTGCTCAGCTGAGCACAGCTACTATATTGCCAACTACTCTTGATGAAATAAAAGTCAGTTTTATAACAGGTTGCTATTAACTCCAATCTCTTGCCACAGGGAGGAGTCATATGCTAATTAATAGTTAAAGGTAAATCCCAATGCCAACAAACAATTTATCCCATTCCGCAATGTTTTACTGTTGTTAGTAGTTATATTGTCTTTGATAACCTCTGTTATGGGATCTGCATAGAATGGATCTTTGAGACCCTTATAAATCTGTTGTTGCTCAGGAAAATAAGTTTTCATATTTCGGAAGGTTCATATGCCTGACACTCTCCATTTTTCATAATACACAGGCCACTCCTGCCTTATTCCATGGGTGCTTTGCATGTGAGAACTCTGGCCCGATTTCCGAACCTTATCTTCAAAGATAATCCTGGCCATAATCCAAACTTGCTTGGAATGCTAGTACTGTGCTTCTAAGATGTTTTTATCCTTTGTGTGTTGTACAAACAAGTGTAAATATTACAACTTGTGAGTGGTGCACTTATCCATGTTTCGGAAGTGCCAGACCCACTTTGTTGAGTAGGGTTGGTAGGGTGTGGAACTTCTGCCCAGCTGTCATGCTGCCCCCAGCTCCAGTGAACTGCCTACTGTGATGAGCCTCTGGGGTGCGTTCTGAAATTATGAATCTTTGCCCGCTGTTGGCCTTAATTGATTCATCTGCCAGGTTTTCTCCCCTGTTGAATAGGCCTACCTGAATAACAGATTCGGCGGCTGGCTCTCACATCGGCGCTGTTCACTGCCGGCACAAATGTGCTCTAGTATGTTCCATCGACCTCTTTAGAGCCTGGAGTCAGTTATATCTTGACATTTTGCACTCCCCTCCTCAGAGAGGGCGATTCGTAGGCAGCCCTAACAGGCGCTGCCGCAGGCCGCAGGATACCCTATGCTGATATGACCCCATTAGGACCTGTACCTGAATGGAACATTCTGCTGGGATGGCAACTTTGTTGTCAGGAAAAGGTACCTCTGACACGTGCCCGTTCATCCCTTGGGGTATGCCCCACGGCCATACCCTGAGACTCAGCGTCAGCAGGATACTGACCTGTCTTGGTCTCTGCCTCCAAGAGGGAGACCTGAAGCAGCTCTGTCAACTGGCACTGCTGGTGCGGCCTGCAGAAATGGAACATCTGGCTCAACCTTACCATCAGAGTTGGGGTCAGAGCTAAGATGACCCATGGCACGTGCCTCATCACCATGAGAATTCTATCTAGCAGCTCTCTAACTAAGTGCTGCTGGCCCCTTTTGTTCATGGGTGGTGCTGGCACTCCTTCTGCTGGCGTGTGCCCTGCTGTAGCACTGTATGCAATAGTTGCTGCATTTGGGATAGTCGTTTCAACGCACTATCCAGCCCCAGTGAGGAATCATCCCCCGACTCCATGGGCCTATTATTTTGCTATCCAGCCCCGGCGGGGAATCTTCCCCCAATTCCGTGGGCCTAGCAGACTTATGTGTTACTTTGAGCAACCCTGTCCCAGGCGTTGTCGGCGCCGCCTCTCCTAGAGGCCGGCGCTTTTTGACATGAAACAGCCCTGTCCCAGGAGCTGCTGGCACGGCTCTCTCGTCGGCTGGCAATGCCACAAATGAAACAGGCCTGTCCCAGGCGCTGCTGGCGCAGCTCTCCCGTAGGCTGGCGCTATCATACATGAAGCCGCCCTATCCAGGCGCTGCTGGCGCGGCCTGTCCCATAGGCCCGCGCTATTACACATGAAGCAGCCCTATCCCAGGCGCTGCTGGCGCGGCCTGTCCCATAGGCCCGCTCTATTACACACGAAGCAGCCCTATCCCAGGCGCTGCTGGCGCGGCCTGTCCCGTAGGCCCGCGCTATTACAGTGTAGGCTCACTAAATCAAATCTTTAGTGTAAAGCTTTACCTGTGAAGGGTTAAAGCAATTTCAACCCTTCACTGCAACTTGTGCTAAACAAAAAATAATTTCATTGTCAGGGACATATGACAATAAACGTTTTGGCATTTTAACTTTGACTTTAACTTTTAACTTAAGAAAAACACTATAACATACATGTAAACTTTATTATTAGAAAAAACCCTTGCAGCCCGACTCACCCGAGTCCAAAAGGGCTGAACGAGTCCTTTCTCCACCAATTTTCCTCCCTGCCTGGGGACCGACATCTGTGAGCCGCTGACCGCACTGTCAGCGACTCTGGCATTGCTTACTTGCCATTCCACGGCATTCCCGCAGGCTGGGAGCCGCTGACTACCTTGTTAACGGCTCCTTATCTCACAACCCGATCTTTTGCCGGGTATCCGCTTCCGCGGTTGGACCGGGGTTTCCCCACAGTCCATAACAGGCTCACTCATCGGGCTGTGAAACTGGCAGGAAAACCTCTGTGAAGAGAGGCTCCTGCTTGAAAAAAACCCTGGTAAGTAAAAACGAACTTACCTTCTCGGTTTAACTTACCGCTGGCAAGTAGCTCTACCCTGCCAGTCTGGTGCTTGCGCCAATGTGGCTGACGTACTCATGCGCACTGGCGGGGTTCTTCACGGAATCCGAAGTAAAATCACTCTCGGATAAGTGTTGTATGTGTTTTGTGTTACTCCTGCGGGCCAGGTGATTTTGGGTTATGGGCCGGATCTGGCCTGTGGGCTGCAGGTTGCCGACCCTGCCTTGTACTATTTGGTTTATTTTGATTCTTTCCCTACTAGGCATATTGATGAACAATCAATGGTTTGATAAAATAATAAAAGTGACATTTATTGTTTTCAGCTAGAAGATTTGGTGGAGATGCAAATAGATAGTACGTTGAATGAAATAGCATCAAAAATTATTATCGAACTACCAGAAGATCATACACTGACTCTGGTTGAAATGGTTAAGTATAATGAGGTAACATTCTTAATTAATTATTGGAACTTATAATTTAATTCAAACTAAAGAGTTTAGTAAGTATTTGAGTTGATCTCCGCAAATGAAATTTTGATGAACACAAACTGTTTTTGACAAATTGAACAATAACTTGATTTGATAAATAGACTGACTTGATACATTTTAGGCAATGTTCCAGCTATGTTCATTTGTATGTTTATTTTGTATGGAGTAGCATCAAATGCAAACTCATCTTAATTGCTGGACAAAACAGAGAGGTAGCATTTCACGTATTTTACTTAGCACAGAACAGTATTGAATATTCTCTGCTAGTTTAACCGCCGGTTAAAATTGATAAGCATTTGCTTCTGCAATGATACACGATTAAACAATGTAACATAGAGCCATCAGTAACTTATTGCCATTGACAATGGTTTTATATTTGAAAATGCTGCAGAAAAAATAGTGTTGTTATTGCGCGTCTGAAACTTTCTATCCCCTAAGCCCCTTTCGCCTGTTGACTCAAGTGTCTTTATATGGAATTTACTCCAACATAAAGTTTCTTATAAATACGACTACTGCCTTATAGCTGAATTAACTGTGTTTAAATTTCAGATTTCCAATGTTTGCAATTTAAAAAAAATTCCCCTAAAGCATATTTCCCCATAAGTTGTTACAATACCACAAGTTAGGTGTTCTGAGGCACATAATTTAGCTCCGGAAATTTCACCATCTGTTTTACAAAAATCTGTTGCATAATGGAATATATTCTTCAACAATGTCTTTAATATTGTCCACCAGACCTATTTCATGCCACTTTTTTGCCTTCCAGACTTATTTCTTAAAAATGCTCCTCAATCCCCTGCACTTCTCCATGGATACATAGAAACATAGAAAATAGGTGCTGGAGGAGGACATTCGGCCCTTCGAGCCAGCAGCGCCATTCATTGTAATCATGGCTGATCATTCACAATCAGTACCCTGTTCCTGTCTTCACCCCATACATCTTGATTCCACTAGCCCCAAGAGCTCTATCTAACTCTCTTTTAAATTCATCTACTGAATTTGCCTCCACTGCCTTCTGTGCCAGAGAATTCCACAAATTCACAACTCTCTGGGAGAAAAAGTTTTTTCTCATCTAAGTTTTAAATGGCCTCCCCTTTATTCTTAGACTGCGGCCCCTGGTTCTGGACGCCCCCAACATTGGGAACATTATTCCTGCATCTAGCTTGTCCAGTCCTATAATTTTATATTTTTCTATAAGAATCCCTCTCATCCTAAATTATAGTGGATACACGCCCAGTCTTTCCAATCTTTCCTCGTATAACAATCGCGCCATCCCGTGGATTAACCTCGTGAACCTACGTTGCACTGCCTCAATAGCAAGGATGTCCTTCCTCAAATTAAGAGACCAAAACTGCACACAATACTCCAGATGACAATAAACTCTTTTGAATCTTGAGATGTGGTCTCACCAGGGCCTGTACAACTACAGAAGGAACTCTTTACTGCTATACTCAAATCCTCTAGTTATGAAGGCCAACATGCCATTAGCTTTCTTCACTACCTGCCATATATGCATGTTTACTTTCAGTGACTGGTGTACAAGGACACCCAGGTCTCATTGCACTTCCCTTTCTCCTAATCTGACACAATTGAGAAAATAATTTGCCTCCTTGTTCTTGCCACCAAAGTGGATAACCTCTTATACTGCATCTGACATGCATCTGACATGCATCTTCCCACTCAATCAACCTGTCCAAGTCACTCTGCAACCACCTAGCATCCTCTTCGCAGTTCACACTGCCACCCAGCTTTGTGTGTTCTGCAAATTTGCTTATGTTACTTTTAATTCCGTCATCTAAATCATTAATATATATTGTAAGTAGTTGCGGCCCCAGCATCGAGCCTTGCGGCACTCCACTCGCCACTGCCTGTCATTCTGACAGGGACCCGTTTATTCCTACTCTTTGTTTCCTGTCTGCCAACCAATTCTCTATCCATGTCAATACCTTACCCCCAATGCCATGTGCTCTAATTATGTCCACTAATCTCCTGTGTGTGATCTTATCAAAGGCTTTCTGAAAGTCCAGATACATGACATCCACTGTCTCTCCTTCATCCATTTTATTTGTCACATCCTCAAAGAATTCCTGAAGATTAGTCAAGCAGCATTTCCCCTTCATAAATCCATGCCGACTTGGACTAATCCTTTTACTGCTATCCAAATGCCCCATTATTTCTTCTTTAATAATTTACTCCAGCATCTTCCGATGTCAGGCAAACTGGTCTGTAATTCCCTGTTTTCTCTCTCCTGCCTTTCTTGTAAAGTGCGGATAACATTAACTATCCTCCAGTCCACAGGAACTGATCCTGAATCTATAGATTCAGCATTTGAAAATGATCCAAGTTTTTTAGAGCCACCATCTTGAGTACCCTCGGATGCAGACCATCAGGCCCTGGGGATTCATCAATCTACCCAATATAATTTCTCGCCTAATGCAAATTTCTTTCAGTTCTTCTGTATCCCTCGATCCTCTGCCGAGGGATACTGAGTACATCTGTGAGATTGTTTGTGTCTTCCTTAGTGTAGATGATATGTGTATACACCTTTAATTGATAGTGACGATGTCCATGCTAACCACCCCCCCCCCCCCCCCCCCCCCCCCCCCACCAGTTGGTATAATTGTAACCCACACGCCCCTAGCTCTCTCTGGTGATCGTGACAGACCACGTACAGCTAGGGCTATATGATGTATGATTAATAAAGTAGTGAAGACCTTAAGGTGTCTGTGTACCTTCTCTACATGGTGTCAGAAGTGGGATAGGCGGCAACGTTCCAACAATCCTTTAGCACTGTGGACCGCGCGCTCGGCCAGTCCGTTGCTTTGCGGGTATTCCGGGCTGCTGATGTAATGACAAAAGTTCCATCGTTCGGCAAAAGCGGGGAACTCGGCACTGGTGAACTGGCTGCCATTGTCCGACTGCAGGCTGGCCGGTGACCTGAAGGTGGCAAAGTGGCAGCGCAACTTCTCGATGACTGCGGAGGAAGAGAGGGAGTGGAGCTGGTCAACTTCAAACCAGCTGGAGTAAGAGTCGACAAGCACCAGGAAGTGCTTTCCGTGCCACTCGAAGATGTCGGTTGCTAGCGCAGACCAGGGCAGGTCAGCAGCTGGCTGTTGCAGGAGCGGCTGCCGCTGTTGCTGTGGAGCGAGGCTGTTGCACGTAGGGCACGCGGAGACTCTATCCCGGAAGTAGCGAGGCATGTCAGGCCAGAAAAACTGGCTCTGAGCGATGGAAAGGGTCGCTTCGGCCCCGGGATGGCCACGATGAGCGGTTTCGAAGTATTGTTCTCGTAGTGCTGCGGGCACCACCACCTTGTGCCCCTTCACAATCACACCATCACACAGCAGCAACTCGCCACGAACCAAGAAGTAAGGCACCGCTGCGGCCGACAGGGAAGAACAGCGGTCTGGCCAGCCCCGCTTTATGATCGCAGCCAGCTGCTGTAGCGAAGCGTCTGCCGCCGTGTGCCTGGCCATGGACTTCAACTGACTTGAGGGCACAAAATTAATGTTTAGGACTATCAGATCGGACGCCTCGTACGGATGCTGGGTTGTGGATGAGAGAGGCGCCAGAGACAGCGTGTCAGCAATAAACATGTCCTTGCCCTTGCGATAAACCACTGTGAAAGTGAAGCGTTGTAGCTGAAGCTTCATGCGCTGGAGCCGGGAGGAGGCCATGTGTATCGGCTTGTTGAGGATGGTGACCAGAGGCTGGTGGTCCGTCTCGACAGTGAAGCAGTTGCCCAGGATATAGTCTGAATTTGGAGCAAGGCAAAGACAACAGCCAACAGCTCCTTTTCAAACTGGGCATAGTGTTGTTCAGCAGTCATCATTGTGCGGGATTCGTAGGACACAGGCAGTTGCATCCCGTCATGGATCTGCAGGCAGGCGGCCCCGAGGCCAAACTTAGATGCATCACATGTGAGAACGATGGGGCTCTGGAGGTCAAAGTACTTCAGCGTTGCCATGCTGATCAGCTTGGATTTGAGGGTGTCAAATGCTTTCTGGTGTTGCGGGAACCAGGCCCAGGCAGTGTCCTTTTTCACCAGATCCCGCAGAGGGGCACTCAGCTCACTCGGGTCGGGGATGAACTTCCCCAGGTAGTTGACCATGCCCAAGAAGCGCTGTAGGCCAGGCACGTCAGCAGGTGCAGGCATCTCGGATATTGCGGCCGCCTACTGCGGGTCGGGCTTCAGCCCCGATGCAGTGAAGACATGCCCCACGTAGGTGACCTCAGGGACCCGGAATCGGCACTTCTTCGGGTTGAGCTTCAGGTTGACCTCCCGGGCCCGCTGCAGCACCTGGCGAAGGTGGTGGTCGTGCTCTGCGACATTCTTCCCATAAACCAGTATGTCGTCGACAATGATGGCACACGGAAGTCGAGCAAACAGTTGTTCCATGGCCCTTTGGAGCACCTCGCTAGCAGAGTTGATCCCAAACGGCATGCGGAGGAAGCGATACCTGCCGAAGGGCGTGCTGAACGTCGTCAGGTGCGAGGATCGCTCGTCTAGAGGTATCTGCCAGAATGAACTCTTGGCATCAAGAACCGAGAACACGGTGGCAGGGCCAACCTGTGCAGCAACATCCTCCACCGTCCGCATGGGATAGTGCGGGCGCCTGATGGCCAAGTTCAGGTCCTTAGGGTTGATGCAGATCCGTATTTCGCTCTTGTCTTTCTTCGCAGCGACAACCATAGTAGAAACCCACCGGGTGGAGTCCGTTACTGGCTTCAGGATGCCCGTGGCCACCATCTCGCGAAGAGCAGATTCGACCTTGCCCCTCATGGCGAAGGACACACGGTGCGGGGGACGGATGACCGGCGTGATGTCGGGATTGAGGGCAATCCTGTAGCTGCAGGGCAACTTCCCCAGCTTCGAGTCAAACCGGTCAGGGAATTTGGCCAGCGGATTCAGGGGTGCCTCTACCAGGTGGACATCACTGTGGAAGCTCACCAATCCGAGGTCCTGGCAGGCCTCCACGCCGAGCAGGGGGTCACATTTACCGTCTAGCAGGAAGAAAGAGAGGGGCCGAGAGGTCTTCAGCACCTTGCAGTGGAGAGTGGCCTTCCCCACAGGAACAAGTACGCCACCTCCATAGGCATGCAAAACTGCACTGTCTGTGGAAACGGGCTCATTATTTCTTATCTTCCTGAACAGGCTTGTTGACATAACATTAGCAGCAGCCCCCGTATCCACCTTAGCAGAGAAGGCCATGCCATTCACCGTGACTCGGACGGTCGGGTCCGTTATCAGAGCAGCTGCACCTCGCAAGGAAAACACACTCAGCCCGCTCTGAGAAGAGTCAGGGTCAGACGGGGGGGAGATCATCGTGCTGGAGATGGGAACCAGATGCTGTATCATCATGTGTCAGGTAGCGAGACGGTTTCTGCTGTGGCTGTGCAGGGTTCCCACGGGAATGGCATGCTGCCGAGAAGTGGTTGGGCTTGTTGCAGAAATTACAGGTTTTCCCCAACACCGGGCACACATTAGATCGGTGTGAAACAAAGTTACAATTTGGACATCGCTGAGGCGGTCTGAAGCCCTGCAGTGGGCTTACCTTCTGTCGCCGGGAAGCATTGTACTGGTGACCAGTGAGACTGGCTGCGTGGACCACAGGGTCAGCTACAGCGGAGGAGACGGCCTCAGCTAAACGAGAGGCATGCAACGCCTCATTGAATGTCAGATCAGGCTTACGCAGCAGCTCAGAGCGCAGCTTATCATCCCGTAGACCAAAGACCAAGATGTCACGGGTCAAAGTATCAGGGGTCAGAACATGCAGGTCACATCGGCGAGCCAGTTGGCGAGCGCGGCCACGAAATTGTCAATAGATTCCCCAGGGTTTTGGCGTCGGGAGAACAGTTTGAAACGCTCTAAGATGTGGTTAGTGGGAAGGTCACATTTAGCAAGTGTAATTTTACACCATAAATTTACAAGCAGACATACCGGGTCCTGGACTCTCTCACCCTGTCCATAGATGAATGACTCCAAACGCTCGAGCGCTTCGGGACCAGCTAGATTAAGCAGCAGGGAAGCCTTGACAGCGGGGGCCACAGCAGGGTGAGCGATTATAACATAATGCTCAAAGTCACGTCGGAACACACTCCAGCGATGAGTGATGTCTGCATCAAAGACTAGGATGTCAGGTTTACGACAGGCAGAAGCCATCACGGCACAGGGAGGGGGTACTGGGACTAAGAAAATAAAACACGATAGACTGGAGACGCAGAAAGAAGCACTTCTGACGCCATGTAGAGAAGGTACACAGACACCAACCACGACGGAAGGCTGTACCGCCGGTCCCGCCAGCATCTCCGGCTCGTGAACGAGCCTCTCCCTCCCCCGGCGGCTCCATATGCCCCCCCCGCTGCCACTGTCGTGGCCAAGTGCTTTGCCCATTCCTCTGGGGCCAACCCCCCCTCGTCCTCCTCCTGTCCGCCTCCCGGCTGCGGTCCCGCTTTCTCCGGCTTCCTCGCCCTTCTCTTCGCCGTCCCCCCCGATGCCTTCGTCGCCCAGGGGTTCTCCTGTCCATACCCCCCACCATGCCCCGGCGTCCCCGCTTGTTCCCGTCGGGGAAGGAGGTGATGGCGAGGTGCGGACCCGGTCTGGTCGCCTGGTCAGGCCGCCGGTCCGTTACGGCGATTACGTGTGATTCTGTATTCCCGTGCTTTACTGTTTGCATTTACCCTAGCGCATGAGACGTGGTCGCTCTGTCACTCACTGTTTTGGTAGAGGAAGGATGTAGATGATATGTGTATACACCTTTAATTGATAGTGACGATGTCCATGCTAACCACTCCGCCACCAGTTAGTATAATTGTAACCCACAAGCCCCTAGCTCTCTCTCTGGTGATCGTGACGGACCACGTACAGCTAGGGCTATATGATGTATGATTAATAAAGTAGTGAAGACCTTAAGGTGTCTGTGTACCTTCTCTACACTTAGTGAAGACAGAACCAATGTACCTGTTCAACTCTTCTGTCATTTCCTTGTTCCCCATAATAAATTCACCTGTTTCTGCCTTCAAGAGACCCACATTTGTCTTTACAAATATTTTTCTCGTAACATACCCAAAGATGCTTTTACCATCCTTCTTTATATTCTTGGCGAGCTTACCTTCATACTTCATCTTTTCACCCCCTATTGCCCTTTTTGTTACCTTCTGATGCCCTTTGAAAGTTTCCCAATCCTCTGGTTTCCCACTACTCTTTGCTATATTATACACCTTTTCTTTTAATTTTATACCATCCCTAACTTCCCTTGTCAGCCACAGTTGCCTTTACTCTCCTTAGAATCTTTCTTTCTCTTTGGAATTAAATGGTCCTGCATCTTCTGGATTATGTCCAGAAATTCCTGCCATTGTGTTCCACAGTCATTCCTGCTAGGATCCTTTTCCAGTCGACCTTGGCATTTGTTCAACTGCTACTCCCATTTGTTCAACTGCAACACTGACACTTCTGATTTAACCTTCCTCTCAAATTGCAGATTAAAACATCATATTATGATCACTAACTACCTCCTAGCGGTTCCTTTAACTTGAGTTCTACTGCAGGTTCGACAAGCAGAAACGTAACCCTGGTCTCCCCTCTGCCTCTCCCCAACCAAGACAGCCAGACCCCAGTCTGCAAAGACTGGACTCTTCCACACCCACTCCTCCCCAATCACCACTACACACCTACTTAAAGCAAGACTCCAGTATGAAAAGACTGGACCTTTTTTCCACCTACCTCTCTCCAATCACCACCTAATATCCAATTACAGCCTGACTGCAAAAGACTGTGGCCTCGTCCACTACCCACCCCCTCCATGTTGCACAACATCACTTCTCCATCATCACCAATAAAAATAGAGGAGTTGGAGATGCTGTTCAGAAGAAAAGCCGGACAATGTTTCCTCCTCTACCCTCAAGCTCTGTGCTGAACAGCTGGCACTGGTCTACACAGATTTTCATGAAGTCCCTGCAAACCTGTACTGTCCCTGCCTGCTTCAAAGCCTCCACTATTGACCCTGTACCTAAAAAGACAAGGATTACTGGTCTTAATGACTACAGGCCTGTCGCACTGACCTCTGTAGCCATGAAGTCCCTTGAAAGGCTTGTGCTGGCCAAGCTGAAAAATATCACAAACCCCTTGCTGAATCCCCTGCAGTTTGCATATCCGTGACAATGGATCTGTGGATGACGCAGTCAACCTGGGCCTGCACTTCATCCTCCATCATCTAGACTGCCAGGGGACCTATGCGAGGATTTTGTTTGTTGATTTTAGCTCTGCATTCAACACCATTGTGCCAGAGCTACTACACTTCCAAACTCTCCAAGTTGACTCTGCCTGATCCCCTCTGTCAGTGGATCACCAGCTTCCTGACAGACAAGAAGCAGCATGTGAGGCTGGGAAAGTACATCTCGGACCCGCAGATCCTCAGCATAGGAGCATCGCAAGCCTGCGTCCTCTCCCCTCTCCTCTACTCTCTCTACACCAACGACTGCACCTCCACTGACTCCTCTGTCAAGCTTCTCAAGTTTGCGGATGACACCACCCTGATTGGACTGATCCAGGATGGGAAGGAATCTGCCTACAGACAGGAAGTTACACAGCTGGCAGCCTGGTGCCTTCGAAACAACCTGGAGCTCAATACCTTAAAGACAATGGAATTGATTGTAGCCTTTAGGAGAGCTCCCCCTCCTCTCACCCCACTCACCATCACCAACACCACAGTCACATCTGTGGAGTCTTTTAAGTTCCTGGGAACCATCATCTCCAATTACCTGAAATGTGGGGCTACCATCGACTCCACAGTCAAAATGGCACAACAGAGGATGTACTTCCTGTGGCAGCTGAGGAAGCACAATCTGCCACAGGCAATGATGGTAAAATTCTATATGGCCATTGTAGAGTCCATCATCACCTTGTCTATCATGGTCTGGTTTGGCTCAGCCACCAAGCACGACACCTGGAGGCTGCAGCGAATCGTCCGATCAGCTGAGAAGGTTATTGGCTGCAACCTTCCCTCCATTGATGAACTGTACACTGCAAGGGCCAGGATGCGAGTGGGTAAGATCATCTCTGACCCCTCTCACCCTGACCATAAACTCTTTGAATCACTTCCCTCTGGAAGGCAACTGTGGACTGTTAAAGCTGCCACTGCTAGACATAAAAACAGGTAATTTCCACGAGTAGTAGCTCTACTCAATAACCAACAATCTGTAGCCTCTTTTTGCTCTGGTATTTTATTTAATTCACATGTTTAATCGATAATTTATTATTATTAATGTTTTATATGTCATTCTTAACTGTCACTATGTCATGTTGTCACTTGCGGGCAGAACACCAAGGCAAATTCCTTGTATGTGAATACTTGGCCAATAAATTTATTCATTCATTCTTCTTAACAAATCTGGTTCATTAGGCAACACTAAATCCAGAATTGCTTTCTCTCTGCTAGGCTCCAATACAAGCATCAGAGGCACTCTACAAACTCTCTTTCTTGGGGTCCAGAACAAACCTGATTTTCCCAGATCTACCTGCATATTGAAATTTCCCATAACCGCAATAGCATTACCTTTGTTACATGTTAATTTTAACTCCTGCTGCAACTTGCACCCTATGCCCAGGCTACTGTTTGGGGGCCTGTAGATAACACCCATTAGTGTCTACTTACCTTTACAATTCCTCAGTTCTATCCACAGTGACTCTACATCGTCAGTCCCTATGTCACCCCTTGCAAGGGACTGAATTTCATCCCTCACCAACAGAGCCACCCCACCTCGTCTGCCCACCTACTCGTCCTTTCCATAGGATGTATAACCCTGAATACTCAGTTCCCGGTCCCGATCCTCCTGCAGCCATGTCTCTGTAATCCCCACAATGTCATATCTACCAATCTATAACTCAGCTTCAAGCTCATCCAATTTACTTATACTTTGTGGATTCATATATAATACTTTTAATCCATTACTCACTTCGCCTTTTACATCAATTCCCATTTCACTTGGCCATACTCTCCTTACCTTCCTGAGTTTTCTGCCCCTTTAATTCTGGTGTCTTTCTTAACTTTTCCTATGGTCTCTTTTCCTTTAACTCCATCCTTATATGTCCACTTTGTCTCCTCCTCCCCCTCCCCCCACTATTATTTAGTTTAAACCCACCCGTGTAGCAGTGGCAAACCTGCCTGCCAGAATGCTGGTCCCCCACCTATTAAGGTGCAACCCATCCCTTTTGTACAATTCACCCTTATCCCAAAACAGATCCCAGTGATCAAAGAATCTAAATCCCTGCCCCCTGCAACAGCTCCTCAGCCACACATTCAGATCCCCTATCTCCCTGTTCCTGCCCTCACCAGCACGAAGACATAACCACCCTGGAGGTCCTGCTTTTCAGCCTTCTTCCGAGCTCTCTAAAGTCATGCTGCAGAATATCTTTCTTCTTCCCAACGTCAATTGTTACCAATTTGGAGTTATACGAAGCCTCTTTAAATGTTTAAGAAGTAATGGCACTGGCTTGCTTTCCTCATGATTACAACTCTGTGCTGGGCGGTTGCTGCTGGGACACAAGTCGGGGCCTGATCAACCCCGGCTGGATCGCTTGGGCGAGGGTGTCTGGTGTTGTGAGGCCCGAAACACCCGATGACCCCAGGTCACATCACTGAGGATGCATCCCAGCGCATCTAGAAGATGTATCTTTCACACTGTGCTGGGCGGAAGACTGGAATTTAGAAGGATGAAGGGTGTCTTATAGAAACATATACAATTATTTAGGGATTGGATGCACTGGATGCAGGAACCATGTTCCCGATGTTGGGGGAGTCCAGATCCAGGGGCAACAGTTTAAAAATAAGGGGGAGGCCATTTAGAACCAAGATGAGGAAAAATGTCTTCACACAGAGAGTTGTAAATTTGTGGAATCCTCTGCCTCAGAAGGCAGTGGTGGCAGATTCATGGGATGCACTCAAGAGAGAGTTAGATAGAGCTCTTAGGGCTAGCGGAATCAAGGGCAGGAACGGGGTACTGATTGCGGATGATCAGCCATGATCGAAGGGCCGAATGGCCTACTCCTGCACCTATTGTCTCTGTATCTAAGACAGATCATCCGAGATGTTAACACCTAGGAATTTGAAGCTGCAAACCATTTCCACCACTGATCATACATTAAAAACTGGCGTGCGGTATCCTGACTTTCCCTTTCTGCAGCTAATGATTAGTCCCTTGCTTTCTCTCTGGTGATGCTGCCTGTCCCGCTGAGTTACTCCAGCATTTTGTGTCTATCTTCGATTTAAAGCAGCTTCTGCAGTTCCTTCCTACACATTAGTCCCTTGGTCTTGTTTACTATGAGCGGAAGGTTATTGTTGCACCACTATTCAACCATGTGTTCTATACCCCTCTTGCATGTTGATACATCACCACCAGTGGGGTAGTAAACACTTATCCATCAATTGCTGCACATTTCTAAACTTTGAAAAAAGGTATTAAAAGTATTTGTTACTTGTCATGTCGTACTGTAATGTTTCACCAATATTAGGTTTACTCAGTGTGTGTATGTATTCTGCAGGTTTGTACCAAGGAATGGGCAGAGATTCTCTCTCCAAAAGCCAGAAGCATTGAAATAATTGTGGAGAAATTGGTTGAAATATTTGCAAATATCACCGAAAGAATTAAAGAAGGTTCAAAAGCTACTATTGTACCAGGTATGGAACATTGATTTTGATACAGTGTCTCAACCTTGTCTAGTTGGAAATCTGTGTAAAATGGCAAACTATAATGTGGCAAAGGATAATAAGCTTAGAGGAGATATTGGGTGGAAACTAGGATGCAATGTCTTTGACATGTACTAATGTGATAATGTATTCAGGTTCATCTTGATACACTGGAATTGATCAGAGGAAAGCCAGAGCAGCCATTGCAATAAACAGTGGCTGCAGGGAATGGGGATATGTCCTGTTGGGGCCAGTTGATCAAGCTTATTAAAACCACTGTCTTTAACATTTTCATAACATGTGGACATTATGTTACATTCTAATTACTTCTCTACAGGCTGTCCCGTGGTTGCAAATGGATTCCATTTTTATAAATATCCAGGTTGATTTTGTTCATGTTGGAACCACTTGATACCACATCTATATAGTGATTGGTGTTGATGGCTAATTGTCATGAATATTTATTGATTGTTTTCCTCTATATAGTTATAATAGCACTGAATCGGGATGTCCCATGCCCTGTGGCTGTTTTCAATGGGCTGTGAGGTATCAGTGGCTGTTACAAAGTTTAATAGAGTGTCATTGCACAATTATTAATAGAAAGATTAATAATAAGATTCATAAATTAATAATTGCCAATCTGAAACTAACCTGTTTATCTGTTTTTCTTTAGTTTCTCCTATCTCTGCAATAAATTTCCACCAATCCTGTATAGTTATATCTTGTGTAGTAACCTTTCATGTGGCACTTGTTGAACATTGTGCCATCATAAATGTCACAGGATATCCAGCTGCTGACTTGCTCTTGTTGCCACAATACATTTGCAACTTGTCCGTTTGAGCTTCTGATCAATGTTGAGCCTCAAGGATGTTGTATAAACCAGGCCACTGGAAGCATAATGGCCCAGAGGAACCTTGGGGTGAATAACCATGTAGCACTGAAGGCAGCAAGACAGATAGATTAAAAATACACGCCTTTATTTGCTGATGCAAAGGGCTACAAGCACAGGGCAATTATGTTTAAGTCGCTGGTTAGAGCACAGTATACAATATGATCATCTTGTAACTGGAAATATACAATAAAGTTAGGGCACAGGGGAGATTCACAAAAATATTTGCTAGTGATGGAAAATACAGTAAAATACAGTCATAGACATAGAAAATAGGTGCAGGAGGAGGCCATTCGGCCCTTCGAGCCAGCACCGCCATTCATTGTGATCATGGCTGATTGTCCCCAATCAACAACCTGTGCACACCTTCTCTCCATATCACTTGATTTCACTACCCCTAGAGCTCTATCCAACTCTCTCTTAAATCCATCCAGTGATTTGGCCTCCACTGCCCTCTGTGGCAGGGAATTCCAGAAATTCACAACTCTCTGGCTGAAAAAGTTTTTTCTCACCTCAGTCTTAAATGACCTCCCCTTTATTCTAAGACTGTGGCCCCTGTTTCTGGTCTCACAGAACATTGGGAACATTTTTCCTGCATCTAGCTTGTCCAGTCCTTTTATAATTTTATATGTTTCTATCAGATCTCCCCTCATCCTTCTAAACTCCAGTGAATACAAGCCTAGTCTTTTCAATCTTTCCTCATATGACAGTCCCGCCATCCCAGGGATCAATCTCGTGATCCTACACTGCACTGCCTCAATCACAAGGATGTCCTTCCTCAAATTAGGAGACTAAAACTGTACACAATTCTCCAGATGGGGTCTTCCAAGAGCCCTATACAACTGCAAAAGAAAGATGTTTTCTTTGGAACAGAGATTTTGATAAGGTTTCTTATGCAAGGTGTAAATAGAATGAATAGGACCTACTTCCTTTAACAGAGAGGTTAATAACTAAGAGACATATATTTACATCGATTTGTAGAAGGATTAGAGGAGATTTAAAAAATACTGCGGGTCTTAAAGAATGAAGAAGGCAGTAAACTGCAATACAATTTGAGAATTTGGTATGCTGCGACCTGTGTTAAATTTTACTTCGGAGTCACGTGAATGACTACGTGAAGAAGCCCCGCCAGGCGCATGCGCGTCATTACGTCCGCGCATGTCGCACTGAATGGGCTGGAGGGCGCAGTTCCACCAGCGGTAAGTAGGAACTTCTCAAGTAAGTGTTTTAAAAACTTTTCCCAGAAGTACTTCAACTCCGTAAAGCTGGCTCGAGCAGTCAGTTGGAGTTGGAGAAATGGAGCTGTCAGGAGGAGGATTCGTTCTTAGCGTGGGTCCAGTGAGGATTCACGAATTTGATCGGGTCGGGCGATTAGCGCGGCAACGCCGGTTCCGATGCCGGGTGCCGTTTTACCGGCAGCAGTTATGATAGCGAGCAAATCTTCCGCACTAGCTCCAGGTACTAAGCAGCCTGAGGCTGCTGATAGCCATAGAAAGGCAAAGAGAAAGTCTCATAGACCTATGTTGTCTGACGACGATGGTGACTCTTTCCCTGATAATAAAAGAATGTGGGGGAGGATGGAAAACATGGAGCAGATGCTCCAAACGTTGATTACACAAGGGTCCAAGGGCCCAGTGCTTGCGCAGCCAGCTGTCCAAGAGGGCCCATACCAAGAACAATATATGGAGGGGCTTTCCATATATTGAGGTTTTCCTTCCAGCGCCTTGTTTAGGACTGGAGGATGCCTCCCTACAATATGATTTGGGAGAAGCAGGGCAGGATGCAGCTGACCCTGATTCTGGTGTCCCTGCTTATGTGCAAACACCAGCGCACAAGAGCCACGCTCCGGGTGTCCCGGAAATAGCAATGAGTTTTGCTATTCCGGAGGGGACTGGTGAGGCAATGTCAGCAATATCAATTATTTAGTATCTCACCAGCTCCAGCAAGCTATGATGCAAGAGACTACAAACAAATATAAGACACCTGTTTAATGTGCATCACTGAAAGTGCCCACGGTGAACCCAGCTATCTGGGCACCCATGAGTCCTTCTATGAGAGGACAGGAGGTTCGGTATCAACACGTCCTCCCACTGGTGGCTGCAGCAATTACTGCATTTGGCACTATGGTCAAAGGGACAATCATTACTCAAACTCAAAAAAGATGTGTTGGCTATTTTATGCAATGCATTTTTGAGGTAAATTGCATCAGGGAATATCGCCATCAGGCCAACACTCAACCAAAAATTTGCTGCTCTATGTAAGGTGACTAATGTACAAATGCCTGAATTCCTGTTTGGAACGGACCTTGTCAAGAAAATTCGTGAAATTAATGATGAGGCCAAAACAATTGGCTTAACGTAGCCAAGCATTTTGAGGCCACCTATTCGAAAACCTGGGCTAATATACTGAAGGTCTGATCCAGGTGCTGAGCCCAGCAGGGGGAGGCCAGTGGGGCAACGAGGGTACCCACCAAGTACCCACCTCAACAGCACAAGCCTAATAAAATGTTGGTGTTTTCTGCTCCAGAGACTGAACAGGTAAACAATATTGATTGATAAAGCCATTACTCATCCTCAACAATTGCGTCTAATATTTCCCCAGACCTCAAAAAGATGGGTGTTGTAGAGTAATTCTGGACCTCACTCACTTAAATTCTTCAGTTCTCTATAGGCATTTTAAACTGGACACCTTTGTTACTGCTAAACAGCTCTATCACAGTGCTGTTATATGGCAACTATTGTTATGTGGCAAGATGCGTATTATTCAGTGCCAATTCATGCTCATTATCGCAGGTACTTGAAATTTAATTGGATGGGACAGCTGTGGCAATACAGAGCATTGCCTAATGGATTAAGTTCAGCACCCAGGCTATTTACTAAATTGTCAAAACCTGTGCTGGGGCTATTGAGGGCCCAGAATCACATTGTAAGGGCTTATTTAGATGATACCTTAATTATCAGCAACACTAAAGAGTCAGCTGAAGAATCGGTTGCAGCAACCAAAAAATGTGCTTGAGACATTAGGGTTTTGGTCCATCCAACTAAGTCCAAGTTACAGCCAACACAAAATATTGAGTATTTGGGGTTTCTTATTGATTCAGTTGATATGACAGTAACATTACCAACAGCCTTGGATGTGGATATTGTTGATGTCTGTACTTGCCTCCTACAAAAACTTTATCCCTAAGGTCGCTAAGGTCATTGGGAAATGGGTAGCAGCTTTTCCTGCAGTACATTTCGGGCCTTTGCATTATCAACATTTGCAGAGAGCACGAGAACAAGCACTAAAATCGAATGCAGGCCATTTTGATCGGGTTATGCAGTTACCAACCACAGCTCTCGCAGAATTGCAGTGGTGGATTGTTAATGTAAATCAAGCTACCAATAACATTTTGGTACAAGACCCTTCACTGATCTTACAGACTGATGTAAGCGCTCTCGGATGAGGGGCTACGGACACCGAGTCTAGCTGTGGGGATAGATGGCATGAACACGAAGGGTTGATTCGCCACACACACGCGATAAATTATTTGGAATTATTGGGGGCATTTTATGGGTTAAAGGCGTATTGCTCCTCAATGAAGGATTTACACATTCAACTCCAGATTGATAACGTATATATGCAGTGGCATATATTAATCATATGGGAGGAGCACGATCAGTATCATGTGTTAACTTGGCTAACGTCATGTGGTATTGGTGCATTTCAAGGAATATCTGCGTTTCAGCCATTTATTTACCAGGTATAGACAATGTGGTGGCAGACCATAGGTCGCGTAAGTTTAATGACAATATAGAATGGATGTTGAATTCTAAACTCTTTCACACAATTGTCA
The DNA here is from genome assembly GCA_035221665.1 of Okamejei kenojei. Taxonomy (NCBI): domain Eukaryota; kingdom Metazoa; phylum Chordata; class Chondrichthyes; order Rajiformes; family Rajidae; genus Okamejei; species Okamejei kenojei. The sequence continues at coordinate 125,836,729 of CM069135.1, read as the reverse complement.
CTCGATTTGGGTTGCTAGAGATTGATCTGTTTGCATCCAGATTAAATCACCATTTGCCTAAATATGTTTCATGGGAGCCAGATCCAGGAGCAGTAGCCGTGGATGCATTCTCGTTACATTGGGGGCACTCATTTTTTATGCAATTCCTCCATTTTGTCATCCCGAAATGCCTCACCGAAATAGAGCATGACTCCGCCACAGGCGTTTTGGTGGTCCCAGATTGGCCAACTCAAACCATGATGGTTCAGCCATTCATGATGATTCCCAGCTGCAGTAATTTGTTGGTGCATCTAGTTACAGGAGAAAGTCACCCTTTACATGACCGTATTAATTGTTGGTCTGCAGGTTCTGACCAGACCATTCCAAGGACTTGGATTGTCGAACAGGGCCATGGAGGTTCTCACTGCAGGCTGGCGAAATAGCACTCAAAAACAATATATGGTTCACATAAAGAAATGGGAGCTGTTCTGTGTACAATCCAATGTATCTTATCATAATGCAAGCATATGTGATGTGTTGGAGTTCCTTGCTAAGTTGCATTTTGATGAGCACCTGAGTTATAGTGCCATTAACAGTGCTCGGAGTGCGTTGTCCTCTTATTTAGGGCAGTCTTCAGAACAACATCCTATCGGGTCTCATCCGTTAGTATCCCGATTTATGAGAGGAATTTTTAATAAAAACCCTCCGAAACCTCGATATACAGAAATCTGGGATATCAGTCTTGTTCTCACACTGCTTCGGCAATGGGCTCCAATTACTTCATTATCTATGCAGAGATTAACTCTTAAAGTGGTTATGCTAATAGCACTGGTTCAGCACAACGTGTACAAAGATTACAATTGTTACGAATAGATTGTATGCATTTGTCTGTAAATGACATTACCTTCTATGTTTATGACTTAATCAAACAAAGCAGGCCAGGTATGGCTGGAACCAAGGTGACGTTTAAAGCCTATCCTGTTGACCAAATGTTATGTGTAGTTAAACACTTAAGCCAATATATTGAGGTAACAAGGAGTCTCAGAGGTTCTGAGATGGGACTGCTCATTAGTCACAAAAAGCCATATGAAAGAGTGTCAGCACAAACTATTTCTAGATGGTTGAAACAGGTTCTCAATTATGCTGGAGTCGACACTCATGTCTTTAAATCTCACTCCACCAGGGCGGCATCAACCTCCGCGGCAAAGGCTCAGGACGTGCCGTTAGACCTAATCCTCGTGGCCGCAGGATGGTCTAGAGAAGCAACATTTTCTCAATTTTATGACAAACCTGTACAGACAGTGCCACGGTTTGGGCATGCTGTTTTGGGTTCCATTTAATTCATTTGCTTTGTTTTCTATCATTGTTTGTAATTCCCCCTGGGACAGAGGGGTTATTCCTGGTTTTCTTATTATTAACAATAGTTATTGAATAATTCAAAGCAATGTTCAATATATTATTTATTCCCTACTGTGTCAACCGAAGCAGATTGTCGTATGGAGTGCATCTACGGCATGAAAATACAGAGCTTTGAAATCTTCGCGTAGTCACTCACGTGACTCCGAAGTAAAATAGTAAGATTAAATGTGAACTTACCAGTTTGAAGTTTGATCCTTATTTTATGAGTAGTTACGTTGAGGTATTACGTGCCCTCCGCTCCCACGCTCATAATCTAAGAGATCATCTGGTAGTTCTAGTCTTCTAAAAGCCTTACTATGTTACTTCGGCTATTTGTTTCTGTGTTTTCACGCCGCTGCTTTGAAGTATGACGCGCATGTGCCTGGCTGGGCTTCTTCACGTAATCCCTCAATGTAACTCCTCATAAAATAAGGATCAAACTTCAAACTGTTAAGTTCTCGTTTAATCTTACTATTTCATTTACATGTGCCTATGCTTTATCAGATGCCTATATCTATCCTTCAGTTTAAAAAGTAACTGTTTATGATCCACTCTCACTCTTTGTCAATTTAATTTGATTCTATTTTGTCCTTGCAATCTAGTGTTTTTAATTTTGCCAATTCTATTTCATGAAAATTCATTTTTTTATTTTATCAATAAATTTAAAGTGATCAAAATTATATGTTTTGACAAAGAATCATATATATCACCTGATATGCATTTTCACTGCAGTTATATTAGTTACAACCTCCAGCCTCAAACATTCAGTCTTGTTTTCTTTAACAGAACGTAGTAGACGTGTTGTATTTACAGAAGATCCTGAAGACGAAAAAGCAAGCTTCGTCTCCTACTCCAGTAATAAAGATGACAGTCTGGGCAAAAAGGATGATGAATTTGAGAGGGTACAATGTACTTTTTGCAATGGATTAACTGTTTTACGAAAAGCATAAGAAACGTAATATAGCTCAATTTAAGACGCATTAAAGCGTAAATTTATAACTGACACAAGTGTTCAACGTAACCCTAATAACAAGGTGGTGCGGCACAGTGGTACAATAGTAGAGCTGCTGCCTTGCAGCATCAGAGACCCGGGTTCGATCCTGACCATGGGTGCTGTCTGCGCCGAGTTTGCACGTTCTCCCTGAAACCATGTGGGCTTTCTCCGGGTTCTCTGGTTTCCTCCCACATTCCAAAGGCGTACAATTTGTCGGTTAATTGACCTCTGTAAATTATCCCTAGTGTGTAGGACATGGAACTAGTTAATGGGTGATCAATTGTTGGCATGCACTTGGTGGGCTGAAGGGCCTGTTTTCACCTTTTATATATAAACCAAAATAAACTTTGTTCCAATAATTGCAGAAACCTTGAAAACCCAAAGTTTCCACAGCACCTCTTCATGATCACTCTTACAAATTAATTTTTTAAGTTCATGAAGGATAAAAGGGTTAATTAATGTTGTTCTGCTGGTGTGAGAGTGGATAGAATTGAGTTTTCTAGAGTTTAGGAAAGTGAAATGTGATTTCATTGGAACACCAACTTCCCTGATGGATTCACTGGCCTACACTGAGTCCACAAACAGGATGCAGAGATTTCTTCACTCAGTGGGAGCATTCCTTGAAATCCTCTGCTTCAGGATGCAATAAATATTCAGCTGACAAGTTTATTGAAGATGTAACCGATTAGATATTTGATCACTAAGGAAAACAAAACCTATGAAGTGATGAGGGCGTCACAGTGGTGCAGCGGCAGAGTTGCTGCCTTACACCGCCAGAAACCCGGATTATGTCTGCTCTTACAGGAGAGCTTGTACATTCTCCTCATGACCTGGGCGGGTTTTCTCCGGGATTTTCGGTTTCCTCTCCACACTCCACTACAGGTTTGTAGCTTAATTGGCTTGGTAGTGTAAATTATCCATAGTGCATGTAGGATAGTGTTGATGTGCGGGGATCGCTGGTCGGTGCGGACTCAGTGGGCCAAAGGGTCTGTTTCCGCACTATATCTCAAAACTAAATGAAAGACAGGTTGATTTAGTTAATTGATGAATTATGATAGACTACACTTCACTTAACAATTTTTTCCAAACATTTCTATGTATTTATATTCTTACTTTTATGAACCCAGTTGCTACTGGATGAGGGTTTGCAATGGAATGTGTTGTCTGGGTCAACCCCAGGCAGAATTTGAGTTATATCGGTTCATGGAAGGGTGGGAAGCATGAGGAGCTGTGGATCATGAAGAAAGTTATGTGGCCATTGAGAGAGACACAAAACCTTCTTCATGAGGATCAGGCATGGTAGAGTAGCCTTGATGGGCTGAATGGCCTAATTCTACTCCTAAGCATAAGACTTGGAGTGAGTCATAGAGTAATACAGTGTGGAAACAGGCCCTTCTGCCCAACTTGCCCACACCGGCAAACAATGTCCCAGCTACCCTAGTCCCACTTGCCTGCGCTTGGTCCATAACCCTCCAAACCTGTCCTATCCATGTACCTGTCAAACTGTTTCTGAAAGGATGGGAGAGTCCCAGCCTCAACCACCTCCTCTGGCAGCTTGTTCCATACACCCACCACCCTCTTTGTGAAAGAATTACCCCACGGATTCCTATTAAACCTTTTCCGCTTCACCTTGAACCTATGTCCTCTGGCCCTCGATTTCCCTACTCTGGGCAAAAGACTGTGCATCTACCTGATCTATTCCTCTCATGATTTTATACACCTCTATAAGATTCCCCCTCATCCTCCTGCACTCAATGGAAAAGAGATCCAGCCTACTCAACCTCTCCCTATAGCTCACACCCTCTAGTCCTGACAACATCCTCAAATCTTTTCTGAACCAATAGACAATAGACAATAGGTGCATGAATAGGCCATTTGGCCTTTCGAGCCAGCACCACCATTCAATATGATCATGGCTGATCATCCACAATCAATACCCTGTTCCTGCCAACTCGCCATATCCCTTGACTCCTCTATCTTTAAGAGCTCTATCTAACTCTCTCTTGAAAGCATCCAGAGAATTGGCCTCCACTACCTTCTGAGGCAGAGAATTCCACAGATTCACAACCCTCTGTGTGAAAAAGATTTTCTTCATCTCCATTCTAAATGGCTTACCCCTTATTCTTAAACTGTGGCCCCTGGTTCTGAACTCCCCCAACATCGGGAACATGTTTCCCGCCTCTAGTGTGTCCAAGCCCTTAACAATCTTATACGTTTCAATGAGATCCCCTCTCATCTTTCTAAACTCCAGAGTGTACAAGCCCAGCTGCTCCATTCTCTCAGCATATGACAGTCCCGCCATCCCAGAAATTAACCTTTTAAACCTACGCAGCACTCCCTCAATAGCAAGAATGTCCTTCCTCAAATTAGGGGACCAAAACTGCACACAATACTCAAGGTGTGGTCTCACTAGGGCTCTGTACAACTGCAGAAGGACCTATTTGCTCCTATATTTGAATCCTCTTGTTATAAAGGCCAACATGCCATTCGCTTTCTTCACTGCCTGCTGTACCTGCATGCTTACTTTCACAGACTGATGTACAAGGATCCCCAGATCCCATTGTACTTCCCCTTTTCCCAACTTGACGCCATTTAGATAGTAATCTGCCTTCCTGATTTTGCTACCAAAGTAGATAACCTCACCTTTATCTGCAATAAACTTCATCTGCCATGCATCTGCCCGCTCCCCAAACCTGTCCAAGTCACCCTGCACTCTCATAGCATCCTCCTCACAGTTCACACTGCCACCCAGCTTTGTGTCACCTGCAAATTTGCTAAAGTTACTTTGAATCCCTTCATCCAAATCATTGATGTATATTGTAAATAGCTGCGGTCCCAGCACCAAGCCTTGCGGTACCCCACTAGTCATTGCCTGTCATTCTGAAAGGGACCCGTTAATCCCTACTCTTTGTTTCCTGTCTGCCAACCACTTCTCTATCCATGTCAGCACTCTATCCCCAATACCATGTGCCCTAATTTTGCCCACTAATCTCCTATGTGGGACCTTATCAAATGCTCTCTGAAAGTCCAGGTACACTACATCCACTGGCTCTCCCTTGTCCATTTTCCTAGTTACATCCTCAAAAAATTCCAGAAGATTAGTCAAGCATCATTTCCCCTTCGTAAATCCATGCTGACTCGGATTGATCCTGTTACTGCTATCCAAATGTGCTATCCAAATGTGCAAATAATTGACTCCAGCATCTTCCCCACCACCGATGTCAGGCTAACTGGTCCATAATTCCCTTATCTCTGCTGCCTTTCTTAAAAAGTGGGATAACACTAGCAACCCTCCAATCCACAGGAACTGATCATGAATCTATAGAATATTGGAAAATGATCACCAATGCATCCACGATTTCTAGAGCCACTTCCTTAAGTACCCTGGGATGCAGACCATCACGCCCTGGGGATTTATCAGCCTTCAGTCTCGTCAATCTACCCAACACCATTTCCTGCCTAATGTGAATTTCCTTCACTTCTTCTTTCTTCCTGTTTGGAAGGAATTGATTCTGCACCTGTGTTACTCCTAGAAATACCTGCCATTGTTGTTCCACTGTCATCCCTGCTAGGGTATCTTTCCTGTCAACTTTGGCCAGCTCCTCCCTCATAGCTTCATAGTCCCCTTTGTTCAATGGTAATACACTTCCAATTTTCTCTTCTCCCTGTAGATTAAAATGTATCATATTATGGTCACTACATCATCATGGCTCCTTTACCTCGAGTTCCTTTATCAAATATGGTTCATTACACAACACTAAATCCAGAATTGCCTTCTCCCTGGTAGGCTCCAGTACAAGGTGCTCTAAGAATCCATCACGGAGGCACTCCACAAACTCAATTTCCTGGGGTCCAGTACCAACCTGATTTTCCCAGTCAACCTGCATGTTGAAATCTCCAATAACAACCGCAGCATTACCTTTGCGACATGCCAATTTTATCTCTTGATTCAACTTGCACCCTATATCCAGGCTACTGTTTGGGGGCCTGTAGATTAGTCCCATAAGGGTCGTTTTACCCTTACAATTCCTCAGTTCGATCCATACTGACTCTACATCTCCTGATTCTATGTCACCCCTCACAAGGGACTGAATTTCATTCCTTACGAACCTACCCCTCCCTCTCTGCCCACCTGTCTGTCTTTTCGATAGGACGTATACCCCTGAATATTCAGTTCCTAGCCCTGGCCCTCTTGCAGCCATGTCTCTGTAATTCCCACAACATCATACTTGCCAATTTCTAACTGAGCCTCAAGATCGTCCACTTTATATCTTATACTTCGCGCATTCATATACGACACTTCGGTATTCTTCAGAATAACTTCAGTATTCACCTCCCCTCTCACACTATTGGCCCTGACCATACTCTCTTATCCCCTCTCGAACTTTCCTTCCCATTAATCTGGGAGTCTTTTGTAGCTTTTCCTGCACTCATTTTCCCTTTAACCCTCATTTATACCCTCAATTTTTCAACCTCTCCCCCCGCTATTTAGTATAAACCCACACGAGTAGCACCTGAAAACCTGCCTGCCAGAATGTCTGTCCCCTCCAGTTAAGGTGTCACCCATCCCTTTTGTACAGGTCACCCCGTACCCCAGAGGACATCCCAGTGGTCTATAAATCTAAATCCCTGCAGCCTGCACCAGCCCCTCAGCCACACATTCAGTTCCCCTATCTCCCTGTTCCTGTCCTCACTAGCACGAGGTACTGGAAGCAATCCAGAGATAACCACCCTAGTAGTCCTACTTTTCAGTCTTCTTCCTAACTCTCTAAACTGACGTCGCAGAACCTCCTTCCTCTTGTTCCCGAAGTCATTTGTGCCCACGTGCACAACTACTGCTGGCTGTTCACCTTCCCTCTCGAGGATGTTCTGAAGTCGTTCGTGATATCTTGAACCCTGGCACCAGGGAGGCAACAGACCATCCTCGCATCTCGTCTGCCGCCACAGAATCTCCTGTCCGCACCTCAGACAATGGAGTCACCCACCACTATGGCTCTGCCCGACGCCGGCCTCGCCGGTTGAGTCTCATCTCTAGGATTGGAGCCACCGACTTGTCCACCACTTGGACTGGAAGCGTCATCTGCCCCAACAGCTCCCAAGAGTGTGTACCTGTTTTCATTGGGTATCGCCACTGGGGTCTCCTGCACTCCATGTTTACTCCTCTTTCTCACAGTCACCCACCTTTGCTCTTCCTGTATCCTTGGTATGACAGCCTCACTGTCGGTCCTGTCCAGGAAATGCTTGTTTTCCCGGATGGCCCTGAGGTCATCCAGCTGCTTCTCCAGTTCCCCAACACGGTCATTCAGGAGCTGCACCTGGACACAATGTCTGCAGGTGTAGTTTACAGAAGTACCAGCGGTATCTCTGACTTCCCACATCCTGCAGGAAACACACTGCTCCAACTTGCCTGCCATTCCTTCAGTGGACAAAAATCACAAATTGTGCCTTGCTTCAGCCTCCTTGCCGAAAACTCTTGAGCCTAAGACTCACACTTTATCTCCCATGGCACTTCACCTCAACAAGGCCGCTCCACTACAGCTGCACTTCTTTACCTGTTATCTAATCAACTACATTAGGGCTAATAAAGTCCCTGTCCCACTTACGTGTCCTTGGCACGCTAATTACACGACCTCATGGTTGCGTTGAGGCGCGACGGTCCCGCGAAGGTCGCGCGCGACTTCATGCGTCCGCACAGCTGTCTGGAGCACGTGACGTCATTTCAAGATGGACACACAAAGCTGGAGTAACTCAGCGGGACCGGCAGCATCTCTGGAGAGAAGCAATGGGTGATGTTTCGGGTCGAGACCTTTCTTCAGTCTGAAAGAAGGGTCTTGACCCAAAACGTCATCCATTCATTCTCTCCAGAGATGCTGCCGGACCCGCTCAGTTACTCCAGCATTTTGTGTCTATCTTCAATTTTCTTGGCCCCGCTCTGGGAGTAGAAGTGGGGGCGGATCCGGACCGCAACGGCCGTGAGCCCCAGGCCGAGTTCGATGATCGTTTGCCTGCTTCTGCTGCTGTTGGAGGTGAGACGTTATGTCGCGCCAGGGTCTTGAGCCTGTCCCACTTTGGCCGTCAGTTACGCGACAGACTTGCGAATATTTCGTTCGGTACAAAATCCCGGGGCGCCGCGCGATACCGCACACAACTCCATACCCCTCCGCGCATCTCAGTGGGACTGTGCGCCTCAACGCGACGCCGAGGTCGCGTAATTTGCGTGCCAAGGACACGTAAATGGGACATGGCCTTTAGTAAATTACTCGAACCTTTGGCCTCATTCCTCTTGAAATGAATGCTAACATTGGATTTGTCCTTTCTTGTTGCCGACTCATCCTGCAATTTAAATTTTAGGTATCCTGCACCAGCATATCCAAGTCCCTTTTCACATTCAATTTCTGTATTCTCTCCCCACTTAGAAAATAGTCTATGCCTTTATTCCTTCACCCAAAGTGCATGACTGTACACTTTGCTACATTATATTCCATCTGCCACTTCTCTGCCCACTCTCCCAAACTGTCCAAATCCTCTGCTGACTCCCTGCTTCCGCAACACTACCTGCTCCCCCACCTATATTTGTATCATCTGCAAACTTGGCCACAAAGTTTGTAATTCCATCATCCAGATCGTTAACACATAGCGTGAAAAGTAAGGGTCCTAAAACTGATCCCTGTGGAACACCACTAATCACAGGCAGCCAACCAGAAAAGGCACCCCATTATTCCCACTCTTTGCCTTCTGCCAGTCTCTTCTGTCCATGCTCGTACCTTGCACTTTAGCAGCCTCACATGTGGCACCTTACCAAAGGCCTTCTGAAAATCCAAGTAAACAACATCAACGAACTCTCCTTTGTCCGTCCTGATCGTTACCTCCTCTAAAGATTCCAACAGACTTTTCATGCAAGATGTCCCCTGAACAAAACCATGCTGACTTCAGTCTATTTTATCATGTGCTTCCAAGTACCCCTAAACTCAGATATTATTCAGAAAAATCAGAATAGAAGAGCTGGCTGTGGTTGATGTCCTTATTATTGAGGAGGGCAGCATATTCATCCAGCAAGTTACTTGGGAGATCCAGGCTAGATAGGTATGTACTCAATTAAAGGATAATAGTATCACTTGCATCTTGTGTATGTTCTAAACCAATGTACAAGGCATTGAGAAAGGAAAATTAAATTGGATTTAAGTACCTGACCCTTGCACAATGGTATGAATACCCTCTTCAACTTTAAATGACCACAGAATGAAACTGATTCATCACAGTTCAAGTTTTCCTCCTGAGATTTATCTATTTTGTGTGTTCTAGGATGTTACAGAACTTTATGCACATTTTAGCCATCACCTGCAGGATGCCTTAGTGAAATCTTCACATCTGTCTTTAGAAGTCCTCAAAAGAAGAATCTTCAAGTAAGTGTTGCTTTTGCATTCTAAAAGGTAAAAATAAAATTAGGTTCAAATTCATCAGCCATGCAAGAAGAAAATTATGCGAACCTGCAGTGAGACTTCAATCATGAACACTTTCAGGTTATACTGTTTTGCTGCAAAAATTCCCGCTGGCGCTTGCCACTGAGATTTGCGCGGGTGTGGATGTTATGTTTCTTGGTTGACATCCATTGCTTCCAAACACACACGAGCTGGATCTCTCCAGTGATCTCTATTATTCTCAGAGAACCTCAGACCATATTTCCTTCACTCTGGTACTTCTCTCTCAGACATTTTTTTCTTGAAGTGCACTTGCAACAAGTTTAATCTGAGAGAATAGATTGCTGCCAGGATCCTGTTAGGAACTTGTTGTGTTCGATAAATCATGGGATTCAGCCAACAAAGTTTGATTCACTAGGTATTTTATTACACTACCAAATAAGGCACATAGAATCACGTATTTCCGTACGCACTCGCAAACCCCGAGTACACAGCAGCGATCACCTGGCACTGTTTGTGAAATGTCCAAGGCTGTGGCACCATCCTTTAAGCATTTCTCATCCTCCCTCCCCGAGCCAATCTTAAAGTCCCCTTGTCTGGCAACCTTTCTGCACTATTAGCAAAATGGGGTGCAGGTGGTCTACCCAACTATTGCTGTTGTGTTTTGCTTTCCCATGGAAAGGGGGAGGCGAGAGTCAGACTTTCTCAGGCATTTTACACTGCTGCATGGTCATCTCTGGCAGACAGTGCGTTCAAATCTAGTTTTTGAAGGGTTTCTAATTTGGCTGATAACTCCAATTTAGCTAAAATTATCTTTTTAACCCTTAAACTACACAGAACTGAAGTCTGAAGATGTATTGGTGACACTTTAGGCAGCTGCTCAATATTGTTTTACATCAAATCATCAGTGCACACTGGTGGTCTAAAATAAATTGCGCCGTACATCTCCTTAAACTTTGCCCCTTTCAACCATCTTGAGAAAAAGATTCTGATTGTCTATGCCTCTCATATTGTATATACTTCTAACAGAAAACAATCCTGTAGCTAATACCATCTAATTCAGACATCTGTCTGGTAAGCAACTGTGGCTCTTGCTCACAGTTGCTTACCAGACAGATGCGGCTCTGAGTCCAAGCCCTTCACTATGGAAATGGGATCAAACATTAATGCATCATCGCACCCACCCTGTTTGTCGTCTTCATTGCTGCCATACTTCACCTCTTTGGTGAAGAGCCGCAACAGGGGATCCCAATCCTCTACAGAACTGACGGTGGGCTCTTCAACTTTAATAGGCTGAAGGCCAAGAGCAAAGTCAGTAACACCGCCATCATGGAGCTTCAGTACGTGGACAACTGCACGATTGCAGTACACTCTGCAGAAGACCACCACGGCATCCTGAATGCCTTTGCATACAGTGCCATGGGCCTGGCCTTAAATATCAAGAAGACCCAGGTCCTACATCAACCTCCACCCAACCAGCCGTCTACCAAGCCCACTACAAAAGTGGACACCACTCTTGAAAATGTTTCCCACTTTCTCTACCTTGGCAGCATTCTTTCCTCCAAAGCTGACATCGACTCTGAGGTCAACCATTGCCTGAGTTGTGCCAGGCGAGCCTACACCAGACTCAGGAACTGAGTCTTTGGAGACCGAGACCTAAAGCGCAAACAAAACTGCTGGTCTACAGAGCCTTTGTCCTCTCCACCCTGTTGTATGGAGCTGAGTCATGGACCACATACAGCAGGCACCTGAGAGCCCTAGAACAATACCATCAAAGATCCTTGCAAAAGATTCTGAGGATCAGCAGGGAAGACAAACGCACCAACATCAGCGTTTTGGAGGAAGCCAACATGACCAGCATCCCCACCACAATAATGCAGCACCAACGTTGATGGACTGGCCATGTCACTCGCATGTCCAACACACGTCTCCCGAAACAGATCCTGTACTCTCAACTGAAGGAAGGTCGGCGAGGCCCCGGCGGGCCAAAGAAATGCTTCAAGGACAACATCAAGAACAGTCTGAAGAAACTACACATCACATCAAGCAACTGAGAGCAAATTGCACTCGACAGGCACTCCTGGAGGAAATCCATGCAGGAAGGAGCTGCAACCTCAAGTAGATCAACAATACCCAGGACTGACAGACAAACAGATACAAAATGCTGGAGCAACTCAACAGGTCAGGCAGCATCCCTGAAGGGAAGGATAGAAGGTCTGGGGAAGGGTCTTGACCCGAATCGTCCCCCGTTCCTTCTCTCCAGGGATGCTGCCTGTCCCGCTGAGTAGCTCCAGCAATTTGTGTCTGACTTCAGTTTAGACCAGCATCTGCAGTTCCATCCTCAACAATACCCATTGTAGCTCAAGATCGATGGAAGTCAATGGCCAAAATGATAGGACTCTGGGAATTGCTAAAGATAGGGTTGAAATTAATCTTGCAGTATTGTAAAACAGAAGTATAATGCATGGTTAGCTCAACCTAAATTTCATGAGAATTGATTACTTTGTAGAATGAGTTTCACCATATAAATTCAAGGGCTTTTCAATGAGAAATCTGGAAAGACTGACAATGATTTTCAGCACAACAAAGTTGCTTTCAATTTTACAGGGTAATTGAGCACATTATTATTCTCACTCCCTCTTGGAGTGCTTGGCTGCCCCTGGGAAAGATCGGAAAATAAGAGCAGGAATGGGTCATCTGGACCTTCAACCATAAAACACCATTAACGATCAATAATGATGAAGGCCAATCTGTCCCAGGCCTCAATTCCTCTTGTGTGGCAGTTCATCATTGCCCTCAATTCTCTGAACTTTATGAAATGTATGCACCTGGCATTTAAAAATCTTCAATGATCTAATCTCCTCAACAATCCAGGATAGAGAATTTCAGAGATGCACTGAGCTTTTGTGGCGGTGGTGAACAAGGACTTGAGTGCCGTTCACCCGCTGGTGGCCTCTTCTGAGCGGCTGCTACCCCAGATACCCTGGCCCCAGCCATTTGAGAAGGCCTGATTCCTCAAGCCTGACTTCACCTCCCTCGACGTGCTCACCTTCGCTGCCAGCGGCATCCCAGCCGGCATTAATATCGGCAACTACGAAGATATCCGTCAGACGGTGGGATTTAAAAAAGTCTCGCTCGGTAATGTGCTGACAGCGGCCTGCTACACCCAGAAGGAGAAACTCACCTTCCTGGAGGATCATGACAAGGACCTGTAATCAAGTGGAAAGGCCCCTCCTTCCAAGACCAGGTCGGCCTTCACGAGTTGCTGGTCACGGCAGCGGGAAGCTCTTTGTCCAGGACGATGAGGGGAAGTTCAACTTTGACACCAGCTTGGTGAATCCGGAGACAGGTGAGGAGATCAGGAGCTGGTACAAGCAGAGCGAGACCTGGGACAGCAAGTTCTCCACCATCACCTCTACCTATGAGTAGTGCCGTGTGGAGTGTGTCGGCTTGTACCTCTGCCTCAGCTGCGAGATACTGAAGATCTTCGGCCGCGAGGGCACGGATGTGGACAATGTTATGTACATTAACTGGCTGGCCATGGTGCGGGCAGGAGTCTTGGACCTGGGGTTCTACACCCCAGAGACCCAGAAGGAAGGTAGGCCCACATGCAGGCTCGCTTTGTCATCCTGCGGGTGTTACTCACAGGTGACGGACTTCGAGCCCGAGCGCTACCTCACACTGCGCCACACCGTACTGCTGCGCAATGTGTCCAGCAAGATGTTTGTGCATCAATGGAGCCGGTGGTGAAGCTACGGTGGTAGTGCAGCAGGGGTCTCCAAACTATGGCCCACGGGCCACATCCGGCCCGCAGTAAGCTCAGTGCAGGACAGAGCGTGTGTCAGGCCTGTCCCACTTAGGCGACTCTTTAGGCGACTGCCAGGGTTTAGTTTTAATGGAATTCACCTACGACAGCTGGCGACAACCTACGAGAACAAAATTGTCGCCACTGTTGCTGAATAATTTTCAACGTTGAAAATTTTGCGGCAGACTCTCTCTCTCTCTGCCTCCCTCTCTCTGCTTCTCTCTCTCTCTGCCTCTCTCTCTTTCTGCCTCTCTCTATCTCTCTGCCTCTCTCTCTCTCTCTCTCTGCTTCTCTCTCTGCCTCTCTCTCTGCCTCTTTCTCTCTCTCTCTCTCTGCCTCTCCCTCTCTCTCTCTCTCTGCCTCTCTCTATCGCTCTGCTCCTCTCTGCCTCTCTCTCTCTCTGCCTCTCTCTCATTTATCTTCTAGAGGGTCTAGAACTCGTTCCTTAAAGGAAGGTAAAGGAAGAAACTCTTGTTGCACTTGATCAGCACTTGGATGTGTATATGAAGAGCTACAACCTGCAAGGTAGCAGACCTAATGCTGTTGTAAAGTGGTGTGATGTTTGGTAGCTCGTTTGGTAGTTTGGTGAAAGATGTACTGTGGTTTGCCTGAAACCTATAACCCTCCAGTGCATGGAAATGTCCACAACTGAATGCTGCCAGCAGGTATATTGCAAGTTGCACAACCAGTCCATGCTGAGGGGTATGTTGCCCCAAAGGCCGTGTTGTGAAATGATCCTCCCATTGTTGCGCAAGGAACTTTTGGACCTTGCTTGATTAGCTCTAAAGCATATTGAATGCAGATAATGCCGCATTCTGATTATACAGTATAACTATCTTATGAATAGACTATACTTTGACTTTTGTTTTATATATATTGTATTTATTTGTTTGGAACAGCACCATCGGCAGAAGAGGACAGTATGGCTACTCAAATAACGTTGAAGAATTCTCTCCCTTTGTGAAGGTTGAGGTTCACTTGGCAATTCCGAATGTGGTATGTAATTACTGCACTATGTAATTATGAAATCCTTTGTATAGTGTAAAGCGAAAAAAATTGAATTCCATGGGGATAATTTTCATATTTTGGCAGCTGCCAATGCATTTATTGTGTCAGTAAAGATATCAGGTCCATTTTGACCTGAGGGTAATAAGGGTGGCACGGTGGCACAGCGGTTGAGTTGCTGCCTTACAGCACCGGAGATCCATGTTCAATACCAACTATGGCCGCTGTCTGTATGGAGTTTGTACGTTCTCCCCATGACCGTGTGAGTTTCCCCCGAGATCTGCTGTTTCCTCCCACACTCCAAAGATGTACAGGTTTGTTGGTTAATTGGCTTCGTATAAGTGTGAATTGTCCCTCGTGTGCGTAGGATAGTGTTAATCTGTGGGGTTTGCTGATTGGTGTGGGCTTGGTGGGCCGATGGGCATCTTTCTCTAAACTAAAAAAAATCTCATAGCTGTGGTAAAAACTGCAAATTGTGCTTCCTAAATGACCTGATTGGGGACAATGGGCTGAGATCTATGGAATGCCAGTCAGTCCCATTGCCTTGCTACATCCCTTCAAGTCTTTATATTCTTTCCCTTTGAAAAAACGGATTATTTGTTTCCATCCCTCTTAGAAACAGTGAACAGTCAAGACGATGAGCGATTACGTGAAGAACCCTGCCAGTCCGCATGCGTGTCAATCTTCAAAGCATCGGTGTGAAATCACAGATAACAGTAACTGAAGTAACATCGTAAGATTATAAACCAGACCTTCCAATTGACCTTTAATATTTTGAGGGCTGGGAGCGGTGGGCACGTAATCGCTCATCGTAACTCCTCTTAAAATAAAGTTCAAACTTCAAACTGGTAAGTTCTCATTTATTCTTACAATTTTACTTCGGAGTCACGTGAGTGATTCCGTGAAGATTTCAAAGGTCTGTGATTTCACGGCAATCCAAATCCAGGAGTCTCACACTATATCAGTTGACTCAGGAGGAGTGAATAATGAGAAATACATTGAGACATGGTACTGATTAACATGTTGATGCTTTAATTCACAAATAAACAAAAGAAAAACACAATAGTGACTCCTCTCTCCCAGGGAGAAGCTATGAAACAGAACTTAAAATGGAATGGGCGAACACCCCGGGTTCAATAAGTGGTTTATTATAAAACCTCTGAAAAGTCCATTCATTTGTCCATCCTGCGGCCGCGAGGATATGGTCTAGAGAGACGCCCATTGCCCTCGCTGCTGACATTGATGCCGCCCTGGTGGAGTGAGATTTAAAATTGTCAGTATTAACTCCTGCACAATCCAGCACTTGTGTCAGCCATCTAGAAATGGGCTGAACGGACACTTGCATATGTGGCTTTTTGTGGCTAATAAACAATGCTACTTCGGAGCCTCTGAGGCTCCTGGTGACCTCGATATAGCGCCTCAAGTGTGCCACTACACACAGCCGTAATTCCGTGGGATATGCTGAAAGTACAAACTTGAATCCTGACACCCCTGGTCTGCTTTGTTTAATTAGGTCATAGATGTAAAATATAACATCATTCCCCGATGACACCATCCTGTCCAGACGCAGTTTGTGCAAAGTCTGAACCCTTTGCGCTGATACCAGCACCATGAGCATGACCAACTTTAGGGTAATCTTTGCCAATGACAAGGATGTGGCTGGACCCCACTGACGAAGCAGCGTGAGTACCATGCTCACATCCCAGATTTCAGAGTACCTAGGCCTGGGGGGATTGGAATTAAAAACACCCTTGATAAATCTGGATATTAACGGATGAGATCCTACAGACTGAAGTTCCGACGCCCGGAATAGGTATGATGACAGGGCACTCCTGGCACTATTGATGGCACTATAGCTTAACCCTTAATCAAAATGTAACTTGGACAGAAATTCGCGCACTTCTGGGATGGAAGCTGTGTGGTATGTAATGTTCCCATCTAAACAAAACTCCTCGCATTTCCTGACATGAGAGATGTACGGCTTTTTCGTACACTCCCTCCAGAACGATGTGATGACATCCACGGTACGATTGGATAGTCCCAGACCCAAGGTATGGCCTTCTTAAAATCTGCAAATTAACAAATTAACACGATCATACAACGGGTGTTGATCTCCAGTCACAGGGTGCACCAATAGATCATGACGTTTTGGAGCCACCATAATAGGCTGGGTAATAATGTCTGAAATGAGAGGGAACCATGGCTGTGTAGGCCAGTCGGGTACCACCAAAACTCCTGAAGCCGAGTCCTTCTTGATCTTGGTCAAGCACCAAGGCAGAACGGGTGAAATGCATATAAAAACACTCTGCCCCAGTGTAGCGAGAATGCATCTGCTGCTACTGCCCCTGGATCTGGTTCCCATGAAACATACTTCGGTACCTGATGATGAGTCTGGATGCAAACAAATCGATATCTGGCATCCCATACTGAACAACAATTTCATTAAATACATCAAGATTCAACATCCACTCTGTGTTGTCATTGAATTTGCATGACCTGGTGTCTGCCACCATATTGAATCTGCCTGGCAAGAAGACAGCTGAAATCCAAATGTTATTTTTAATGCACCAGTGCCAAATAAGGTTAGCCAATCCATCACAAGATTTCGACTTGATTCCACCCATGTGATTAACATACGCCACTGCCGTGGTGTTGTCAATCTGAAGCTGAACATGTAAGTGATGCTTAGTGATACAGTAAGCTTTGAGCCCGTAAAATGCTCATAAAAGCTTTATATAATTAATTCCATGTGATTGGAGGATAAATGACTCATCCATATTGCACCTGCCTCCACAGCTTGACATGGTATCAGTAGCACCCCAACCTAGGGCACTAACATCAGTCTGCAAAACAACTGAAGGTGCTTCCATCAGAATTTTGCTAGAGGAATTTAAAATGTTTCTTATCCACCACTGTACTTCAGCAATGGCTTCAAATGGTGAATGCATGGGCCGGTTGAAATGACCTGCATGTATTCTGAGTGCCTGTACCTTTGCCCTCTGTAAATGTTGGTAATGCAAAGGTCCATACTGCACAACTGGAAAGGCAGCTACCAATTTGCCAATCAAGCTGGCCACCTGTTTAATTGAAGGTGATTTCTCCCCGAAGAGCTTGATACAGCCTTCAATTAAATCTAATCTCTTGCCCTTGGGCAGAGTCACTGACATGTGAGCTGAATCCCAAATAATCAATTACTTTAACCAGCGCCAATTTTGATTTAGCTGGATGGATGATAATCTCCAATCTCTCAACCATGAGCCGATAACTCAGCTGCCACAAGGGTTTTTCCAATTATTAAGATCTCATCCAAATAAGCCATTACAATATGATCCTGAGCCCGGACTAACCCCAGCACTGGTTTTAGCAGCTTTGTAAATAATCTAGGGGCTGAGGTTAACCCATTAGGCAGTGCTTTAAATTGCCATATTTGTCCCATCCAGCTAAATTTCAAATATCTCCGATACTCTTTATGAACAGGCACTGAGCAATATGCATCACTGAGCAAGGTCTATACATGCCATATAACACCCTCTGGAAACCAACTGCTTGGGAGTAGCAAATGTTTCCATTTAAAAATGATTATACTGCTCAAATGGATTAAGTCCTGTCAGGTCCAAAATAATCCAACCCCGACCATCTTTTTTTGGTCTCGGAAAAATATTAGATACGAGTTGGTGAGTTTGATAAACTGTCTTCTCAATTACACCTTTAAAATATAATTTTGCAATTTCAGCTTGAACCTCCAAATTCTCTTTTTGTGAGAAAATGAACGCCCGCTCTGGCTTGAGCTGGGTGGGTGGACACAAATTGGGAATAAATTCAATTCGAAACCCTTGTATACTCTGCAGTATAAACAAGTTTGATGTTATTTCATACCATTCTTTCAGAAAGCAGTGTAACCTCCCCCCAACTGGTAGGTAATTCACACTCAATATGTTTCGACAAGAACCAGACGCACCTACCTCCATGGTTACCGGTGGAGTTCTTTGTCCCCTGGTTCTGGAGGTAAAAGGCATGTTTGTCCGTACTCCTGCTGGAGTGGGCCAGCTGCGTACATTGAATGGCCGGCTTGGTCCTTGACCGGACCCGGTTTCAGCAAACCGCTTGTAGGGGTATTGCCTCCGCAGGGTTCTGCTGGTCACTGGTGCCTTGATGAGCTCGACAGTTTTTGCCTCATCATCCAGCTCCTTCACCCGCTTTGCGTGGTCTTCCCCGAACAATAGGTTAGGTGGCTGGATGTTACTAGGCTTACACAGGGCAGCGAACCTCGGGTTAATGGTAGGGCGGATGGTGCTCTTCCTAAGGCAGTTTATCTCAAAGTGCACATTGCACATGAGAGCCAGGGCATCCTGCTGAACGTCAGTCAGGTGCCCAACATCCACCGACCTACCGAAAGCCGTAATGCCCGATGCGAGCAGCTTCAGCGCCCTTTGCAGCTTTATCTCCTGCGCCCTGATGCCTACGCCCATATGGCCCCAGATGGCATGGTTTACGGCCGGTACTTTGAGCAGGATACAATTTGCTGTGGGGTCATATTTTGTGGCCGTTGAATCCATGGCCAGCTCCTGAAGCTGGTGCGAGGCCAAGTAATTGATACTCGCAGCCAGCTCTTCCCCCAGCGGCTCTCCGGAGTCTATTGGGACGGCAAACCTAGTCGCCAGGAATGGGACCTCTGGCTCGTGCCCTTCGTCCCGTGGGGCAGCCTCCAATGCTAAGCCCACAGATTTGGCGTCAGAATCGTACTGACCCGTTGTGCTCTCCTTCTCCAAGAGGGAGACACTAGGCAGTCCTGTAGGTGCTGCCGGCGCGGCCTCTTGGAGAGGCCGGCGTGCTTGATGGAGCATCCTCTCCAATAGGAGCTCCATCCTGGATATCCATGCTATGGTATCCATTCTCGAGGGAGAACCCTCCAGACCGGACTCGTCCGAGTCTATCGGACGTACAGACTTACTGGTGGCCGTACGCTGGCGCAGCCACGGTGCCCTCAGAGACCAAGTCTGTAGTCGCTGGTCTTGTTATTAGAGACTCAGTAGATGAGCTAGGCGGCCGCCCGCTACCCGCACTCCCGCGATATTTAGTTACTTTCGCAACGACTCGCCTTGCTCTCGACAATTTCTCCATGCTTGGGCTTGTCCTCCTGTAACAAGCGCAAAAACGACCTCCAACAAGTTTGACACTTACCTGAGGCTTTTTAAACTTACCGCTGGAGAAGCGCTGCTCCTCCCAGCCGGTCGCTGCGCCATGCGTCAGATGTAATGACGCGCATGCGGACTGGCGGGGTTCTTCACGGAATCACTCAGGTGACTCCGAATTAAAATTATACCCTCGCTCTCCAATGTTCTGCAGAAAACAAGTTTACTTCTCCTTCACAACATCCATTTTCTGAACCTGGCAGTTGTAATTATCCTCTACATGCACAATGGTACAATCTATGGTATGATTAATATTATATATTCTGTTCTGGCGCACACACCCTCCATGCTCTTACATTAAATACTGCTTTTAAAAAATAGTACCCAAATCCCTTTTTAACTACCGCATTGACCTGTCCTGCTACAGTACCTTTAAGGATACAGAGGTTTCAAAGGTTTTTATTGTCACGTGTACCAATTAAGGTACATGATTGTATTACCATGCAGCCATACTAAAAAAAGGAACAAGACACACAACTACATAAAAGTTAACATAAACATCCACCACAGCGGATTCCCCACATTCTTCACTGAGATAAAGTCTAATCTTCTTCCCACATCTTTCTCCCACGGATGGGGCAATCGAACCATTGGGTGATCGAAGCTCCCGCAGCCGGCGGTCAAAGGTACTGCATTGGGGCCATCGAAGTTCCCGCGTCATTGCGGTCGAAGCGCCTGTGGCTTGGAACTCCCAAAGTCGGTCTCTAACCAAAGACTGCGAGCTCCACGATGTTAAGGTCCGCAGGCTCCCGCCGTAGGAGATCCGAGGTCGATCCCTGGCAAAAGGGATCACCAGCTCCACGTGGTTATGTCCGCAGGCTCCCGCGGTTGGAGCTCCCGATGTCGGTCTCCAGCAGAGGTCACCAACTCCTTGATGTTAGGCCGCGGTGCGGACGGAGATATGATATGGAAAAATAGCGGATCTCCGTCGAGGTAAGAGGTTTAAAAAAAGTTTCCCCCAACCCCCCCGCCCCTCCCAGCCCCCAGATAAAACAAGCTAAAGAACACTAAAAACATACATTTAACACATACTAAAAAAACAACAAAGAAGGAAGGGACGGACAGACTGTTGGCGAGGCAGCCATTGCTGGCACCACCCGGTGGGATACCTTTAAGAACCTTAAGAATCTTCTGAAGACCCAGGTCTTGACCCGAAATGTCACCCATTCCTTCACTCCAGAGATGCTGCCTGTCCTCCTGAGTTACCCCAGCATTTTGTGTCTATCTTTGGTTTAAATCAGCATCTGTAGTTTCCTTCTTACATATTTCCTGGTAAATTTATATTGGCTGTTGGATTTTAGATTATGGAACCAAATCTGGATGACATTCAACATGGCATCAACCGAACAATCCAAATGATTTTGGAAGTGAACCGTAACGTGTTGCAGTGGAGGCAACCAAAAATGCATCATGAAAGTATTTCTGATACAAAGTCGGCTGCAGGTAAGAGATGCTCGTAAACGTGATGAGGTTGCTGGACCTGGATGATTTTTTTTATTTGTTTGTAACACAAGTATAATATAAGTAACATATTATTAAAATAAGTATTGACAGGCGTAATGTCAGATATATTTTCAAAATTATTATTCTAATGTTGTACACTTATTTAGAAAATATCTGTATGTCTATATTTTCCCCCCCGCCACGGGTACCATGTAATTTTGTGCTACCTGCTCCATGATCAGATAGCCGGCGACTAAACCGATTTCCCCCACCTGGTTTGCCAGGTGAGAAGGGGGCTGTGGACCCACAGCAGGACCGAAAACAAGACCTGTCAAAGGGCGGATGAGCTTCTAGCGAGCCAACGGCCATCCCCATTTCAGTAGAAGTTGCGATCATTGTCGTACACGGCATTGTAACCCGTTGCCTGTTGATGTTTTCAACGATGATGTTTCCAACGATGATGATGATAATCTACTTTGCACCACAATTATGTTAATTATTGTAATACATTATCCACAATTTATTAAAATGCATTAACATTATTAATATATGATGAACTAATAACTGGCTTAAATGGTGTTACCTCATTGTGAGTTATGCAATCTAATCTCAATGAACCATTTTTGAAAATTGCCAATTTCATGCGATTTTCATTCAGGGTCCCTTATGAATCAGCGATTTCAAGATATGTCCAGTTGCAACCAGTGATGTGCATAAGTAGTGAGAAGCGGAGGGTGGGAATTTGATTTTTGGACTTGTAAAAAGCCCCCAGCCAATGCTTGGGGCATTGATGTTCATCTATCTTCTGTACTATTACTAAAACTCTCATCTTGTCCACTTCCAGTTTGCGTTATTTTTACATTTCTGCAAAAACGGTATTGTATATCGCTAGGATTTTTTCGCCACCTTACTCACCGTTCTCCTCTGCTCCAAGCGCACCAAGTTTTGTGGTGGAATATTACAAAAGTTATGAAGGTTTAAAAAATCTTGAGATCAGCAGATTGGGCTTCTCGCTTGTCAGTCACCATGAAGGTAACGCCCCTTCCGGCACCTGCTGTCAATCACCGGGGCGAGGAGAATAAATCCCCGGAGGCGGGGCTGAGTACAGAGTCCGTGAATGAGAGAGTCCAGAGTCCGTGAGTGAGAGTCCAGAAACTGTGAGAGAGATTCCAGAGTTTGTGAGTGAGAGTCCAGAAGCCGTGAGTGAGCCCAGCCCCGCAGCCACCCAGCCCGAGAGCCGCCAAGCCGCCCAGCCCGAGAGCCACCCAGCTGCTCAGCCACCTAGCCCGAGAGCCATCCAGCCCGAGAGCCGTCCAGCCTGAGAGCTGTCCAGACTCCCAACCTGAGAGCCGCCCAGCCCGAGATCCGCCCAGCACGAGAGCCGCCCACACAACCCCTCCCCACCCCCACTCACCCCTCCCCCCCCCCACACAACCCCTCCCCACCCCCACTCACCCCTCCCCCCCCCCCCCACACAACCCCTCCCCCCCACAAAACCCCTCCCCCCCACAAAACCCCTCCCCCCACATAACCCTTCCCCCCACACAACCCCTCCCACCCCCACTCACCTGTTCCCCCCACACAACCCCTCCCCCCCACACAACCCCTCCCCGCCCCCACTTACCCCTTCCCCCCACACAACCCCTCCCCAACCCCACTCACCCCTTCCCCCCACATCACCCTCTCCCCCTCCTACACTCCCCCACCCACAAACACCCCCCTCCCCTCCCACCCCACACCCCCCTTGCCACACACCCCCTCTCCCCTCCTACACATGAAGAGGAGGGGGAGGGAGAGCTGGGGGATGAGGGGAAATGAGCCGTGCCTGCACAGTTAGGGGCTATTGGTGAGTGGTGGAATATTGCGTTGGGGAATGGTTGCAAACAGCACGGGATAGCGATAGGATTTTTCACCAGCTCACTCACCGTTCTCCTGTGCTGCGAGTGTACCAAGTTTCATTCCGATCGGGTGTCTAATGTGCAAGTAAGCAAGGTTTAAAGATCTCCCCTCCTGCCAGTCAGCGCCGCGTGGATTGGTCTTTTCTCATGTCACTCTGCGGGACGGTCCGCCCTATCCATCGCGTCTTTACTGGAGCTGAAGGAGGCTCTGGATGACTGGTGGACATCTCCAACCGGACACAATTTTCGGAGGGAATTTGGGTCGGTGACCCAGCCCAAAGCGACCCGAAGCAGCCCGGCATGAAACAACCCAACATTGGAGACCGAGTCCAGTGTCGGAGACCCAGCCCGGCCCAGAGTCGGAGACCCAGCCCAGCCCGGCCCAGCCCAGAGTCGGAGACCCAGCCCAGCCCGGCCCAGAGTCGGAGATCCAGCCCAGCCCGGCCCAGCCCAGTGTCGGAGACCCAGCCCAGCCCGGCCCAGCCCAGTGTCGGAGACCCAGCCCAGCCCGGCCCAGAGTCGGAGATCCAGCCCAGCCCGGCCCAGCCCAGTGTCGGAGACCCAGCCCAGCCCGGCCCAGCCCAGTGTCGGAGACCCAGCCCAGCCCGGCCCAGCCCAGTGTCGGAGACCCAGCCCAGCCCGGCCCAGAGTCGGAGATGTCGCCGATGTCACCAAAAGGAAAGCGGTGACTCAGATCCCAGTGGAGGAAAATGTCCCACTGTAAGTCCCCATCGCACCGTCAACTGCGGCCCCTTCCCCTCTGGTCCCCCTCGCTGTTCCTGCCCCCTCACCCATGATACCGCCCTCTCCCCCACAACACCCGTCTTTTCTCCAAGCTCTCCTCACTCCCCCACAACCCCCCCCGCTCGCCCACACATCCCCCACCTCACAACCCGCTCACCCACAAACCCGCCTCCCCCCACAACACCCCCGCCCACAGCCCCTCCCCCCGGTAGGCCACAGCAGCGCTCTCCCCCCACCAGCCCCCGGCGGGCCCCGCCTGAAGCCGGTGGGGAGCGGCAGCGACAGGCCACGGCCACGACATCGGTAGACCACAGCAGTGGCAGCGGTAGGCAGCGGCAGTGGGAGGCCTGGGCAGGGGTAGGCCAGGGCAGGGGTAGGCCTGGGCAGGGGTAGGCCTGGGCAGGGGTAGGCCAGGGCAGGGGTAGGCCTGGGCAGGGGTAGGCCTGGGCAGGGGTAGGCCTGGGCAGGGGTAGGCCTGGGCAGGGGTAGGCCTGGCAGGGGTAGGCCTGGGCAGGGGTAGCCTGGGCAGGGGTAGGCCTGGGCAGGGGTAGGCCTGGGCAGGGGTAGGCCTGGGGAGTGGGAGGCCTGGTCAGGGGGAGGCCTGGGCAGGGGTAGGCCTGGGCAGCCGTAGGCCTGGGGAGCGGTAGGCCTGGGCAGGGGTAGGCCTGGGCAGGGGTAGGCCTGGGGCAGGGGTAGGCCAGGGCAGGGGTAGGCCTGGGGAGTGGGAGGCCTGGGCAGGGGTAGCCAGGGCAGGGGTAGGCCTGGGGAGTGGGAGGCCTGGGCAGGGGTAGGCCTGGGCAGGGGTAGGCCTGGGGAGTGGGAGGCCTGGCAGGGGTAGGCCTGGGCAGGGGTAGGCCTGGGGAGTGGGAGGCCAGGGCAGGGGTAGGCCTGCAGGGGTAGGCCTGGGCAGTAGTAGGCCAGGGCTGCCTTAGGCCAGGGCAGGGGTAGGCCTGGGCAGGGGTAGGCCTGGGCAGGGGTAGGCCAGGGGAGGGGTAGGCCTGGGCAGGGGTAGGCCTGGGCAGGGGTAGGCCTGGGCAGGGGTAGGCCAGGGGAGTGGTAGGCCTGGGCAGGGGTAGGCCAGGGCAGCCGTAGGCCTGGGGAGTGGTAGGCCACGGCAGTGCTCCCCGCCCCCCACCGGCCTCTGCCAGACGCTGCCTGAAGTGGTCCCCTTTTCCCTGGCTGCAGGATGATCCCTGCCAGAAGCCGTCCCCTGGCTACAGAACGCTCCCGCCGGCCCCCACCTGAAGCCGTCCCCATTCCCCGCTGCAGGATGATTCCCCCCCGCCTCCACCGGCTCCCGCCTAAAGCCGTCCCCCTCCCCCGGCTGCAGGGCGCTCCCCACCGGCCCCCGCCTGAAGCCGTCCCCGTCCCCAGCTGTAGTCCATTCGGCCAACAATGACCTACTAGCCCTCCGGTAACCAGTCCCTCCGGCCCACAGCACCTGAACCTGCCGAAGAAAAGTCCCTTCGGCCCATAATAATCATGCTAGCCCTCTGGAAACCAGTCCCTTCAGAGCACAGCCTTACTAGCCCTCCAGAAAGCCCCCCCCCCCCCCCCACAGCCAGCACCTGAAGCCCTCCCCCTCCCCTTCCTCAGCAGCAGGACGCTCTCTCCCCGCCCCCGACAGCACCCGCCTGAATCCGTCCCCCTCCCCTGGCTGTAGGATGCTTCCCCCCAGCCCCCTCCTGAAGCCGTCCCATCCCCAGCTGCAGGACACTCCTTGCCCCCCCTGACAGCCCCCTCCTGAAGCCGTCTCCATCGCCAGCTGCAGGACGCTCTCTCCCCCCACCGGCCCCCGCTTGAAGTCGTCCCCAGCTGCAGGACGCCCCCACCGGCCATCGCTTGAGGCCGTCCCTGTCCCCAGCTGCAGGATGCTTCACACCGGTCCCTGCTTGAAGCTTGTGGGGACCGTTGTGGAGCATCCTGTGGTGGGGGCGGTATGGGGGTGCGGGAGAGCGTCCTGCAGCTGGGGACGGAACAGCTTCAGGCAGGGGCTGGTTTGGGGGGCGGGGGGAGTGTCCTGCAGTGGTAGGCCATGGCAGCACTCTCCTCCTCCCCATCAGCCCCTGACAGCCCCCGTCTGTAGCTGTCCCTCTCCCTGCCTGCAGAACGCAACAAGAGGCACAACACATATACATTTCCCCCCTCCCCCACACCACACTCTCCCCCCTGCTACCCCCCCCCTGCCCTCACACATCGCCACTCCTCTCCGCCGCTCCCATGCCACACCCCCCTTCCCTCCCCTCCCACGCCACACCCCCCTTCCCTCCCCTCCCACGCCACACCCCCCTTCCCTCCCCTCCCACATATGAAGAGGAGGGGGAGGGAATGCTGGGGGATGAGGGGAAATGAGCCGCCCCTGCGCAGTTAGGGGTTATGGGTGAGTGGTGAAAGATTGCGTTGGGGGAACGGGTAGTGGTGAAATATGCGTTGGGGAATGGGTTGTGTTGGGGGGGGCCCCCCTCTCTCCCCCCCCCCATGTGTCTGGGACCCAACAGGTCCCACTTAGTCTTGTCAATTATATAAACAATCTGGATTTTACCCAGAGAAGGGGAATCAAGAACCAGTGGACATAGATGTAAGGTGAGAGGGGAAAGATTTAATAGGAACCTAAGGGACAAATTGATGGCATCACAGGTAGATAGGGTGGTCCAAAAGGCTTTTGGCACATTGGGCTTCATCAGTCAGAGTATTGAGTATAGCAGTTGGGAGGTCATATAAAACGTTGGTGAGGCAACATTTAGAATATTATGTTCATTTTTGCTCGCTGTGTTTTAGGAAATATGTTGTCAAGTTTGATTTACAATGATGTTGCCAGGACTCGAGCTATAGGGAGAGGTTGAGTCAGCCATGACTTTGTTCCTTGGAACACAGGAGTATGGAACAAGCTGTCATAGGAGATACGTGAGATAGTTACTATTTCAAGGTTTAGGAAACATTTAGACGGGTACATGGATAAGAGAGGGAGTTGGGACTAGTGTAGTTGGGGCATGTTGGTTGGTGTGGACAAGTTGGACCTTCACAGTGATAGGGTCACCATTAGCTTCAACTCCAGCTGGTGCATATTGAAATCTTCTGGCACGACGAGCAGCTTCTGTGCCTGCCAAATTAAGAAGGATTGATGCATGAAGAGCAGGATCAGCAGCAGCATAGGCAGCATCAATGTAGATAGAAAAATCCTCTTCAAACAGAAGCCATCGTTCTGCAAGATCTGCATCAAACACCAAGATCTCTGGTCTCCTGAGAGCAGAAGCCTCAGTATACAGTAGAAAAATATCAAACTAAGATAAGAACAGTAGAATTAATCGAGGAGTAAGTCTGTACACTCTGACACCATGTTGAATGCTGACCATACAATAATGGAAGCCTTATACCATTATAAAGATCCAAAGATTTTATTAACTACATAGCAAGCATGACTACACACATGCACGTTCCACTTACACTAAAGGAAACCAGCAAGCAATGATAACTGAAAAACTAGTGGAAGTAACTACAGAAGCATGACTCATAAAATGAGTGACACTAATCTACAATCATACAAACAAACCTCCCTTCTATTGACTCCATTTATGCCTCACGCTGCCTCGGCAAGGCCAGCAGCATAATCACACCCTCTTCTCCCCTCTCCCATCGGGCAAAAGGGACAGTTTCTTCCCAGCTGTTTTCAGGCATCTGAATCATCCTACTGTAACCAGAGAGCAGCAGTCCTGAACTACGATCCTCCTCATTTTCATCTACATCTGGGGTGGAAGCATATTTACAAAAGACAGAGGACAACTTTAATATCCTGGATGTGAAAATCCACATCTTGAGAGCAAATGCAGTTCAGTTCAGTTTAGTTTATTGTCACTTGAACCGAGGTCCAGTGAAAAGCTTTTTGTTGCGTGCTAACCAGACAATGTATATCGATCCATTTACAGTGTATAGATACATGACAAGGGAATAATGTCTAGTGATAGGTAAAGCCAGCAAAGTCCGATCAAGGATAATCCAATGTTAGGGAATAGTACCCTTGCAGGAGGTAGGGTGAGAGGAGGTACAGTCAAGGTAATTGTGGGTGTTTACTAGATGTCAGGCAATAGTGATGGAGACATAGAGAATGAGAAGAGGGAAAGAGGTGTCAGAGATGATGCAAATGAATTTGAGGGCAGGGTGGCTTAGTGTTAAAGTTGATGAAATCAACAAATACTGCACATGTGAGGAGGCAGCCCTGATGCAGTTGCGATTTATATGAGAATGAGTTTGAGGATGGTGCCAGTGTACATTTGGAATAAAGACCCTTTGACATATGGAGCAACAAGGCAGACATAGCTGGGGCCCATACAAGTGCCCATGGATGCATCGTTAACTAGAAGAATGTGAGAGTAGTCAAAAGAGAAGTTGTTGAGACTGAGGACAACTTCCACTAGGTGGAGGAAACATAGAAAATAGGTGCAGGAGTAGGCCAGTCAGCACCACCATTCATGGCTGATCATCCTAAATCATTCCTGCTTTCTCCCTATATCCCTTAATCCTATTAGCCCTAGGAGCTATTTCTAACTCGCTCTTGAAAGCATCCAGTGAATTGGCCTCCACTGCCTTCTGCGGCAGAGAATTCCACAGGTTCATAGCTCTCTGGGTGAAAGGTTTTTCCTCATCTCAGTCCTAAATGGCCGACCCCTTATTCTTAAACTGTGATCCCTTGTTCTGGACTGCCCCAACATCGGACACATATTTCCTGCATCTAGCCTGTCCAATCCCTTAAGAATTTAATATGTTTCTATAAGACCCCTCTCATCCTTCTAAATTCCAGTGAATACAAGCCCAGTCGACCCATTCTTTCATCATGTCAGTCCTGCCATCCCGGGAATTAATCTGGTGAACCTATGTTGCACTCCCTCAATAGCAAGAATGTCCTTCCTCAAATTAGGGACCAAAACTGCACACGAAACTCCAGATGTGGTCTCACCAGGGCCTTTTACAATTACAGTAGAACCTTCTTGCTCTGAAACTCAAATCCACTCGCAATGAAGGCTAACATGGCATGAGCTTGTGTGTTAGAGAGTAGAGGGGGATTGTTTGGATCTCTCTTCAAGAAAGAACTGGAGATCCCTGAGATTATCCTGGCAGGGTATAGAAGTTTAAATGGATCCATGATAAAGCTGAGGCCATGGGGGCCAAAAAAATTAGCTATTGAGGTATTGATGCATATGAGGTGTATTGGATGTAGGTCCAAACGGACTGGGCAAGGGGAGACAAGATAGAATTATGGTATTTGGAGATGAGAATGGGGCAGGAGCAGGCAGAAACAATGGGTTTGGTGTGTTTAGAAGGAGATAGAAATGGCTGTACAGGGTTGGGGGTGTGGAGGAGAGATTACCAGAGGTAATGAGATTGGGAACACCTGGTGATCATGTGTGAGGTTATGTTCAAGGGATAGTTGAAAGATAGAAAATATTTACATGCTTGTTCAGACATCTGACATGTTTCTGAAAGACATTAAGCATACAAAATAATTTGTATAGTGTAGGAAGAAACTGCAGATGTTGGTTTAAACCGAAGATAGACACAAAAAGCTGGAGGAGACAGCATTTCTGGGGAAAAGAAATGGGTCACTTTTCGGGTCGGGACCCTTCTTCGGACCAAATAGAATTGTATGAATGTTAGCATGGTGGAAATTGCAGCGCTGAGTTCTGGACAAGAACATCCATTCCGGGCATTCCACAAAGAAACAGTCAAGTCAAGCCGAGTCAGGTTTATTGTAATAAACACAAGTACAATGGAAATCTTACTGGCAGCAGCATTACAGGCATCTAGATTCAGACAACACGTAAAAACATAAATTATATAGAAAAATTACAATTCAATTCTTCAAGACACTAAAAAGACAGATTTGCAAAAATAAAGACATTAGCACACAAATCATAGAACCATAGAAAATAGGTGCAGGAGGAGGCCATTCGGCCCTTTGAGCCTGCACAGCCATTCAATATGATCATGGCTGATCATCCAACTCAGTATCCTGTACCTGCCTTCTCTCCATACCCCCTGATCCCTTCAGCCACAAGGGCCACATCTAACTCCCTCTTAAATATAGCCAATGAACTGGCCGCAACTACCTTCTGTGGCAGAGAATTCCACAGATTCCACTTTCTGTGTGAAAAAAGATCTTCTCATCTCAGGCCTAAAAGACTTCCCCCTTATCCTTAAACTGTGACCCCTTGTTCTGGAGTTCCCCAACATCGGGAACAATCTTCCTGCATCTAACCTGTCCAACCCCTTAAGAATTTTGTAAGTCTCTATGAGATCCCCCCTCAATCTCCTAAATTCCAGCGAGTACAAGCCGAGTCTATCCAGTCTTTCTTCATATGGAAGTCGCGCCATCCCAGGAATCAGTCTGGTGAACCTTCTCTGTACTCCCTTTATGGCAAGAATGTCTTTCCTCAGATTAGGAGACCAAAACTGTACACAATACTCCAGGTGTGGCCTCACCAAGACCCTGTACAACTGTAGTAGAACCTCCCTGCTCTTGTACTCAAATTCTTTTGCTATGAATGCCAACATACCATTCGCTTTCTTTATAGCCTGCTGCACCTGCAAGCCTACTTTCAATGACACCCAGATCTCGTTGCATCTCCCCTTTTCCTAATTGGCCACGGTTCAGATAATAGTCTACCCTCCTGTTTTTGCCGCCAAAGTGGATAACCTCACATTTATCCACATTATACTGCATCTGCCATGCATTTGCCCACTAGCATCCTCCTCACAGCTAACACTGCCCCCCAGCTTCGTGTCATCCGCAAACTTGGAGATGTTGCATTCAATTCCCTCATTCAGATCATTAATATATACTGTAAATAGCTGGGGTCCCAGCACTGAGAGCCTTGCGGTATCCCCACTAGTCACCTGCCTGCCATTCTGAAAATTACCCGTTTACTCCTACTATTTGCTCCCTGTCTGCCAGCCAGTTCTCTATCCGCATCAATACTGAACCCCCAATACCGTGTGCTTTAAGTTTGTATGCTAATCTCTTATGTGGGACCTTGTCGAAAGCCTTCTGAAAGTCCAGATATAACACATCCACAGGTTCTCCCTTATCCACTCTACTAGTTACATCCTCGAAAAATTCTATAAGATTCGTCAGACATGATTTACCTTTCATAAATCCATGCTGACTTTGTTCAATGCTTTCACCACTTTCCAAATGTGCTGCTATCCCATCTTTAATAACTGGCTCTAGCATTTTCCCCACTACCGATGTTAGACTAACTAGTCTGTAATTCCCCTCCCTTTTCTCTCTCCCTTAAAAAGTGGGGTTACATTAGCTACCCTCCAATCCTCAAACTACTCCAGAATCTAAAGAGTTTTGAAAAAATTATCACTAATGCATCCACTATTTCTGGGGCTAGTTACTTCCTTAAGTACTCTGGGATGCAGCCTATCTGGCCCTGGGGATTTATCGGCCTTTAATCCATTCATTTTACCTAACACCACTTCCCGGCTAACCTGGATTTAACTCAGTTCCTCCATCTCATTTGACCCCTGGTCCCCTGCTATTTCCGGCAGATTATTTATGTCTTACTTAATGAAGACAGATCCATAGAAGTTATTCAATTGGTCTGCCATGTCCTTGTTCCCCATGATCAATTCACCAGTTTCTGACTGCAAGGGACCTACATTTGTTTTAACTAACCTTTTTCTCTTCACATATCTGCAATTAGAAAACAAGTCCATGATTGTACAAAAGGTGGGCTGTACTGTTTCATTGTCAGGGTAGGATTCGAGATGCATAGGTCAGATTAAGATCTGACAGTTGTAGGAAAGTAGCTCTTGCTGAACCTGGTGGGACATCAGGCTTCCATACCTCCTATCTGATGATAGTAGCGAGAAGACGGGTGTGGCCTGGCCTCTGTTTGTAACACATCATGCAGTCACAGTCACACAGCATGGAAATAGGACTTTCGACCGTAATCATAATAGTGACCATGTTTTCCCATCGAATCTCGCATTTTTCCCATATCCCTTTGAATCTTTCCTATCCATGTAACTGTCCAAATGCCTTAAATACCGTTTTTGTACCTGGCTCAATACTTCCTCTGACAGCTAGTTCCATATACCCACCACCCTCTGTGTGAAAAAGGTTGCCCAACCGATTCCTATTGCATGATCACATTGATTGGCAGTGCTGGCTCGAAGGGCCGAATGGCCTACACCTGCACCTATTGTCTATTGTCTATCTATATATTTAAAACTCTGCTCTTGGATGTGTGTGTGTTTGTTTGTGTATTAATACATGTTCTCGAAAAAACTACAAGCTAACGGTAATTTTTTAACATATTCCGGTAGAGATTGTTCCCGTGGAGTCCAAAATCGCCTTATCTGAAAATTTCATGCTTTATTTCTCGAGTTATTACTGAAAATGTTCAAAAATTGGACAAAACTTTGAAATAAAAACGACTCTTTCGCTGACGTCACAATGGATCTGCGTGCAGTCTTCCTCGTGCATGCGGTTTAACATCAACCCCCACACCTCCCTCCCCCCACCCCTACCCTCTTCCACCCCCCCAAACCCCCCCGTTATTCAAAAGACGCAGAAAAGAACGGCAGATGCTGGAAAAATTGAAGGTAGACAAAAATGCTGGAGAAATTCAGAGGGTGAGGCAGCATCTATGGAGCGAAGGAATAGGTGTCTGAAGAAGGATCTCGACCCGAAACATTACCTATTCCTTCACTCCATAGATGCTGCCTCACCGGTTGAGTTTCCCCAGCATTTTTGTCTACCTTTGAAAGATGAGCAAGTCGGGCCCTAGATTGAAGCCACTGAACTCGCAGTCCTTTGGTTGATGTCCGCTGCCTGCTGCCCGCTTGCCGGTAACCCGTCCCGCTCCACTCCTCCCCTCTTCTCCCCTCCTCCTCACATGCCCCTTCCTCCGCCCCCTCCTCTTGGCCTCCTCCTTTCCTCCCCTCCTCTTCTCTATCCCCCTCCCCCCCCCTTCCCTTCTCTCCCCCTTCCTTCCTCACTTCCTCTCACCTCTCCATCTCTCCCACCTCCCCCTTCCTCCTCACCCCCTTCTCCTCTCTCCGTCCTCTTCCTCCTCTCCCACCCTCACACCCCCTTCCTTCTCATCCCCCTTCCTCTCTCCATCCACTCCCCCTCCTTCTCTCTCCTTCTCCTCGTCCCTCTCCCACTCCCCCCTTCTCTCTCTTGTCTCTCCTCAGCCCGTTCTCCCCCCTCCTCCTCTCCCCCCCTCCTCACCCCCATCTCCCTCTCCCTCCACCACCCTCCTCTCAGCCACCCTCTCCCCCCTCACCACCCTTCCTCCCTCTCCCCCCCCACCTCCTCTCCCCCGCACTCTCCCCACCCCCCTCTCCTCACTCCCCCCCCTTCTCACCTACCCCCTCACCCCCCTCTCCCCCCCACCTCTCCATCCCTCTCCACCCCCTCTCCCCCCCCCTTTCCCCCCCCTCCTCTCTCCCCCCCACTCCCTCTCCTTCCCCTCGACTCTCCCCCCTCCACTCCCCCCCTCTTCGCTCCCCCCTCCACTCCCCCCAGCCTCTTCCTCACCACGCCCCCCCCCTCTCTCTCCCCCCCTCTCCACTCATCCACTCCCGGAGTCCTCACACCTCCAACAGCCCTCTCTCCCCCCCCTCTCTTCCCCCCCCCCTCTCTCCACCCCCACTCTCTCCCCCCCCCCTCTCTCCCCCCCCTAAAACTCTCCCCCCCTCCCTCTCTTCTCCCCCCCCTCTCTCTCTCTCCCCCCCCCAACACTCTCACCCCCCCTCATCTCTCCCCCCTCTCTCTCCACCCCCTCTCTCTCCCCCCTTCTTCATCTCAGTCCCCCTATCTCAAGGAAGAAGCTCCCCCCCTCTCTCTCGCCGTCCCCCCCTTCTCTCTCTCCCCCCTTCTCTCTCTCCCCCCTTCTCTCTCTCCCCCCTTCTCCTCTCTCTCTCCCCCCCCCCTTCTCTCTCTCCCCCCTTCTCTCTCTCTCTCCCCCCTTCTCTCTCTCCCACCTTCTCTCTCTCCCCCCTTCTCTCTCTCCCCCCTCTCTCTCGCCCCCCCTCTCTCTCTCTACCCCCCTTCTCCTCTCTCCCCCCTTCTCTCTCTCTCTCCCCCCTTCTCTCTCTCCCCCCCTTCTCTCTCCCCCCTCCTCCCCCCCCCTCTCTCCCCCCTCCTTTTATCTCAGCTCCACCTCTGTTCCTCTGGTTTCCCCTCTCTCTCATCTTAGCCCCCCTCTCATCTCTGGTTACTTCCCTCTCCTGTCCATCCCTCTCTTTCAGTCCTGTCCACCATCTCTCTTATGCCTCACTCTCTCTACCCCCCCCCCCCCCCCCTCCCTCTCTAGAGCGAGCCTGCAAGTTGGGGGGCTATGCGTGAGTGGATAGGGCGGGGATGGGGTAAAAGGAGCGAATGAATAATATTGATATAATATCAAGGGAGGTGGTTAGAGTGTGTGTGTGTGTGGGGTGATTAGTGTGTGTGTGTGTTTGTGTTTGTGTGTATGTGTGCGGTGTGTGTGTGGGTGGTTAATATGTGTGTGACGCCGCAAGCTCCCCGCCCCCCCCTCCCGGCAACCCAACGGGTCCCACTTGGTCTAGTTGTCTACAATTCTTTCCTCTCTCACTTCACACCCATGGCCTCTTGTTCTTGATTCTCATACCTGATTCTCCTACCCTGGGGAAAAGGGTGCATTCACCAGAGCCTTTTGTAAACAGACATCCTTCCTCACGGTCCATAATACTGCAAATTCTGCGGTCAGTTGCAAATTTACTAACAATGTTAACGGCATTGTCATCCCAGTCATAATGTGGCTAATAATGTCATTACCAATCTCCACATTGAGGTCTCCTGATGAAGTGGACAAGGATTCAGTTCATTGTATATTGTGTACTTTGGCTGTGTGTGTGTGTTCTTGTGCACACTTCAGATATGAGTGTGGAAATGTTCTGGAAATTACATTTATAGGCAGCAATTATTTTTCTTGAGATGAGGTTCATTGTTTTAACTTATGGAGTAGAAGGACCTAGGGGAATCTTTGACAAGGCAGGAACGTGGGGTCAGGGGAGGCAGAGCCTCACCTGTCATACTCCCAATTAAAATAGCTGTTAAGAAAAGTAAAGAAAAATAAAAATAAAATAAAATAAATATAAAGATTTTTCCACTGATCTGTGTTATTAATGTCATTTCTATATGAATCTAATCATTATCTAATCATTTTTTATAGTAAAAATCGCAAAATTTGCGCAGCTCTGCTGCAAATACAGGGAGCGATGAGAAGTGAGGCAGCGGCGAGCTGAGCCTCCCCTCTGATTGCACAACCCCTTAGAAACTGCATGGAGCGCGGGCAATAAGCGTGTGCCAGTTACTGATCTCTATGTATGTCACCAAAGTAATGTGTGTAAACCCATTAATTACATGTCCTTACCGTCTGTAGTACAGGTAACGTATTTCACATATAAAGATATTAAATTTGTGCTCGCTGGGCTCACATAAAATGAAAAAGCTCCAGGGGAGGCAGCGATCACATCTGCCTCACAAGGAGGCGTGTCTTGAGCCCAATGGAGGGAGAGCGAGCATCAATTACGTAGGTTCAGCCCACGTAATTGACGCTACCTCACTCTCCCTCCATGTTAGCTAGCTTCAGCAGCGGCACAGACCAAAAATCATGGAGCGGAACAAGATACGCCACTTGGGAAGGTAGACTTTGTCGGTACATTAGAAAGTTATTAGATTAAAAAAAAATAGATCTATACTTATCACAATAATAAAGTCATCAATTTTTTGTACTTCTGTACATTTTTGTTTAGTTCATGTAAGGCAGAGTCTCCAAAATATGGCCTGCGGGACACATCAGGCCCACCTGATATTTCAAGCTCAGATTCGAGTCTGGGAGCGCGGTGGTCCGGGGCAGCTCTTAATGTTGTTACTGGTTAGATTCCTCGAATCGTCAGAGCCGAGACATCACTGGGCCGCAGAGAAGAAGGGTGCAATGATGCGGTGGGGGGGTTCGGCAGCGGTCAGAATGGGACGGCTGCGGGTTATAACGTGCCATCGTTCTCTCCCTTCTCTCTCTCTCCCCATTCTCTCTCTCCCCATTCTCCCTCTCTCCCCATTCTCTCTCTCCTTCTCTCTCTCTCCCTTCTGTCTCTCTCTTCTCTCTCTCGCCCATTCTCTCTCTCTCTCCTTTTCTCTCTCTCTCATTTTCTTTCTCTCCCCATTCTCTCTCTTTCCCTTCTCTCTCCTCTCCCTTCTCTCTCTTCCCTCCCTTCTCTCTCTCTCTCTCTCTCCATTCCTTCTCTCTCTCTCTCTCTCCCTCTCTCCCACCCTTCTCCCTCTCTCTCTCTCTCCCTCCCTCCCTTCTCTTTATCCTTCCCTCCCAGCCACGGCTCCACCCCTCTCTCTCCTTCCTCGGGGAGACTCGGTGATCAATACAGGGAGGGCGGGGCCACTGATACTAGCCAGTGCCTCCCCAGCCATTGACCTCACCGCACATCACTCTGACAGGGATACAAATTGGTGTGAATTTCAAATGGAAAAGTTATTTTAGAGTCATCCAGCAGTAGCCATCCAGCATGTTGCCTATGCCAACATGCCTCATCTCCCCTGCCTATCCTTCTAAGTCTATCCTATCCATGTACCTGCCCAAATGTTTTTAAAACATTGTGATAATACCTGCCTCAACTACCTCCTCTATGAAGCTTGTTCCATATATCTACCACCCTCTGTGTAAAAAGCTTTACGTACCACATGGGGTGGGAGATTGCAACCTTCATGTGGTCCGCCCTGTTTTGACGAATGCAAACAACCTGGCATGCACAATCAAATAAGATCAAATAGAACAAGTTGTGCTACAACTTTAGGCTGTGCACGCCATACGCAAGAAGAAGAAGGTACCACATATCAGCTCAATCGTGCAAATACCTCAGTCCTGCAGTTTGAGGCAGGACATGTTTTTATGTATGGCCAGATTGCTTTTTGCACTGCCATAGATGCACAAGCAGACCAGAACCCTTAAAATTAGCGAGCCTTCGTTTTTACCCAATGCCCCTAGACTATAGGTTATTGCCTTGAAATTATAAGAGCAGTAATGTGAGTACTATGAATATTAAAAATGTTGATTATTAATTTTCTGTACATTTATTTTCCTAAACAGAAGCAAATGAAGCCAGGAAATTAAAGAAGCCAAAGAATTTTTATCATAATGTGGCAGAACATAAAGATGTAACAAAGTTAGTTGTGATGTTGAGCGCCTCTGCAACAGCGATAAGAAGTGAAATCCTGAGTTTACAAGAAATGTTTCAAAAATTCAAAGTATTGTGGATGCAAGACAGAGATACGACAGTTAAGGTGTGGTAAATATTTATACACATCCCTTGTCTTCTTTCGATATCTAATTTTCTCACTTTATTTGTGACAAACCTGTTGTCTGATGAAATATTTTAGTTTACATTTACGTCTCTGGTCTTGTGGTTTGGGGAATAGGCAGGAAAATGGAAGTACGTTGAAGTGGATGGATTCTCAGAGCAGCTTGTAATGGAGCCGACCAGAGAAAAGGCAATTCTGGATTTAGTGTTGTCCAATGAACCAGATATGATAAGAGTACTCGAGGTGAAGGAACCGCTTGGAGGTAGTGATCATAATATGATTAGTTTTAATCTGCAATTTGAGAAGGAGAAGGTTAAATCGGATGTGTCAGTAATGCAGTTGAACAAAGTGGACTATGAAGGCATGAGAGGGGAGCTGGCCAAGGTAGACTGGAAAGGGGTCCTGGCAGCAATGACGGTGGAACAGCAATGGCAGGAATTTCTGGGCATAATCCGGAAGATGCAGGATCATTTCATTCCAAAAAGGAAGAAGGATTCTAAGGGGAGTAGGGGGCAACCGTGGCTGACAAGAGAAGTTAGGGAATAAAATTAAAATAAAAGATGTATAACACAGCAAAGAGTAGCCGGAAGACAGAGGATTGGGAAACTTTCATAGGACAATAGAAGGAAACAAATCGGGCAATACAGGCTGAAAAGATGAAGTACGAGGGGAAGCTGGCCAGGAATATAAAGAAGGACAGTAAAAGCTTCTTTAGATATGTTAAGGGAAAAAGAGAAGCAAAGTCAAATGTGGGTCCCTTGAAGGCACACGGGTGAAATAATTATGGGCAACAAGGAAATGGCCGAAGAGTTGAATAGGTACTTCGGATCTGTCTTCACTAAGGAGGACACAAACAATCTCCCAATCTGGAGGACAGAGGATCTAAGGGGGTAGAGGAACTGAAATAAATTTTCATTAGGAGAGAAATAGTATTGGGTAGGCTAATGGGACTGAAGGATGATAAATCCCATGGGCCTGATGGTCTGCATCCCAAGGTCCTCAGGGAGGTGGCTCAAGAAATAGTGGACGCATTGGTGATCATTTTCCAATGTTCAATAGATTCAGGATCATTTCCTGTGGATTGGAGGATAGCTAATGTTATCCCACTTTTCAAGAAAGGAGCGCGAGAGAAAATGGGGAATTACAGACCAGTTAGCCTGACTTTGGTGGTAGGAAAGATGCTGGAAATCATGCTTGACTAATCTTCTGGAATTTTTTGAGGATGTGACAAGTAAAATGGATGAAGGGGTGCCAATGGATGTAGTGTATCTAGACTTTCAGAAAGCCTTTGATAAGGTCCCGCACGGGAGACTGGTGACTAAAATTAGAGCACATGGTATTGGGGGTAGGTTGTTGACATGGATAGAAAATTGATTGGCAGACCAGAAGCAAAGAGTAGGAGTGAACAGGTCCTTTTCAGAATGGCAGGCAGTGGCGAGTGGAGTGCCGCAAGGCTCGGTGTTGGGGCCGCAAATATTTACCATATATATTAAAGATTTGGAAGAGGGAATTAGGAGCAACACTAGCAAGTTTGCGGATGACACAAAGCTGGGTGGCAGTGTGAACTGTGAAGAGGCTGTTAGAAGGTTGCAGGGTGCCCTGGACAGGTTGAGTGAATGGGCAGATGCGTGGCAGATGCAGTATAATATACATAAATGTGAGGTTATCCACTTTGGCGGCAAAAACAAGGGGGCAGATTTTTATCTCAATGGGGTTAGGTTAGGTTAGGTAAGGGGGAGGTGCAGCGAGACCTGGGTGTCCTTGCACACCAGTCACTGAAAGTTAGCTTACAGGTACAGCAGGCAGTGAAGAAAGCTAATGGAATGTTGGCCTTCATAACAAGAGGATTTCAGTATAGGAGTAAAGAGGTTCTTCTGCAGTTGTATAGGGCTCTGGTGAGACCACATCTGGAGTACTGTATACAGTTTTAGTCTCCTAATTTGAGGAAGGACATCCTTGTGATTGAGGCAGTGCAGCAAAGGTTCACGAGATTAATCCCTGGGATGGCGGGACTGTCATATGAGAAAAGATTCAAAAGACTAGACTTGTATTCACTGTAGTTTAGAAGGATGAGGGGGGATCTTATAGAAACATATAAAATTATAAAAGGACTGGACAAGCTAGATGCAGGAAAAATGTTCCCAATGTGTGGCGAGCCCAGAACCACGAGCCACAGTCTTAGAATAAAGGGGAGGTCATTTAAGACTGAGGTGAAAAAAAACGTTTTCACCCAGAGAGTTGTGAATTTATGGAATTCCCTGCCACAGAGGGCAGTGGAGGCCAAGTCACTGGATGGATTTAAGAGAGAGTTAGATAGAGCTCTAGGGGGTTAGTGGAGTCAAGGTATATGTGGAGAAAGCAGGCACGGGTTATTGATAGGGGACGATCAGCCATGATCACAATGAATGGAAGTGCTGGCTCGAAGGGCCGAATGGTCTCCTCCTGCACCTATTTTCTATGTTTCTATGACGTACACTGTGAGATCGGTCGGTGGGAGAGCTGCGAGACGGCGCCCTGCCAGCAGCGTGTTAGTCATTTCTACTTTTTTTTGTTTTTTTTAGTATGTCCAAATGTTTGTTTTAATGTCTCTCGGTGTGTCTTGTGTGGGGGGTGGTGAGTGGGGGTAAGGGGAGAACCGCTTTCGGTCGCCTCCTCCACGGAGAGGCGATTTTTTTCCCTGTCGCTTCCCTCGCGGCCTAACACCAGGGATTGGTGCGGCCTTTCCCGTTGTTGGGCCCGGAGATTCAGCAGCAGGACTTTTTTCATCGCGGAGTGGGGCGAACCCATGCTGGGCTCGCCAGAAGGGAGTGCCCCGATCGCTGGCCCACGGACTGGCGGAGCTTCCAGCCGCTGGCGCGGCATCCGGAGCCTGGGACCACTCGTTGGGGGTCACCGGAGAAGATGATTTTCGACCGCCAGCCTGCGGCCTACATCATCTTGAAGCCTCAGTCTCCGGTAGGGAGGCACAGATTCGGGACTTACCTTCCAGACGAGAGGGCCTGTACATCTGGCTGCCCGCAGTGGCGACTGTGGAGTTTGTAGCCCCCACCACAGGGGAAAATGGAGGAGGACTGACTATACTTTGTGCCTTCCACCACAGTGATGAATGCTGTGGTGGATGTTTGTGTTCAATTTTATCGTGTATTGTGTGTTCTTTTTTATTGTACCGCTGCTGGCAAGTTAGTTTCACTGCACTTTATTGTGTATGTGACGAATAAATCTGATTATTGATTGATTGATTGATTGATTGAATTTCAGAAGAATGGATGGGTAGGGATATGATGAGTGAGATAGTTTGCTGAAGAATCTGCAGGAGGACATTAAGAATTTATATTATTCTAAATGTCTTTGTTCAAAATTGGAAAACTTGTGGAACTCTGTATCACAGATTTAGTTTTAGTTTAGTTTAAAGATACTGCGTGGAAACAGGCTCTTCGACCCACTGAGTCCATGCCGACCAGCGATCCCCGCACTGTAACACTACCCTACACACACTAGGGACAATTTAAATTTATACCAAGCCAATTAATCTACTAACCTGTTCATCGTTGGAGTGTGGGAGGAAACCGAAGATCTCGGAGAAAACCCACGCATGTCACGGGGAGAATGTATAAATTCCGTACAGACAGCGCCCGTAGTCGGGATTGAACCCAGGTCTTTGGTGCTGTAAGCACTGTAAGGCAGCAACTCTACCCTGTGCCACCGTGCAACCCCAAATTGGTGGACACTAAGACACTAAATACTCTTAAGGGGATAGCTGGATTATGTTAGGAATGGAATCAAAGGATATGGGAAGAAAGTAGGAATATGGTATTAATATTGTGAGTATTGAATGGCACAGCATTCTCAATTCAGCATTCAGCTTATTCTTGCTCCTCTTTTCTATTTTAATATAAATTGTCATTTGAACACTCTAGATAACTCACCATGACTTGAACTTTGAGGGGGAGATAGCCTTAAGGTTCAGGAATAGCTCTAGGTTCATGCAGACATGAGAAATGGGAGTAACGTAGGCCATTTAGTGCCTTGCACCTACTCCACCATTCATTAACATCAGGGCTGATCTTATTTTGCAGCAACTTTTTCTCACAATAAAATTTTCCTTGGTTCCATGACCATTCAACAATCTTTCTTGAATGTATTTTGAGGTTGAACTCCCTGAGCTCTCGTGAATATTCGGTATCCTTTACATTTCTTATCGAAGTCCTCAGTGCGACACTCCAGAACTTTATTTTGCACTAAATGTTGTACCCATCCATCTGTACACTGTGGGTGGCCTGATTGTAGCCATGCCTAGTCTTTTCTTTGACTGGATAACACTGGAGTACTGTGTGCAGTTCTGGTCCCCTAATTTGAGGAAGGACATTCTTGCTATTACCATATAACCATATAACCATATAACAATTACAGCACGGAAACAGGCCCTCTCGGCCCTTCCAGTCCGTGCCGACCATTTGTTTTCCCCTAGTCCCATCTACCTGCACTCAGACCATACCCCTCCATTCCCTTCACGTCCATATACCTATCCACTTTACTCTTAAATGTTAAAATCGATCCTGCCTCCACCACTTCTGCTGGAAGCTCATTCCACACAGCCACCACCCTCTGAGTAAAGAAGTTCCCCCTCACGTTACCCCAAAACTTCTGTCCCTTAATTCTCATGTCATGCCCTCTTGTTTGAATCTTCCCTACCCTCAATGGGAAAAGCTCCACGTCACTCTGTCTATCCCTTTCATCATTTTAAAGACCTCAATCAAGTCCCCCCTTAACCTTCTGCGCTCCAAAGAATAAAGACCTAACTTGTTCAACCTTTCTCTGTAACATAGTTGCTGGAACCCTGGCAACATTCTAGTAAATCTCCTCTGTACTCTCTCTATTTTGTTGACATCCTTCCTATAACTAGGCGACCAAAATTGTACACCATACTCCAGAATTGGTCTTACCAATGCCTTGTACAATTTTAACATTACTTCCCTACTCCTATATTCAATGCTCTGATTTATAAAGGCCAGCACACCAAAGGCTTTCTTTACCACCCTATCTATCTACATATCTATGCTTAGAACTGGTGATAGATAGATAGATCTATCTACCTATCTATGCTTAGAACTGGATAGATCCTACACCTCCGATCTCTCATCAGAACATTTCAGACAAAAACACAGTTAGAGCCAAGACCATGGCGTACTTGAAGATCTTTGCTTTGGTTTAGATGGTCCAGAAAGTAGAAAAAAACACTTTGTACTTCTGGCAATGTTCGTCTTAGCACAGGTTAAGTTTGCCCATCACCAACTGCATTGCTAAAGAGATCCTCGATCGCTCCAAAGAATAAAGACCTAACTTGTTTAACCTTTCTCTGTAACATAGTTGCTGGAACCCTGGCAACATTCTAGTAAATCTCCTCTGTACTCTCTCTATTTTGTTGACAAAATATTTATTTTATTGAGGGAGTGCAGCGTAGGTTCACA
This sequence comes from Okamejei kenojei, assembly GCA_035221665.1. Lineage (NCBI taxonomy): Eukaryota > Metazoa > Chordata > Chondrichthyes > Rajiformes > Rajidae > Okamejei > Okamejei kenojei. The sequence continues at coordinate 125,794,040 of CM069135.1, read as the reverse complement.
AGGTTAATTCCCGGGATGGCGGGACTGTCATATGCTGAGAGAATGGAGCGGCTGAGCTTATACACTCTGGAGTTTAGAAAGATGAGAGGGGATCTTATTGAAACATATAAGATTGTTAAGGGTTTGGACACGCTAGAAGCAGGAAACATATTCCCGATGTTGTGAGAGTCTAGAACCAGGGACCACAGTTTAAGAATAAGGGGTAAGCCATTTAGAACGTAGACGAGGAAACACTTTTTCACACAGAGTTGTGAGTCTGTGGAATTCTCTGCCTCGGTGGAGGGAGGTGGAGGCCGGTTCTCTGGATACTTTCAAGTGAGAGCTAGATGGGGCGCTTAAAGATAGCGGAGTCAGGAGATATGGGGAGAAGGCAGAAACGGTGAACTGATTATGGATGACCAACCATGATCATATTGAATGGCGGTGCTGGCACGAAGTGCCGAATGGCCTACTCCTGCACCTATTGTCTATTGTCTAACACAGAACATACAGCTTTTCACTGTACCTTGGTACACGTGACAATAATGAACTAAACTAGAGTTTGGGGAAGCCAAGAAACTATGAAGAAACTGTACTTTGGAGCCTGAATGCAACAAGGTCAGCAATGGTGGCTAATCCTTGTGCCTGCTCTGCATCGGGCTTACTGTTGATCACCACCTCAAACACTGCACAAGGCCGGTGGCATACTGGCAGCAGTGATCCCTGCTTTCTTGTATATCTCTGACACATGGACTATCTACAGAAGCCACCTCAAAACACTGGCAAAGTATCAATAATGTAGCTCCCTCGTTTCCAAAGCCACCATTAGGAAAAGCAAATAACAATCAGCATGCTCTGCAGTTAAACACCCCTATATTGAATATAGACATAAAATGCTGGAGTAACTCAGCGAGACAGGCCGCACCTCTAGATATAAGGAATGGGTGACACTTTGGCTTGAGACCCTTCTTCAGTAAGGATTCTCTAATTACACTCATCAATTTCTGATGAGCAGACTGCATAATTTGCATAGCCATCACCAGATTCCCAAGATAGACACAAAATGCTGGAGTGACTCAGCGGGACAGGCAACATCTCTGGAGAGAAGGAATCGTTGACGTTTCGGATGAGAACCTGGGTCTTCAGAAGATTCAAGGTTCCTCTCATGATAACAAAGAAAATGATTCAAGGTTATTCTCAAAGACTCCTTGAAAAAATACAACATCCATAGAAAATTGAAATGAAAACGAAAATATTGGAAACACTGAAAACGTTAGAGCGTCGGTGGAAAGATAATCAGTTAAGGGGCTGTTCCACTTGGGCGACCTAATTGGCGAGTTTAGAAGAGTTTGAAAAAATGACGTTGAAGACCTTCGACTATGTAGAAGACCTCCTTCTTCGACTATGTTGAAGACCAGCTTCGAATAGCTACGACTAACTTCGGGAAAATTGGACACCGAAAAGTGGAGAGTGAAGACGACCTCCTTCGATCTCCTTTCGCCTATGATGAAGACTATCTAAGACTACCTTCAATTACCTTCGACTACCCTCGATGACCTACGACTAACATGCCGACTTACTACGACTAAACCTACGAGTAAAAAAAGTATCGATTTTTTTTCAATGGCGACATTTGTTTACTCGCGGGCATTTTTTAACATATTGAGAAAAACGGCGCGACCTAGCTGAGGCCTCGAGTACGCGAGGACCACTCTCGAACATGAAGGAGAATTACGAAGACCTCCTACGACCTCTTATGGACCATGCTGTGAGTATGAATCGAGGGCAAACTCGCCAGAACTCGCGGATTAGGTCGCCCAAGTGGGACAGGCCTTTTAGCATTTCAGACAAGATCACCTACTCCTGCAGAGCATGAGTATTATCTGCATAAAGTCCATTTGGACTGCTTGAACTTTAGAGACTTCCCAAATGTGCCCACTGAGCCTCCTCCAGGTTAAACCTGGACATGTTCAACAGTCGCATTGAAACACACAATAGAAATGTACTGCCAGTAGAAAGGTCAGGAGTTCCCCCCGCCATGGGTACCATGTAACCCCGTGCCACCTGCTCCATAGTCGGAGACTAAACCGTCTCCCCCACTTGGTTTGCCAGGTGAGGAGGGGGCTGTGGACCACCAGCAGGACCAAAAGCAAGACCTGTCAAAGGGCGGATGAGCTTATAGCGAGCCAACGGCCATCCACACTTCAGTAGAAGTTGTGATCACTGTTGTACATTGCATTGTAAGGAATGATGATAAAGCACACACACCAAAATCCTAGACTTCCAGCGGAGGAAGTCCGCAGGAACTGGAGGACAGAGATGTGTGGTGCATCCGTCACCGTTCCCGTCGGAAACCAGCACCACTGCGTCGCTAGTGATTTCAACGATGATGAATGAATGAAGTAGAAAGAAAAGTTGAGCTTATTTTTTATTTAATTAAGACTTTATATTTTTTCATTTGTTCTCAGGCATGTTTATGTGTTTTTTTTTTATCATTAACCTTTAAAAGAAATGGCTAATAACTTAAACTTCTCGAATATCTTAATTATTTAAACAGGCGCCACTGTTTTGCATTTCACAACCATTCTGGCAGTGCAGTTGGTTGTTGTGACTGAGACAGTCCTCAAGTGTATTGGAAGCCAGGCGCCCATTGGATACTGTGCCCGTAAGAGAAACAGGGGCAGACAATGGGCAGACATTTTATATAAAGTAATATATTTTTCTCACAATAACATTTTCCTAGGTTCCATTACTATTCATAAATCCTGAGCTTCTGAAGCTCTCTTGGGTGGAAGATTCAGAATATGTGGTGTCCTTTGCATTTCTTATCTCAGTCCTCAATGAGACACTCTAAACGTTGCCCTAAATGATGTACCCTTCATCCGTTACCTGTATCATGTATAGTCTTGTCTTTCACTGGATACAGCATACAGCGTTTCATTGAACCTTGGTACACGTGACAATAATAATCTGTGTTTGTTTATAATTTTTTTTGGTTACTTTTAAACAGGCATTTATGGATAGCCATCCCAGTTTGTATGAACTACGAACAAAAATAGAGTACTATGCTGGTTGTCAACAAGAGATTGAGGAAATTAACTCCATAATTACAGTGGATTTTATCGAACTAAATACAGGTAGGCACGAGTGCAGCTTTATGTGAAGAAGAAAATTCATTAATTCAATAAGCAAATAAAAAATGACCATCACCTATCCATGAATAGAAGAGGAACAAAAGTAACCTGGGCCTCAACCCTTTGATGTGCCAAAGACCATCTTCCTCTGAAACTTGATTTCAATTCTTGCTGATCTGTTTTCTGTAGTAGATCTAGATTAGCTCTTTGCAACACCAAATGGTAAACTGGTAAACTAGTGTAATTCAAATTAAATTCATCAGTTAATCCCTTTGTTTGTTACAATTTAATGTAAAAAGTGGATAAGTTAACCAATAAAAAACAATAAAACACACAAAATACATTTTAACATAAACATCCACCACAGTGACTCCTCCACATTCCTCACTGCGATGGAAGGCGAAAAAAAGTACAATCTCTTCCCTTCTCTATTCTCCCGCGGTCGGGGGCCTCGATCCTTCTGTTGTCGGGATGATCTTGGTGCCCATAGCCGGCGGTCGAGCCCTCCGCATCGAGGCGATCAAGCTCCCACATCGTGGGTTTCTCAGCTCCCCCATGTCGGTGATCGAACCCCTGGCCTGCGTCCTGGAGCTTCCCAACAGCGAGCTCCTCGATGTTGCAATCCGCAGGCTGCAGTTGGAGCGTCGATCGCAGGCAAGGGATCGCAGGCTCCGATCGTAAGTCCATGGCCCCGTGGTGGGGCTCAAAGTCAGTCTCGAGCAAGGCCGACAGCTCCATGATGTTAGGCCGCAGAGCGACCGGAGATATGATCCGGAAAACAATCGCATCTCCGACCAGGTAAGAGATTGAAAAAAGTTTCCCCCCGACCCCCTCCCCCACATAAAACAAACCAGAGAACATTAACACAGACTTTTTAAATCACACTAAAAATAACAAAAAAGACGAAAAAACAAGACAGACTGTTGGCGAGGCTGCCATCACTGACTGCGCCACCCAGTTTATAGTATTGATAAAACTATACTATTTTTATTATATAGCTAATATTTTTTTCTTTGCACTACTTTTTGTGTAATGGCTTGATTTTCCTCATGTACCGTATGATTTGACTGGATAACACTCAAAATGTTTGTATCTTAGTACACATGACAATAATTGACCAATACCATATTTAAATACTATGCTGAGACTTAATAATTAAAGTAGATAACTAGGACTGAGATGAGAAAAATCTTTTTCACCTAGAGAGTTGTGAATCTCTGGAATTCTCTGCCACAGAAGGCAGTGGAGGCCTATTCACTGGATGTTTTCAAGAGAGAGAGAATTAGTTCTTAGGGCTAATGGAATCAACCGATATAGGGAAAAAGCGGGAACGGTGTACAGATTTTGGATGATTAGCCATGATCATATTGAATGGCAGTATTGGCTCAAAGGGCCAAATGGCCTACTCCACCTATTTCCTATGTTTCTATATGGCAGATTTGGTTATGGTATTGGGGGTGCAATCTGTGCACTGAGAATTTTTGAAATGCATATTTATTTAGAAAATGTCTTAAAAATTCATTACCTAAACTGGCATAAATATATAAATTAGTCAGACCATAATCACGTAAAAAAACCACAGCATTTGTACAGGGGGACAAATGTTTTGGTCTTGCCGTAGATGCGATTAACCTTCGGATCGCATTCTCCGGTCGCTCTGCGGCCTACCATCAATGGAGCTGGAGGCCTCCTCGAACTGACAATGGGCTCCACTGCAGGATATAGACTTACATTGGAATCGATCCCTTGTCTAGGATCGCTCCAACTGCGGCCTGCGGTCTTTACGTTCGGAGCTTGCAGTCTCAGGGGAGGCCCTGTATGTCGGAATCTCCAATGTCGCGGAAGGTTCGACCAACCCCAAAGCAGGGTTCGATTGTCCGGCGCGGGGGAGCTGAGGTCCCCCCGATGCAGGAGAAGATTGCGTCAATGGTGCGCTTGCGGTAGAGTTGCTGCCTTGCAGCATTCACAGCGTCAGAGACACGGGTTCCATACTGACAACGGGTGCTCTCTGTGCGTAGTTTGTGCGTTCTCCCCGTGACCGTGTGGGTTTTCTCTGAGATTGGTTTCCTCCCACACTCCAAAGACGTATAGGTTTGTAGGTTAATTGACTTGGTATGTGTGTAAATTTGCCCTGGTGTGTGTAGGATAGTGTTAATGTGCGGGAATCGCTGGTCAGCGTGACTCTGTGGGCCGAAGGGACTGTTTCCTCACGCGCTGATCTCCACTAATAACAAACTAAAAAGGTGAAGGATGACAGTTTGTGGGACGACCAGATGGAGGCGATGGCCGCAACAGGCCTTGATGGCCGGCTGCAGCTGGGACTGTGAAATGGCTCAAAAACCTGCCGACTATTGCATATTGACTCAGTGGGGGCTGTTTGCATTAGTGTGCTCACAGGGGTATTGTTTCACAATGTGCATTAGTAGATCTCAATGATCTAGCAAGAGGCAAAGAAAAAGTACCGAATTGGCACTGCGTGATAATAAAGTACAATCCATTGTACCATTGAAAGATTCCATTGAATGGACATAGTCTTTTTCCAAGGCTAGAGCAGTCTAACACCAGAGGGCTTAGATTTGAGGTGAAAGAGGAAAGATATTAAGAGAGCTGAGGGACATTGTCTTTGCATAAATGTGCAACAATGTGCCAGAGAGAAGATGGTAAGAAGGTAGTACAATGACAACATTAGAACCTAGACCATTTTTGGACCGAGTTAATATAATTAAAATGGCACAGGATTTTGGATAAGGGGAGTACGAGTCAAATGCAGGCAAATAGGACAAGCCTGAGATAGACAACTTGATCAACATGGAGAAGTTAATGAGAACAAAGGGCTGAAATGCTTCCATGTTTAGAGTGGAACTCCACATGACTTTAGAACTCTTCAAGGACTAGCATAGAAATAATTAATTTATCAAACAGATAACCAAGGAAACAATCAATTCTATTAAGCAAACTCGAGTGAGGACACTTACAAATAGATTTTTGGCAAAGTCAGCATGGGATTCTATATGAAGAGAGAAATCAATACGACAAATCTGGTTAACATTTTTTTTGGAGGCTGTAAGAGAGTGATGCCAGTTTTGATGTGTATGATCTGTTTTGTCATAAGGCTTTCATGAAGTGTCATAGAAACAAAGAAAATAGGTCAAGGAATTAGGCCACTTTTGGCCCTTCGAGGCCAATATGATCATGGCTCTGAGGTCAAACTCAAACCTGTTCTGTTATTCTCTCCATAAATTCTTGTCCTAAACACAAGTTATATACACTTATCTACAAAATATAGAGCTATATGGATTTAGAGAATAATTGAGGTGGACTTGTACACAGAATAGCAGAATATATGGGTCATTTTTACAATACAAAACGATACATCTTTTATTATCCCAGGAAGGCCAGTACCATCAAGGGTCTGGCAACAGTCTAAACAAGGTACACAGTCTCACCAGAGATGGCACATATGACGACAAATGGTCACGAGCGAGAGATGCCAACTGGTACTTGCATTATCCCGTAGATTTCTATCGGAAAATTTGGCCAAATTAGCTGTGGCGGATACGATTTTCATATCGTAAATCCCCTTACATTTTAGCCGCATTTTAAGTTACACATACTTGTGTTTGTTTGGGAGTGGTGTGTGTGAGGCCAGTGATGGAAATGGGTGTGGTGGTGAGGAGGCGGCGGCTACGCATAGGGACGCACAAAAACGTGAACGTTCTCAATCCTCACTTCCAGTTTTTCCATCCTGTGCTTCAGTTGAATCTAAGACCCAACGTTATCATCCTAGGCGACTCACATCCTTTTCTGAATTCACTATAAGATACGAGTGAAAACACAATCGGCACTAGATCACAGTGGCTCATAAAGCTCCCCCTGGGTTATTACTAAGCGTCCAAGTAGAGGTATTATCCCGTATTATTGATGAGTAATTTTCTTATTATCTCCTGCGGCTGGGTTTACACAAAAAGCTAGAGGAGAAGCTCAAGAACTGAGACGAGAAGAGGTCTCATCGTAGCGAACCCCAGAACTTAGCGACTCGCGTAGCCTATTCGTCCTTATCGCCGTCGCTTCTAAATGCTGCTAGCAAACTCCGGCAGAGTTTCTCTCAGCTTTTTTTGAGTAGGTTATTCAGAATCGATTCTCACAGCATGACTAGCCAGGATAGTTCTGCAGTTCCACATACACTCTTCTTTCCAATAGAATTTTATCTCAACCGTCGTCTGGCCGCATAATATTAAAGACCAGAAGATTCTCGCCCCTTAGAATAACTAAAGGGGGGCTCGCCAAGCCCATTTACAAATTTGTGCAATTAGCCCAATCGCTTCTGGTGCATTGGTCTTCGTGGCACTAATCCATCTACACCGTCTTTAGGCTGCGGGTTTACAGCAGATATCTGATCAGATGTTGCTTAAGACTCGCAGATCATTTCATGACTCTCTTCCGCGCGATTTTAGCAAGATCCCCACTCAGCCTGATCGCATGCGCGGCGTTAAAAGTATGATATGAAATAGTCACTCTAAGCCCATCCAAACCCCCCCCTCGATATTTTCACATGCTTCACAGCGGTCCTCCCCTGCTCCAGTTCTCCATGCGCCCTAGTCCTCTAGACCTCTCAGAATTCTTTCCCCTCTACCCAGTTACCACTAGGGGGACGACCTCTCTCACGAGAGGCAAGCGATCGTCTGACTCCTTCTCCCCGAAAAATCTGCATCCAACGACTATGCTCCGGCTCTCGTAGCCAACCATGGTTGGATTTATTTCGACTTACCATAATTGTCGCTAGACTAGTTGCCGAATCCGTAAAGCTGCCCTTGCCACGATCATGCTATCTTGCACTTGTCCTCAGATCGCGTCCATGCCTAGCACAAGGTCCCCTGCGGGGCTGCCAGGCGCCCTCTAACTCTTTCTACCAACAGTTCTCTCACCCTCTCTCTTCCATCTGAGTCTGCCCTCCCCACATCCATTCCCCACCCCCCTTTCGTCATCTCACCTCACCTACCGTCTCAGTAATAGGTCTTTCCATTCTCACATTATTTCTCCATACTAGCTGCACCACCATTGATTGACATCTCTCCTCGCTCCCCATTTTTAACCACTGCGTGCATCCGTATCTTATGCTCTCGTAATTCTTATCCCTTGGTTGTACCCTAACCCTCCCTCTCGTTTCAACCACTCTCATCCTACTCGATCTCCCAACACCCATTGATCTTCTCCCCTCTCCATTACTGCATATCGCACGGCGATGTTACGGCCCTTCATACTCCCCTCCCAAATGCTCTCCGAGTTTCATTCTATCAGAAGCTGTAATATACCACCCTTGTAGGCCCTCGTCAGCCAACAGTGGGACAGATCATATCCCCACCTCATCTGTTCTTCCCTCCTGCTCGCAAGTATCCTCCTCACCTCCTTCTTTCGAGATGACTCTCAACCCCCATAGTCTCATCTACAATTCTGGCTACCCAGCCAGCTCTCTCCGCCTCATCTCTCTATATGAACCTCATCTCTCTTCCCCCCTCTCTTACAGTCTCGCCCCTCTCACTCTGCAAGAATAGAACCACTCTCTCATAGCGCTCTCGCTCACCCTACCCCAACCAATTAGATCCACCACGCCTCTCCTCATATTTCCCGATCCCACTCTCCTCTTCCCCCCCCTCTCCCACGCCCGCCCCCATCCTGTCCAATTAATACTTCACTTCCCCCCCGTCTCTCCCACCCGCGCTCTCCTCCCGAGCCCATGCTCTACATACTCTCCATCTATCAGTCCCCCAGTCCCTCTCTCCTCTACTCACGGCCCCTATCCCTCTCTTCCCTCTCCTCGCCCCCACTAGCTTCACGTTTGCGCGTACATCGTACACATCAAGGAGAGTCGTATCCGAACTTCTTCTTTAACATTCCCTCTCCATCTATCTCAACGTACACAATAACCATTACCCTCTCCGCCTTCCTATCATCACTACTTCTCTCGCCCTCCTCCCATCTCCTCCACTCGTGATGTATCTCCCGCCGTTAAACCAGCTCGCCATCACCCTCTTTCTTCATCGGACAATCCTTCCTCCCGACGTAGAAACTCCCCATATCCGCAACCATACACATGGCGGTACTTCACCGTCTCTCTCCCCCAACATTCCGGCTCAAAACGATCCCCCCTCTCCTCACTCCCTCAGAAAATCTCGTAGTGGTTGCTCAAAAATCTTCATCTCTCCCCCCCCCTTCTCTCTCCCCCCCACCTACCCCACTTGATTTAGAACTCTCCCAACCCCCCCCTCGGACAACGCCCCACTATTCTCAGATGCCGTACACCCTCTCTTATACGGCGAATAAACATATAATGATTCATCCCCCCTCTCATTAAAAACTTCTCAGAGTATTCAACTCGAATCAGCACCCCCCCCAACACCCCTATATGTTCAGATTCCCCCTCAGTCTCCTATCTTCCCCCCTCTTCAGTAAAGGCAAGTAGTTCCATGGGAAATCATTTCCTTACCCAGTCTACCCCTCTTCTGCTTCACCCCCTCTGTGCTCTCCCCTCCCTTTCCGCCCTTCAACCCCCTCTCTGAACACAACTCGAATTATTCACACACACCCCCAATGGCCACACCCTCCTCAACCCCCCACTTCCCACCTCCTCTCACGCCCTCCAACAGACACCAAACCCCCTCTCTTTACTAAGACCCCCTGCTCCCTCCACCCACCTCGTCTACACCTATCCGCGGACCCCCTTCTACCTGTCCCTCTCACACTCTCTCAAACCCACCTCATCCCCTAATCAACTCCCCGAAACCCCCAGCCCCACTTTCCGATGTTACAAATGGATATCCCTTCCTTTCCCACCACGTCACCCCCATTCTCGACACATGCTGACCCTCGACCGCCCCCCAACTCACCCGCTTCTCCGACACCCTTCCCCCAACCCTGCCCCACCTCTCATCTGCCCATCCCCCCACTGACGCGACCCCTATCGGATTCTATCAATGCAAACAGATACAACTCCTCCCCTCAATGCAATACCGGGCCACATGCTTCTACCCAGTCCCCAAGTTAATTCCTCCAGACTCTCTCGAGAACTACTTACGTCCCCCCACTCAAGGTCCTCATCCACTCTCTATATTCAGCCCCTATGATTAATCGCACCCATTAATTCTTCTCCTGCGAAGTCAGTCTATCCCAAGCGCGCACTAACCCCTGACATGAATCACCAGTGCCTCCCCATTGTACCTCTTACAATCTTCCCTCCAACCCCCCCCTTCCCCCCACTCTCGTCGCCCTGCGCACCACCTGGAGAAAAAGCACAAGGAGCAAACACCCTTCTCTCCCCCCCCTCCCCCTCATCCACCCCTATTTCTCTACTACACGCCCCCCTCCCTAACACTCTCACCCCCTCATAAATACTACGCTAATTCTTCTCAATGAACTAACTCCATCTACACCCTCCCACCTTCCCTCCTCTCCCCCCCTCCCCCTACTTCCCACTCCCCCCCACCCTCCACCCGCTGTGAGTGAATATTAATTTAAATGTCTGCCATCTACACACCCCCTCTACATGCTCCTCCACCGTCTCTCAGCCCACCCCCTTCACACACCCTCATCTCCCCTCAATCCTCTAGTTATTAGAAACAAAAAATAACTGTATAATTCTTCTTCTCCCCAACAAACCACCGTCAACCCCCCTCTACATCCTCCGTGCCTCTTCCTATATAAATCTCCACCACCCTCTAAGCCCCCATTCCTCCCAAACCAGAGGAGCCCCCACCTCGCACCCGCTACCCAAAAGTAACTCATAAGCACCATTACAGTACTCAAAAAATAATAGTACAAGACTACCAGTTTTAGAGCTGCTATTAAGGTGTCTGTGGAATATGATGGCGACAAGAGTGGAAACTGACAGCATCAAAGAATAACAGTCACAGTAATCATTGCGCGCTGGCAGAATCAGTGCAGTCGATATCTCTCCCGGATTTAAAATGTACAATTTCCGATTTTATGGTTTATCTCCTGATATTATATAAGACTTATTAATTTTTTGCGCCCTAAAGAGAACCTGATTGAAATAATTGGAGGATTCCAATATACCAAGCCTGAGCTGTCTTCGAGCGTCCCATCTCACTTCAGTCACCTAAAGATCCAGTAGAAAAGCTACCACTACAATAATATTCCACGTCCAATCTCTGACTCACCGCCCCAAAGGAGGGTTCAGCCGCGTCGTCTACAAGTTGTTACTGCAAAGGGCATCTTGTGTTCCAACAATCTCCACATGTCTCGACTCGTCCTGCTATGGTCTACACTGGTTCTTTGGTGCTCATTTGATCAATTCAGACTAACTCTTGGGCGAGCGACAAATGCACCGCTAATTCCCCATGTATCACAAAAGCAGACACGTTGAGCTGATCATTGATAGATTGCCAGCGAACAAGCGACTGCTAGAGACTGCAAAATGCCAAACAATCTACAGCGCACACACAACAAAAACAACCAACTACCCACAGACGACAAAGACTCCCCCCCAACTCCCCACACTCTCCCCCCCTGCAACTCCCCAGCCCCAAGTTCGAATTTACCAAAAATTCCCAACCTCAAGCTCTAACTTTCTCACACTTGTAAGACACGCCGAGTTCTAACTCAACTCTCTGAGTTTTCCCTAAGACCCCATATTTCTCATCAACCTTAGTATGAGTGGATATGTGTGGACTCAGTGTGTTCTGTGTTGTGAGTTGAGGCGCGTATATTGGTGGAGTGTGTGTAGTAAAGAAAATACCATATCAAAGACATATTGATACATGAACTCGTTCATAGAAATACCAGTCTTTTCAATAGAGGCAATTTTTCAATGGTGAATTTAATACATGATGTCTATATAATACCAACTAATGACATATCAGGTATGAATTAATTTAACAATTATAGAGGCGCATAAATCAAGCTGTGCACTTGGAGGAAGCTACGCATGTTGACCATCATGCAGAAAAAAAAATTGCATTGGCGCAAAAAACAAAAATTACTGATCTTGGTCGTCGCAAATTACTGTTTTTTAGCGCCATATAGATCTACTGATTTCTCTGTGCTCTCGAAGGTTGGACATCTCGGTCCTCTGAACGTGATTCAAGAATTGTCATATAAATAATAATAAATAATAAATGATATTTTAGGTTGTGAGCCTGCTAAATGGTTGAGTTCCAGCTTTTGCTTTGCTGCTAGGGTCATAATTATCTTGCATATCATATTATTTAGCATGAGAATGGTGCAAATAAGCCAATACTAAGTTTGGTACCGCAGAGACGAAATGACTGGTGGAGCAATATAGTTGTCCAGAATCTGCAGAGAAGCAATGTAGGCTCAGTATGTGAATTGAGGAAGATTGTTGGGGATTTATTGTGTTAAAGCATTACACAAATAGTTTTTGGACTACAGCGAAAATCTCTGTTTTTTTATGTAAATAAAAAAAAACGTGAGAGAAAAAATATAACTATATTAATTTCTTACACCAATTATCCATTCAGTTATTAGATACTCACATCTATTAAAAAATAAAGGCTATACTTTCTGATCTCAAGAGGAACCAATACGCCATGCTGGAGAACAAAAGTGGAGTCTCTCTGTCTTTGTCAAGATTCTTCTGAAAGGCGAACGAACTAGTACAACAAAGGGGCACAGGGGAATAAAATTGTTGGATAAACAATATACAACAATTAGGAGCCATTAGTTATACAGTGCATCAAATCTCAGAGAGAAATAAACAGGCAACAATAGAAACAATAAACATCTTCTAGCTCATAGGTATCCTACAATGTTTCAATTGACTTTGCGATGACGTTAGATTTGTCATGGAGTCGCTATAACGAGCAACATCTCACGAAATAAATGAAATGGGATACATTCCAAGCGAAAACTGTGAGATAATGTGACGAGTTTAGGCCAACCCATGATGTACTTTATGTATTGATGACTTGTTATCTGCTTTTAGAAAACCATCTATCTTATCCAAATAATGTACACCACTCATTTCACTCTTCTCTCTATCTCCTTAAATTTGTAGCACGAGTACCTGTGCAGATTTGTATACTCGCGAATACGTATAAGTGGTTGTATAAGTGTAGTAACAGTATTATTATTCCCTATATATTATAAAAGTACTTACAGATATGAATAACCTACTTAGACTAATGGGAACCCTGATTTGTCCCAGAAACACAGGTAAGCGGTGCTGGTTAATTTTTCCCCCCCCCCCGCCAATCGCAATATTCCAGCCCCTAACCACCTCTCCACACCCAACTACCAATATGGTGGCCAGTGGTGGGGGGTGGTTGGGGAGTGCTTTCTCCAGGTAGCTACTACGGATTGAGGTGTTTTGTTGGGCTGAGATGAGGACTGGTTTTCTATAGGGGCTAGAATGGACATGGGGCCGAATGGATTCTTTGGGCTGGTGGCTCAGTCACAGTTCAACCCTAGTGTGCTGCAGCTCACCACTCAATATGTCATGTGGAAACATGGGCTAGGCTGGCGTGGCTATGGCCAGTTGACTCTCATCCCTCTCTCGCTATTCCTTGAAATTTCCATTTCAAGGCAGGGGCAAGGCCACCAAATTCAAGTGCAGTTTCCATTACACACCTTTTCAAGCATGGTGTTGAAAGGATGGGAGGTTGCAGTAGGCCACAAAAGACAAAGCGAGTCATTGACCTCTCTCCCTTCGCTTACCATGCTTGCATGAGACTGATAGCCACGCCCAACCACTTGTGGGCTATTATAGTCCCTCCTACTCGTCACCCGCAGGGTCGCCACCAAGGGTACGAGGCCCTTCAATTTCATGGGACAACGATTAACAGGGAGAGAGAATACAACAAACCATTTTTTTTAAACACAAATCAAAAACCACACAGATAACTCTTTTCTTTTTCATTCGATGGAAAAATCAATCCTCGGGCAAAACTCCAAAAGCCCATGAAAGCAGAGAAGTTGCCACTCGTCCGCTCCCTTAAATCCTTTGGCATGTAGCGAACTGACATGATGCACGACTCAACCAACATCTGGATTGTAAAGTCGCACAGACCCCTAAAGCCATCCGTAAGGGGCCATGCCTTCAGGATAGAGAATCGGCTAAGGGCAAATGCCTTACAGAGAGAGAATCACACATTTTTTAAATCACTAATAACTCTTTTATTTTATCATCGATGGGGAAAAAATCCTTTCATGATTGTCCTGCGCAGACGGAGGGAGGACTGCTGAGTTAAGATGACCAAAAATCGCATATGTGAAATGGCAGCCATAAACCGAAAAAATCAATATACATAACAACAGGCATGGTGGTCAAGGATCAAACCTTTCTAGTAATATAGATACTTTAATCAGCAATTAATATATCTACTCCTTTTAGCATTAGCTGTGTTCTCAACTGCCAGAACTTGGAGCATGAAAGAGGTTGTTTGTACTATGAGGGGCAAATTTTTATTAATTTTAATACCACCATCCCTAAAGATCTCCCACCCCTCTGTTCTACCCTAAATATAGGCAAAATTGAAGATAGTAATTCCGCGATGGCGAAAGTTTTGAAATGAGTTTACTATTTAAATGAGGCAAATTGGTAGGGAGACGAACTGGGACTAAATTCACAATAGTGAAACCACACACTGTCAATTAACTCAATAAACACAACTCGAGCGAACATACACATTGCCGGGAGTCCTTGGTCATTGTAGATAAGCTCTTTGCAGCGTCACAGAACAAACGTGAACCTTGAGGGCCAGGGAAAGTTCCCGTTAATCAATCAACTGAAACTGTAGCCGTATGGATTCAATTCATCACTCGTTCTATTTATGTTGTCCAGTTGAGAGTCTTACTTGCAGGTTAGAACCCATTGCGCATGCAACAAGTTTTCCCTGAAACTTTTTATATTTATTTTAAGGCAGGAAAGCCTGAGTTGACAATAAAACCTTGGAGAAGTTTGGATGGGTCTTCTTTCCGTACTGTGTCGTGTCCCCCCCCCCGGGGGCTAACCTGGGGTGCAGTGGTACCAGCTTCTATAATCACAGGTCTTCTCGTTGTGCAGTTGACGGTTAGTGGTCGTGGTTGAATGAAATTGGCCGCACCATCAGGTCACACACAGTGGTATCAGTTCCTGTCGATCAGCATTGCTCCGGGATGCCAACGTGAGCTTTTCTTCTGCGTGCATCCTTGGATGGTGAAATGGTAAAGATGCATAAGGGGAAGGACAGGAGAATCAGAGGAACGTGATTTAGACCTCAAGCGCACACCATATCCCTGCTTCACATTCTAAGGCGGGTGCATTTGAGGTCAAACAAAATGCAGGAATGCTGATGGCGATCCATCAGATCCGGATTGACTTGCCTCCAACCCAGTATCTCCTGTTCTGTTCATGAAGGCACCTCAGAATGAAATAGGACCACGTTTTGGAGGATAATGGCCAATCACAAATCAGAGGTACTCTGGTGTTAGAATGGGACAGATGTTGGGC